>CM074718.1:11063476-11113476 GCA_037306005.1 Rhinophrynus dorsalis
ACACAACCTGGTGTACACACACACACACACACACACACACACAACCTGGTGTACACACACTCACACACACACACACACACACACACACACACACACACACACAACCTGGTGTACACACACTCACACACACACACACACACACACACACACACACAACCTGGTGTACACACACTCACACACACACACAACCTGGTGTACATACACACACACACACACACACACACAACCTGGTGTACACACACACACACACACACACACAACCTGGTGTACATGCACACACACACACACACACACACACACACACACACAACCTGGTGTACATGCACACCTATGTACAGACATATACACATATATAAACACACACATTCAGTATATACACATACACACACACACACACACACACACAACCTGGTGTACATGCACACATATGTACAGACATATATAAACACACACATTCAGTATATACACATACACACACAGAAACACTCAATATCCCATAATAATTTACCGATCTGAACTCTGTTCCATGACAGTCTTTAAAATCGGCCTCTGTTTATTACAGTTACTTTGTTTCAAACCAGATGAAGAAGAAATCAAACGTCTGTGATTCTGATTTCATTAGACACTGGAGAAGGCCAGTTCCACTCTCGTGCGGGCCACTTTGCTTTAACTAACTGTTGTTTTATTTATGGGAATCCTGTATTAGACTGCGTTCTCCCGGCTTCTCCTCCTGGGGCCAGATGAATTATCCATTACCGTGCTTCTGTATTATGTGACAGACGAACGGTGATTAGAGGAGAATGCTTTCCAATGTAACAAGCTTTACTGCGCTCATAAAATGGCAGAATGGCGGCTCCCTCCAGTCCGCAGATCGTTTATTATCGGGAGAGGAAGGCTCATGACAGGCATAATTGCTCTGTACTTACAGTTTAATCTTTGATACTGGTAGACCTAGGGCCATATGCACAAAGATTGTGGACAAATTCTTGAGCAGCCCAATGTGGATCCAGGGGGAATATATACAAACAGATTTCCTATTGAATTAAATTAGGATTTTGACCTCTTAAGGACCATCCTCGAGGGTGCGAGGCCGACACTTAAAGGGATAGTAATAATAGTGTAGGTATTAATAAACCAATGCATCTTTGTCTTTTTGCACCAACTTTTATAGTGGAACTACCACCTCCCCTAAAGTCGCCCTGCAATACTTACGCAGGTGGCGACTAAATTTGTAATCATTATTTTACCTCTCAAAAGTGCCCACAAATAAAGTTATCCTTAAGCTTCCGAGACCAGAAGCCAGGCATCAACGAGGACATCTTTAATTCGCGTCTGCGCTGTCAGTCCTCTTCACCATTCACAGGCATTGCACTGGCCCGGACGGCTCTGGAAGAGACTGACGGCGCAGGCGCACAGGCTGCAGTAACCCGGCCGTCAGTCTCGGAAGCTTAACACCTTAAGGACCATTGCCGTGCCAGGACCGTCACAGCGGTCCGGCACTTAAGGACCAGTGACGGTCCTGGCACGTCACGGAGTTCAGGGCTCCCAGCACGGCTTCACGCCTCTCTGGAAGAAAAAAAAAAAGCCCCATGGTCCTCAAATGCCGACCGTGCGTGCCTGCACAGGTCCTTAAGGGGTTAAGGATAACTTTATTTGTGGGCACTTTTGAGAGGTAAAATAATGATTACAAAGCTAATCGCCACCTGCATAAGTATTGCAGGGCGACTTTAGTGAAGGTGGTAGCTCCGCTTTAAGAGTAATCACTATGTAAAGATTACCCCTCCCACCCCTTTAAGCTACGTCAGCGCTCTATCTGTCAGATATGGATTCTGGTCTGGACGGCTCGTCTGGAGAGATGAAATATCAGTGGATACAAAGGAAATCTTCATGACAACGGTACTGCCTCAAACCAGGCCACTTTGTAGACCGCTGTCATGTAGAGTTCCTTTATACGCACTGCTATGTCTGCTCTCCAACTGAGCCGTCCGGTCTGCGGACCGGAATCCAAGTCTGACAGATAGAGCAGTGACGTAACTTAAAGGGGCAGGAGCGGTAATCTTTACAAAGAGATTACTCTTAAACTATAAAAGTTAGAACTAAAAGACAAAGATAGATTTGTTTATTTAATTAATACCTTCAATATTATAGCCACCTTAAAGGAAGTATTACTCTCTCTTTAACCCTTTCAGTGCCAGATCACTGAAAGGGTTAAGGACCACGGAGCATATATATATATATATATATATATATGTATATAGGTATTGGTAGATAGGCACTCCAGTATCTCTTATGTATTGCCCAGGTGCTACTGCCGTATGAAGTAATAAAGAGATATCGTATCATAGGTCCTATGATATCATCAGCAGGCACACATGGGTCTCTATAAATAAAATAAACTTTATTGAATCAAAATAACAAACTAATGTGGACGTTTCGACTCCCACACATTAGTTTGTTATTTTGATTCAATAAAGTTTATTTTATTTATAGAGACCGATGTGTGCCTGCTGATGATATCATAGGACCTATGATACGATATCTTTTTATCTCAAAGACCAGTGTGGTGGTCGAAACGTCAACATTAGTTTGTTATTTTGATTCAATAAAGTTTATTTTATTTATAGAGACCGATATGTGCCTGCTGATGATATCATAGGACCTATGATACGACCCTCTTGAATGCTATCCTTTAACCGGTTAAAATCCACATTTAAATTAATGGGGATTATTATTTTCCGTTATGGTATAGTTGGTGATTGGTTTGATTCAGAATTACTCCTGTCCTTAGTCCCAAGTGACTCACTAGTCCTTGTGCTTAACCCTTTGAGTGCCAGAGGGATAAGCTGGCTTACAATCTAAGTATATGATGGGTGACTTACAGATAGAAGCAAGTAGAGGAGGTAGTACAATTTTTGACATATGAGATAAGGTTTAAATGTTACAGTAGTGCTGCATTTGAAAGGTATTCTTTTAGCTTGGATTTGAAGTTTTTGGGGATCCAGACTTGGTGCATGCTGGGTGGTAGGGGGTTCCAGAGGTAGGGAGGAGAGAGGGAGAAAGCCTTCAGTTGGCATACAGTGATAGAGGTTATAGGAGCAGAGAGTCGTCCGCCATGAGTGGTGCGTACAGAACGTGGAGGTGTATGGTGGGATAGCAGCAATGAAATATAGGATGGGGACGAGTGTTGGAGAGCCTTGAAGGTAATGAGGAGGATTTTGAATGTAATACTTTGTTTTATGGTGAGCCATGACAGTGATTTTAAAAGTTTAGGTTTAAGCGATGTTCTGGAGGCGAGGATGGGGGAGATGCACTAAGGCGTGATAAAGAGGTGATAAAGCAGAGATGACTTCTCCAGTGATATCACTTCTCCAGTTCCTATGTTATTCTATAGAGCCTGTGCACTAGGATTGCCAAAGCTGAAGAAATCTTAGTGCATTGGCTCCATAACATAGAAACTGGAGAAGTGATATCACTGGAGAAGTCATTTCCATTTTATCACCTTTTTATCTCCCTAATCCTCTTCCCCAGAACGATACTTAACACTAAACTTTTAAAATATTTTTCATGGATTCCCATAAAGCAACAAATTACATTCAAAATCCCCAAAGAGCTTTCTGGTGGCCGAGTTAAGAATTGATTGGAAGGGAGAAATATGGATAAAAGGCAGACCAATAAGTAAAGAATTGCAGTAATCCAGGTGGGAAAGTATAAGAGCATGCATGAGAGTTTCTGTTGTAGAGCCAGAAAGTAATGGATAGATTGTATGCTGTATTACAAAGAAAGAAGCAACATGTTTTGTTACCTTATTAATGTGGGTGGTGAAGGAAAGAGAAGAGTCCAAAGTTACCCTGAGGCAGTGTGCCTTATCCACAGGGTAAATTGTGGTTAGTATACTCCATATCTCTGCACATATTATGGAGATGGCGTATGGGATTTGTTGGCATTAAAGGGATAGTAATACTTCGTTTTAACTTTATTTTATTTTGTAGGCATTAAAAAAACATGAAGAATGATATAAGTCTTATCTCTCAAACATTTATGGTTTATGAGATATTCACAAGCAAAGTTTCCCCCCCCTACATTTCTTTTGTGTCAGTGATAATACTTGTCCACAGACTACTGTAGCAATAGTGCCACCATCAAATTTCAGGCTGTAGAGGTGTACTGCACCCAAAAAATCCAATTGACTTTCAATAACTTTTGAATAAATCATCTCTTAGCAGTGAGAGTAGCCATGTTAAACTCAACAGTATAAACTCTGAAATATATATATATATATGTATATATATATATATATATATATATATATATATATATATATATGTATATATATTTTTTTTTTCTTTTTCAAAATCAAAAATGGTGGAAAGCACTCACTCTATAATAAATCCATGGCTCAGGTGCACAATCCCTGAATAGCATGCAAAGGAAGAAAAATTGGGCAGCACCCGTGGGTCTTATTAACGTGTTTTATTATGTCTAAATTGGCAAAACAACAGGCCAACATTTCTGTCTAAAAAATACCTTTATCAAGACACTTTTTTAGACTGAAACGTTGGCCTGTTGTTTTGCCTATTTAGACATAATAAAATACATTAATAAGTCCCACGGGTGCTGCCCAATTTTTCTACCTTTAAATATATATACAATACTGTGCAAAAGTCTTAGGCAGGTGTGAAAAAATGCTGTAAAGTAAGAATGTTTCCAAAAATAGACATGTTAATATGTTAATATTTTAGCAATTAACAAAATGCAAAGTGAGTGAACAGAAGAAAAATCTAAATCAAATCAATATTTGGTGTGACCACCCTTTGCCTTCAAAACATCATCAGTTCTTCTAGGTTCACTTACACACAGTTTGTTAAGGAGGTTGGCAGGTAGGTGAACTATCACAGTTCTTCTGTGGATTTAGGCACCTCAGTTACATCTCTCTCTTCATGTAATCCCAGACAGACTCTGTGATGTTGCGATCGGGGCTCTGTGGGGTCCATACCATCACTTCCAGGACTCCTTGTTCTTCTTTACACTGAATATAGTTCTTAATGACTTTGGCTGTATGTTTGGTATAGTTGTCAATCTGCAGAATAAATTTGGGGCCAATCAGATGCCTCCCTGATAGTACTGCATGATAGATAAGTATCTGCCTGTACTTCTCTGCATTGAGGAGACCATTAATTCTGACAAAATCCCCAACTCCATTTGCAGAAACGCAGCCCCAAACTTGCAAGTAACCTCACCCATGCCTCACTGTTGCCTGAAGACACTCGTTTTTGTACTGCTTTCCAGCCCTTGGCGAACAAACTGCCTTCTGCTACAGCCAAATATTTCACATTTTGACTCATCAGTCCAGCCCACCTGCTGCCATTTTTCTGTACCCCAGGTCCTGTGTTTTCGTGCATAGTTGAGTCGCTTGGCCTTGTTTCCAAGTTGGAGGTAGGGCTTTTTGGCTGCAAGTCTTCCATGAGGATCACTTCTGACCAGACTTCTCTGGACAATAGATGGGTGTACCAGGGTCCCAATGTTTTTTGCCAATTCTGAACTAATGGCACTGCTGGATATCTTCCAAAGGAAAGTAAGCATGATGTGTCTTTCATCTGCTCCACTAAGTTACCTTGGCCGACCACTGCATCTACGGTCCTCAACGTTGTCCGTTTTTTGTGCTTCTTCAAAAGAGCTTGGACAACACATCTGGAAACCCCTGTCTGCCTTGAAATTTCTGACTGGGAGAGACCTTGCTGATGCAGTATAACTACCTTGTGTCTTGTTGCTATGCTCAGTCTTGCAATGGTGTAGGACTTTTGACATTAAACTGTCTTCAGCAACTTCACCTTGATAGCTGAGTTTGGCTGTTCCTCACCCAGTTTTATTCCTCCTCCACAGATATTTCTATATCAGTTAATTATTGTGTTTCCACCTATGTATTAAATTGATGACCATTAGAACCTGTTTGGTATAATTGTTTAATCATACATCTGACTATATGCCTACAAAAGCCATAACTTTGTGCAAGTCTATCTAGAAGAATTGATGCTGTTATGAAGGTAAAGGGTGGTCACACCAAATATTGATTTGATGTAGATTTTTCGTCTGTTCACTCACTTTGCATTTTGTTAACTGATTAAAATAAATGATTAACTTGTCTATTTTTGAAAGCATTCTTATTTTACAGCATTTTTTCACACCTGCCTAAAACTTTTGCACAGTGCTGCCTATTTTCCATATTAAGCAACACTGTTCCTTTAATCCATGGGATGCTTCGCAAAGTGTTGGATACCTCTCTAGCATCCAAGGGGTTAATTTGACACAGAAATATCTCATCTCTCCCTATATCATTTCCTACACTACACGACTTGCACAGGTTCTCCAGTGGAAGAGTTAACCCAGGCAGACGTCATTATTGCTCAGTCTGGTTCTGATAAGTCTCTCTGCGTCTTTTCATTGCACATTATTCTTGTTATTAGTCATAAACAGGTAACCGAAATCTCCCATGTTAACGTGATACTCCCTCCCTCTCTATCACACAGCACAAGCCTGACGAGTCGGAGAGCGAAGGCTGGGAATACGCCTCTCTGTTTGGGTGGAGGTTCCACCTGAAGTATCGCAAGACAGACAGTTTCCGCAGGCGGCGATGGAGACGACGAATGGAGCCCTTGGAACTCACTGGTGCCGCAGCTGTTTTCGCTTTGGAAGGAGCGCTGGTAAGATGAGAAGCAGGCTTCCTTCTGTTTGTAATAACAATGATGTTTGGGACATAGGGAGTCTGGCCAAAAAGGGTTTTTTTTGCAAACAGAAGGTGACACATTATCAGGACCCGACGGCAGTCAGCGCTCTGGAAACGACCCAAGGATACGATTCATGGCTAAGATCAGAGGAAGTATTTATGGAGAGCTTCCTAGCCAAGCTAAGGAAAAAGAGACCTGTATCCAATGCCATTTTAACCCATTAAAAACCAGAGGTTTTAAATAGACCCTATCACTAAAATACAAGTTTGATGATTTTGAAAGCGCATCCAAAATTATCATTATGTTTATTCAGAAAACTTTTTTTTAAAATTTATTTAGATTTATGCTAATTAAGTTATTCTGCAAGTAGGTAATGCATTGCTGAGCAGTGTCAGTGAGTGGAAGAGGTAATGTAGGGATAAGACAGGAAGTCAGTGCTTGGGGAGGTGGGTAATACATTGCTGAGCAGTGTCAGTGAGTGGGGAGGTAATGCAGGGATAAGACAGGAAGTCAGTGCTAGGGGAGGTGGGTAATGCATTACTGAGCAGTGTCAGTGAGTGGGAAGGTAATGTAGGGATAAGACAGGAAGTCAGTGGTAAGGGAAGTGGGTAATGCATTGCTGAGCAGTGTCAGTGAGTGGGGAGGTAATGTAGAGATAATACAGGAAGTCAGTGCTAGGAGAGGTGGGTAATGTATTGCTGAGCAGTGTCAGTGAGTGGAGGAGGTAATGTAGGGATAAGACAGGAAGTCAGTGCTAGGGGAGGTGGGTAATGCATTGCTGAGCAGTGTCAGTGAGTGGGGAGGTAATGTAGGGATAAGACAGGAAGTCAGTGCTAGGGGAGGTGGGTAATGCATTGCTGAGCAGTGTCAGTGAGAGGGGAGGTAATGTAGGGAAAAGACAGGAAGTCAGTGCTAGGGGAGGTGGGTAATGCATTGCTGAGCAGTGTCAGTGAGTGGGGAGGTAATGTAGGGATAAGACAGGAAGTCAGTGCTAGGGGAGGTGGGTAGTGTATTACTGAGCAGTGTCAGTGAGTGGGGTGGTAATGTAGGGATAAGACAGGAAGTCAGTGCTAGGGAAGGTGGGTAATGCATTGCTGAGCAGTGTCAGTGAGTGGAGGAGGTAATGTAGTGATAAGACAGAAAGTCAGTGCTAGGGGAGGTGGGTAGTGCATTGCTGAGCAGTGTCAGTGAGTGGGGAGGTAATGTAGGGATAAGACAGGAAGTCAGTGCTAGGAGAGGTGGGTAATGCATTACTGAGCAGTGTCAGTGAGTGTGGAGGTAATGTAGGGATAAGACAGGAAGTCAGTGCTAGGGGAGGTGGGTAATGCATTACTGAGCAGTGTCAGTGAGTGGGGAGGTAATGTAGGGATAAGACAGGAAGTCAGTGCTAGGGGAGGTGGGTAATGCATTGCTGAACAGTGTCAGTGAGTGGGGAGGTAATGTAGGGATAAGACAGGAAGTCAGTGCTAGGGGAGGTGGGTAATGCATTGCTGAGCAGTGTCAGTGAGTGGGGAGGTAATGTAGGGATAAGACAGGAAGTCAGTGCTAGGGGAGGTGGGTAATGCATTGCTGAGCAGTGTCAATGAGTATGGGAGGTAATGTAGTGATAAGACAGGAAGTCAGTGCTAGGGGAGTTGGGTAGTGCATTGCTGAGCAGTGTCAGTGAGTGGGGAGGTAATGTAGGGATAAGACAGGAAGTCAGTGCTAGGGGAGGTGGGTAATGCATTACTGAGCAGTGTCAGTGAGTGTGGAGGTAATGTAGGGATAAGACAGGAAGTCAGTGCTAGGGGAGGTGGATAATGCATTACTGAGCAGTGTCAGTGAGTGGGGAGGTAATGTATGGATAAGACAGGAAGTCAGTGCTAGGGGAGGTGGGTAATGCATTACTGAGCAGTGTCAGTGAGTGGGGAGGTAATGTAGGGATAAGACAGGAAGTCAGTGCTAAGGGAGGTGGGTAATGCATTGCTGAGCAGTGTCAGTGAGTGGGGGAGGTAATGTAGAGATAAGACAAGAAGTCAGTGCTAGGGGAGGTTGGTAATGCATTGCTGAGCAGTGTCAGTTAGTGAGGGAGGTAATGTATCGATAAGACAGGAAGTCAGTGGTAGGGGAGGTGGGTAATGTATTGCTGAGCAGTGTCAGTGAGTGGGGAGGTAATGTAGGGATAAGACAGGAAGTCAGTGCTAGGGGAGGTGGGTAATGCATTGCTGAGCAGTGTCAGTGAGTGGGGGAGGTAATGTAGGGATATGACAGGAAGGCAGTGCTAGGGGAGGTGGGTAATGCATTGCTGAGCAGTGTCAGTGAGTGAGGGAGGTAATGGAGGGATAAGACTGGAAGGCAGTACTAGCGGATATGGGCAATGCATTGCTGAGCAGTGTCATTGAGTGGGGAGGTAATGCAGGGATACCATTCAGAATTTAATGAGGAATCAAGTGAGTGACTTGGTAAGTATGGAGTTTTAAATGTTATATGGTACATCCAGCAGAATAGGCCGTTATATGAGACCAGCAGACTATTACATCATATCAGCAGGACAGTGCACCAGTACTCTAGACCAGCAGAGTATTACATGAGACCAGCAGAGCAACACACCATTTCATGAAACCAGCAGAGTATTAGCTGAGGCCAACAGTGAGATAAACTATTACATGAGAGCAGCACAACAATACACATTACATGAGATCAGCAGAATATTAAATGAGATCAGCAGTGCATTATACTAGTATATGGGACCAGCAGAGTGTTACAAGGGAACCTCAGGTTAATATACCGTTACAGGGTTCCATCAGTGCAATGCACCATAACAAGACCAACAGGGCAGTACACAACTGCATACCACCAGCAGTGCAGTCCATCATTACATGAGACCAACAGTGGAATACACCATTGATCAGCAGTTCAAAGATATTATTTCCTGAGATCAGCCGTGCAATACACGATTTCATGAGACCAGTAGTACAGTACATAATTACATGATGCAGGCTTTGCAGTATACCATTACATGTGATCAGCAGGGCAATACAGTATTCCATGAGACCATCAATACAATGCAGCAATACACAAGGCCAACAGTACAATGCAGCAATACAGAAGACCTACAGTGCATTACAGCAATACACAAGATTAACAGTACAATGCAGTAATACATGAGACCAACAGTACAATGCAGCAATACACTAGACCAGTGGTTCTCAACCTGTGGGTCGGGATCCCTTTGGGGGCCAAATGACGATTTGCCAGGGTTCGCCTAAAACCATCAGATATTTATATTTTGATTCATAATAGAAGCAAAATTACAGCGATGAAGAACAACAAAAATAATTTTACTGTTAGGGGTCGCCACAACTTGGGAAATTTTATCAAAGGGTCGCGGCACTAGAAAGGTTGAGAACCGCTGCACTAGACCAACAGTCCAATGTAGCAATACAGAAGACCAGCAGTCCAATGTAGTAATACATGAGACCAACAGTACAATGTAGCAATACAGAAGACCAGCAGTCCAATGTAGTAATACATGAGACCAACAGTACAATGTAGCAACATAGAAGACCAGCAGTACATTGCAGCAATACAGAAGACCAGCAGTACATTGCAGCAATACAGAAGACCAGCAGTATATTGCAGCAATACACTAGACCAGGGCTTATAATATTAAGTCCTTTGCTACTAGCCAGACCTGAAAAATTACTCGCCACTGCAATACATAACATACCCACCAGGGCTGAATTTCTACTCACCACTGCAATACATAACATACCCACCAGGGCTGAATTTCTACTCGCCACTGCAATACATAACATACCCACCAGGGCTGAATTTCTACTCGCCACTGCAAGACATAACATACCCACCAGGGCTGAATTTCTACTCGCCACTGCAATACATAACATACCCACCAGGGCTGAATTTCTACTCACCACTGCAATACATAACATACCCACCAGGGCTGAATTTCTACTCGCCACTGCAAGACATAACATACCCACCAGGGCTGAATTTCTACTCACCACTGCAAGACATAACATACCCACCAGGGCTGAATTTCTACTCACCACTGCAATACATAACATACCCACCAGGGCTGAATTTCTACTCGCCACTGCAATACATAACATACCCACCAGGGCTGAATTTCTACTCGCCACTGCAAGACATAACATACCCACCAGGGCTGAATTTCTACTCGCCACTGCAAGACATAACATACCCACCAGGGCTGAATTTCTACTCACCACTGCAATCCATAACATACCCACCAGGGCTGAATTTCTACTCGCCACTGCAATACATAACATACCCACCAGGGCTGAATTTCTACTCGCCACTGCAATACATAACATACCCACCAGGGCTGAATTTCTACTCACCACTGCAATACATAACATACCCACTAGGGCTGAATTTCTACTCGCCACTGCAATACATAACATACCCACCAGGGCTGAATTTCTACTCACCACTGCAATACATAACATACCCACCAGGGCTGAATTTCTACTCACCACTGCAATACATAACATGCCCACTAGGGCTGAATTTCTACTCACCACTGCAATCCATAACATACCCACCAGGGCTGAATTTCTACTCGCCACTGCAATACATAACATACCCACCAGGGCTGAATTTCTACTCGCCACTGCAATACATAACATACCCACCAGGGCTGAATTTCTACTCACCACTGCAATACATAACATACCCACTAGGGCTGAATTTCTACTCGCCACTGCAATACATAACATACCCACCAGGGCTGAATTTCTACTCACCACTGCAATACATAACATACCCACCAGGGCTGAATTTCTACTCGCCACTGCAATACAAAACATACCCACCAGGGCTGAATTTCTACTCACCACTGCAATACAAAACATACCCACCAGGGCTGAATTTCTACTCACCACTGCAATACATAACACACCCACCAGGGCTGAATTTCTACTCACCACTGCAATACATAACATACCCACCAGGGCTGAATTTCTACTCACCACTGCAATACATAACATACCCACCAGGGCTGAATTTCTACTCGCCACTGCAATACAAAACATACCCACCAGGGCTGAATTTCTACTCACCACTGCAATACAAAACATACCCACCAGGGCTGAATTTCTACTCACCACTGCAATACATAACATACCCACCAGGGCTGAATTTCTACTCACCACTGCAATACAAAACATACCCACCAGGGCTGAATTTCTACTCGCCACTGCAATACAAAACATACCCACCAGGGCTGAATTTCTACTCACCACTGCAATACATAACATACCCACCAGGGCTGAATTTCTACTCACCACTGCAATACATAACATACCCACCAGGGCTGAATTTCTACTCGCCACTGCAATACAAAACATACCCACCAGGGCTGAATTTCTACTCACCACTGCAATACAAAACATACCCACCAGGGCTGAATTTCTACTCACCACTGCAATACATAACATACCCACCAGGGCTGAATTTCTACTCACCACTGCAATACATAACATACCCACCAGGGCTGAATTTCTACTCGCCACTGCAATACAAAACATACCCACCAGGGCTGAATTTCTACTCACCACTGCAATACAAAACATACCCACCAGGGCTGAATTTCTACTCACCACTGCAATACATAACATACCCACCAGGGCTGAATTTCTACTCGCCACTGCAATACAAAACATACCCACCAGGGCTGAATTTCTACTCACCACTGCAATACAAAACATACCCACCAGGGCTGAATTTCTACTCACCACTGCAATACATAACACACCCACCAGGGCTGAATTTCTACTCACCACTGCAATACATAACATACCCACCAGGGCTGAATTTCTACTCGCCACTGCAATACAAAACATACCCACCAGGGCTGAATTTCTACTCACCACTGCAATACAAAACATACCCACCAGGGCTGAATTTCTACTCGCCACTGCAATACATAACATACCCACCAGGGCTGAATTTCTACTCACCACTGCAATACATAACATACCCACCAGGGCTGAATTTCTACTCGCCACTGCAATACAAAACATACCCACCAGGGCTGAATTTCTACTCACCACTGCAATACAAAACATACCCACCAGGGCTGAATTTCTACTCACCACTGCAATACATAACACACCCACCAGGGCTGAATTTCTACTCACCACTGCAATACATAACATACCCACCAGGGCTGAATTTCTACTCACCACTGCAATACATAACATACCCACCAGGGCTGAATTTCTACTCGCCACTGCAATACAAAACATACCCACCAGGGCTGAATTTCTACTCACCACTGCAATACAAAACATACCCACCAGGGCTGAATTTCTACTCACCACTGCAATACATAACATACCCACCAGGGCTGAATTTCTACTCACCACTGCAATACAAAACATACCCACCAGGGCTGAATTTCTACTCACCACTGCAATACAAAACATACCCACCAGGGCTGAATTTCTACTCGCCACTGCAATACAAAACATACCCACCAGGGCTGAATTTCTACTCACCACTGCAATACAAAACATACCCACCAGGGCTGAATTTCTACTCACCACTGCAATACATAACACACCCACCAGGGCTGAATTTCTACTCACCACTGCAATACATAACATACCCACCAGGGCTGAATTTCTACTCACCACTGCAATA
Organism: Rhinophrynus dorsalis; assembly: GCA_037306005.1. Lineage (NCBI taxonomy): Eukaryota > Metazoa > Chordata > Amphibia > Anura > Rhinophrynidae > Rhinophrynus > Rhinophrynus dorsalis. The sequence goes on from CM074718.1 coordinate 11,076,868, forward strand.
CATAACATACCCACCAGGGCTGAATTTCTACTCGCCACTGCAATACAAAACATACCCACCAGGGCTGAATTTCTACTCACCACTGCAATACAAAACATACCCACCAGGGCTGAATTTCTACTCACCACTGCAATACAAAACATACCCACCAGGGCTGAATTTCTACTCACCACTGCAATACAAAACATACCCACCAGGGCTGAATTTCTACTCACCACTGCAATACAAAACATACCCACCAGGGCTGAATTTCTACTCACCACTGCAATACAAAACATACCCACCAGGGCTGAATTTCTACTCGCCACTGCAATACAAAACATACCCACCAGGGCTGAATTTCTACTCACCACTGCAATACAAAACATACCCACCAGGGCTGAATTTCTACTCACCACTGCAATACAAAACATACCCACCAGGGCTGAATTTCTACTCACCACTGCAATACATAACACACCCACCAGGGCTGAATTTCTACTCACCACTGCAATACATAACATACCCACCAGGGCTGAATTTCTACTCACCACTGCAATACATAACATACCCACCAGGGCTGAATTTCTACTCGCCACTGCAATACAAAACATACCCACCAGGGCTGAATTTCTACTCACCACTGCAATACAAAACATACCCACCAGGGCTGAATTTCTACTCACCACTGCAATACATAACATACCCACCAGGGCTGAATTTCTACTCACCACTGCAATACAAAACATACCCACCAGGGCTGAATTTCTACTCGCCACTGCAATACATAACATACCCACCAGGGCTGAATTTCTACTCACCACTGCAATACATAACATACCCACCAGGGCTGAATTTCTACTCGCCACTGCAATACAAAACATACCCACCAGGGCTGAATTTCTACTCACCACTGCAATACAAAACATACCCACCAGGGCTGAATTTCTACTCACCACTGCAATACATAACATACCCACCAGGGCTGAATTTCTACTCACCACTGCAATACAAAACATACCCACCAGGGCTGAATTTCTACTCACCACTGCAATACATAACATACCCACCAGGGCTGAATTTCTACTCGCCACTGCAATACATAACATACCCACCAGGGCTGAATTTCTACTCGCCACTGCAATACATAACATACCCACCAGGGCTGAATTTCTACTCACCACTGCAATACATAACATACCCACCAGGGCTGAATTTCTACTCACCATTGGCTAGTGGCGAGTGGAAATTTTGAGCCCTGCACTAGACCAACAGTCCAATGCAGCAATACAAAAGACCAACAATCCAATGCAGCAATACAGAAGACCAGCAGTACATTGCAGCAACGCACAAGACCAACAGTCCAATGCAGCAATACAAAAGACCAGCAGTACAATGCAGCAATACACTAGACCAAATGTACATTCCAGCAATACAGAAGGCCAGCAGTACATTGAAGCAATACATAAAACGTTCAGGGCAGTACACCATTCATTAATGGCATAATGCCCTGCTGGTTGTCTCACTGAATTCTGGGTAATTAATGGTACTGGGTTGACTTGGCATAACCTGGATGATAATCACTCCTCTTTGCAGGTATTTTGCATCCAGGTGGTTGAAACAAATAAATAAGCAAACATTACACTGTAAAATCTTAAACATTCCCCACCCCGAAAAACTAGAAAATATACTGTATATTTTCTTTTTAAATCCAATTTGAATTGACAGCGCCAATAGATTTTCTTTTCCTTTCGTCTCTGGTTTCTGTTTGGTTTAGCAGGAATGTGTCGTATAGTAGGACTTGTGTTCAGTTTAATTGCTGTTTTTTTGTAGTTACAGATCCTTAGTTATAAAAACCCAGCTAATCCCACAGCATGGTGTTTTATTATGGAGAATTAAATGGGATGGATCACACGGTTTATTGGGTCTGTTTTCCACTAACACAAATAGCAGTTTCAGAAAACGTTTATATACAAAAAATGGTTACGTAGATGTAACCATCTGAGTGCCAGAGAGGTATGCGATGCATTGGATACCTCTCTGGAACTCAAATGGTTAATTTGGTGCAAAATTACCCTGATTGTCTGAAAGCGGAACTACCACGTTAGGTAAAGTCGCCCTTCAATAATTAGGCAGGTGGCTACTAGCTTAATAATAGTTTTATTACCTCTCAAATGTAGCCGCTTGTAAAGTAATCCTTAAAGAGATAGTAATACTTAAATATTACTAATCCCCATATTGTAGCCATGTTAAAAATAATTTAATTGTCCCCGGTGTCATAAAGGTTTGAGAGATAACCGTCCGCAAAGTTCCCCCTCCCTCCCCCTTCCCTGAAGTCAGCGTTGTACTGACTGCAGGGATATCCGCAGTCAACGTCCACACGCTGGGACCAACAGTAAATAACGCCACCAGGTTAATGGAGTAAACCAGCGTCCGCACGCTGGGACCAACAGTAAATGTCGCCACCAAGTTTAATGGAGTAAACCAGCATCCGCACGCTGGAACCAACAATGTATATCGCAACCAGGTTAAGGGAGTAAACCAGCGTCAGCACACTGGAACCAACAATGTAATCGCAACCAGGTTTAGTGGAGTAAACCAGCGTCCGCACGCTGGAACCAACAATGTATATCGCAACCAGGTTTAGTGGAGTAAACCAGCGTCCGCACGCTGGAACCAACAATGTATATCGCAACCAGGTTTTAGTGGAGTAAACCAGCGTCCGCATGCTGGAACCAACAATGTATATCGCAGCCAGGTTTTAGTGGAGTAAACCAGCGTCCGCACGCTGGAGCCAACAATGATGATCAGCAGCGAGAAGAACAATGTCGCCGGAGCGACGGCTGGAGCAGGTGATTTAGGAACTCAGTAAGATTAACCCCCGAGGTGCTGGAACACAGGAACACTGGAATACAGGCACACAGGAACACCGGAACACTAGCATACAGGAACACTGGAACACTGGAACACAGGATCAGCAAGTACAGCAGGAACAGGCCCAGAAGCCTGACAAGCAGGTCAGGCAGAGTGAAGTCAGAAACACCATGAAAGGGCAACCTGGAAGTGCTCAGCCTGGGTTTAAAAAGGCTGTGTGAGGAGGGCTAATCACAGACAGCCAATCATGATACTCAGCAAGTGACAGACACTGAACAGCACTAATCATGGGCACCGTGATAGCCTAATCACAGACAGCCAATCATGATTACTCAGCAAGTGACAGACACTGAACAGCACGAATCACGGGCACCGTGATAATCCGGTCTTATTTTTATCAGGCGGCTCTGCAGCAGAGCCGAGATCGCGTTAGTAAAAAAAGAATTATTTCACTGAAATGGTCTTCTACGTGTGCTTGCACGGGAATTCGTAAATCCACGTATGACTTATATGTACCTACCTCCGAATCTCCTTGTACCAAGCCTCCAGATGTCCACAAGGGTCTGGCAATGGGAATGTCCAAATCAAACCGTTTGCCCCATAAATTGAGTGGGACTTTATTGGGGTGGGAGGGATTGGGAGGAGTGAAGTGGGGTTTTTCCTTTAAAAGTGATGGAGAGTGGGAAAACAAGAGACCGGAAGTGGGTGGAGTTATAAGGAATCTCACTGAGACCTGTGAATCAGCCGCTGTCCCCAGAGACCTGTTAGTTAAAGGCTGATCCTGTGTTTATGGGAGGAGCTGCCGGGTAGTAAAGGCCTGCTGGTTCCTTTCCCAAAGGTCTTGTATGTTTGTATGCCCCCCTTTTATTTTGAACTATTCTGCCTTCCTTCCCACTTTTAAAGGGATAGTAATACTTCATTTTAACTTTATTTTATTTTGTAGGCATTAAAAAAAACACGAAGAACGATATAAGTCTTATCTCTCAAACCTTTATGGTTTGAGAGATATTCACAAGCAAAGTTTCCCCTCCCGCCCCTTTTACCTAGTGTAAGCCATCTCTTCTCAGATGTGGAATCCAGTCCATAGACCAGACAGATAACAGCAGGGGACAATCTTCTTCCTGTGAGAACAATGAAATCCCTGCCCCCCTTGACAAGCTTTTCAGGTTTTTCCCTTATCTTAATTGAAGATTGTCCCTCTCTGCAGTCTACCTGGGCACCTCCCTTCTGCTCAGGCTGAAGAGTGTGACATCAGTAAAAGGGGCGGGAGGGGGAAACGTTGCTTGTGAATATCTCATAAACCATAAAGGTTTGAGAGATAAGACTTATATCATTCTTCATGTTTTTTTAATGCCTACAAAGTAAAATAAAGTTAAAACGAAGTATTACTATCCCTTTAAGGCTAGCCCTCTAATGAGGCTGACCATTCGTCATCATGCCTAGGTTCACCATGAAACCTAGGTTCAGCCACACCTCCCTTCACACAGGTCCGTCCTTTCAGCAAGCCACCCTAAGCCCCAACCACAAATGAAGTATAAAATCTGAAGTCTCCGGGGCCAGATCCACAGATTTCCCAGGGATGTATATTGGAAAGGACATGAGAAGATTCACAAATTCTGTAATGGCAGATCTTATGTGACCATTGCTTATTCATCACTAAGCGATAGCTAGATAGATCTCAAAATTTCATCCCCAACATGTAGTGTCCATAGATCATGAGTACGCGTCTTGAATGCGAAACGCGTGGATCTGTTCGATGAGGTGGTTTTGGATCTTGCTGATTGCTTACTACTGAAAGTCTCTCCTGCACTAGCGTGGAAAGAAGGTTAAAGGTATTTTTAAGCGATCCAATAAAGAACATTGATTTTATGACCAGTTTTCATTTGGATCTTCTGAGTGGAAGTTCGTGAGTTTTTTGTTTTTGTCCAGTGGCATAATTATAGGGGTCACAACTGCAACCGGTCCCATTGCTTCAGGGGCCCGGCCACCCCCTGTGACCACATTGCCCCCATGTTCATCTCCATATTGCCCCCCACAGTGCCCCCATGATCATCTCCATTTTGCCCCTCACAGTGCCCCCATCGTCTCCATATCCCCTCACAGTGCCCCCATCATCTCCATATTGACCTACACATTGCCCCCATTATCATTTCCATATTGTCCCTCACATTTTCCACATGATCATCTCCATATTGCCCCTCACAGTGACCCCATCATCTCCATATTGCCCCCCATGTCCGTTTCCTACCCTGGAGAGGAGAGGTCTGCCTGTGCCTCCTCCTTCTTCACAGAGCTGCAACAGCTGTAGCTCCCGCATGGTCTTCTCATCAGTAATGCAGAGCGCTGGAAGATGATGTAGAAGAAGGCACAGACTGAGACCTCACCATGTTGTTGTTGGCTGTGGGCGCCAAGTGGGGGATCCAAATGACAGGCGCCCCTCTGTGGGGTGCGCCTGGAGGCAGATGCCTACTCTGCCTAATTACAAATCCGTCCCTGCCCGCAATCTCCCTCCAGCGCTGTAGTAATGCAGAGCACTGGGAGATGACATCATCTAGTAATGCAGAGCACTGGGAGATGACATCATCTAGTAATGCAGAACGCTGGGAGATGACATCATCTAGTAATGCAGAGCGCTGGGAGATGACATCATCTAGTAATGCAGAGTGCTGGGAGATGACATCATCTAGTAATGCATAGCGCTGGGAGATGACATCATGTCTCTGCATTACTAAGAGGACCACGCTCCAGGGAGGTAGGAGATGGGGGGCATTGTGAAGATTGAGGGGCATTGTAGAGGGGTAAGAGTGGTCAAGGGGGGCCAGTTTGGTGGTGGGGGGCCCGTGGCTCTGGTTTTATCTGTAGGGATGCTCCTTCACTGAAACCGCTCCTGAATCGAATTGTACACTTATAACGATAATCAGCTGTTTATTTACCACTGCGGCGGTGACTTTTTATTTTAATTCTACATTGAAGTTACAGCCGCTGATTATTACGCAATATCCCCAACATGGATCCAAATCTAGGCAACGGAGGTGAACACACATACAGATACTGCCCAAAAAAATATTAGCGCCCGATTTACTTTTTTGGACAGTTTCTTAATATATATTCTGTGGGTAGAAGGACTTCTATGGGCAGCAGTTTTACACTTTCCTCATCATTCTTTCCTCAGTTAGGAGAACCATCTATTACCTCCTTTTTATTCCTCATGTGTATGTGTCACTGGAATGGCCATGTCTCCATCGTATTTTCCTGCAAGACAGGGAAATCAATGGATCTTTGATGAATGCATGAATATGTTTATTTATATATCGCCACAAGTGTACGCAGTGCTTTACAATGTAAGGGTTTAGACAATACAGGGTTGCAAGTGCTTTGTAGAGTGAAACACTGTAAGTGAGGTCCCTGAAAGCTTATAATCTAAAGTGGTAATCGGAGACATACAGAGTACATAAGGGTCAAGTGCTGAATACAGTGCCAGAGTTCTGGTCAGGATATGGGACAGAAATAAAGTAAATAATTTATAAGAGCGTTCATTGTACAATGTCAGTGCCATCTAGCATGTTTATGTTTTGTTACGGAGATCTTGATTCAACATGACTTGAAGACCATAAGAGAAGTGCAGCGGGGCTCTCAGTGGTATCCATACTCAAAGGTATCCATCAATGGTCGCGGTGAAGTGTTGGCAAAGAACAGCCCCAAATGTGCCACACGCACCAGTCAGGATAGATCCCTGTACTCTGTTTTGGTGCTGTGAAAAATAACTCCCTCCACAAAGCCTTGAGCGTATAGCCGCGCAAAGCGACCTCTCTCACTATCCAATTGTGGAGTATACGGAAGAAAACTGAAACACTTCACAGCTTGTAAACCCCCCACTCCCCATTAATTTAGTGCTGTAATCAGACAGCATACTGATGAGGGGAAGGGGGGAGACCTGACAAACAAGGTCTAACGCGTTTCACACATAACAATGCTTAGTCAGACTACATAAGACCCTTTATTGGAAGGAGTTTGGAGTCCCTCAAAAGGAATGATGTCCGCCTCTATGGATATAAAATCCGGTATGAATTAAAAATTAATTTTGTGGAACCACCGTTCACACAATTGATCCATAATTATAACTTGGACGTTCTGCATAGATTAAGGTGACTGGGCTGGGAAGGGGGTTAATATTAGAATTAATGTTCATTTAATCCTTTTTGTTCACGATAGGTGTTCAACACATTGCATTGGAGGCCTATCTTGAATTCAAGGGGTTAAAAACTTTTTTGTGTTGATATTTTATAGACTAAGGATATTTTGTGTTGCAGGCAACATTAGATGGGGACGGTAGGCGGTTCTATGCTGCTGGGGGTGTGGTCATAAGCAGGACTAATGGCACCAAGGCTGCCTTGCTTTGGGGCACTTGAATGGTAAATTCAGGGCCCTTTTATGCTGGGCAACGTAAAACATTACCGGTTCTTTTAACCCCTTGGATGCCTTGGATGTGAAGCAATGTGTTGGTGATTTCTGTACTGTCCAATGGGTTAAATTATCAAATCACCAGTTATTAGTAATCATGGTTATAATGGCATCACACAGTCTAATGCTATCATTTAGCGTTATAGAATGTTATACAAAAATACTGAGCTTTCATCCTTATCTGCGCACACAATTCTGACTTAACATACACATCTTCACGCAATGCTGAGTTTTCACTCCCATCTTCACGCAATGACGAGTTTTCACTCCCATCTTCGCACAATGCTGAGTTTTCACTCCCATCTTCACACAATGCTAAGTTTTCACTCCTATCTTCACACAATGCTGAGTTTTCGCACCCATCTTCACACAATGCTGAGTTTTCACTCCCATCTTCATGCAATGATGAGTTTTCACCCCCATCTTCACACAATATTGAGTTTTCACACTTGACTTCACAAACTAAGAAGACTCAGATCATCAGGAAGACACATAGCCAGGGAGCTTCTTCTTGACTGTGTGGGGCCCATTCCACCAGCGGGCGCTGCCTTGCTGTTAAAATGGGCCTAGGTAAATCTGTCTCTTTATATAAGATATGAAATGCAGGTACAGGATCTCTGCAGACCATCAGCCTACAAACACACACACACTAGTCATTTAATGTTCTTGGCACACGCAGCGCGGATAGGAAAATCTTTCCTCATGCTTTCTCTATTAGGTTAAACTGTATTAACATCGAACCAGCCACATTCCAGTGGCTTTAGGGATCTGCCAATAGCACATGAACTCTGGTACACATGTATATAAGGTATTAATAGCAGGAGTTAAAACAAATAATTATATGGGAAGGCACTTTGAAATCTTCATCAGAGATCCCCGTTTCTTCACCACAAATCTCATTTTATTAGCGTTCAAGACCCACTGGGTATTTCGATGCCAAACTCTGTGCTGGAAACAGAAGCAAATGTTGAGTCTTAGTCAACATGGAAGACTTAAACTCAAATAAAGGAATGTCTGCTTAACCCTTTGAGTGCTGTAGTGCGTTGCAATGCGTTGGATACCTCTACAGCACTCAAAGGGTTAAAATAATTCCCGTTAGGGCAGCTGGAAAGGATCCATCAAATACATGGGATTTCGGTTTTCTCTTGTTGAGTTGATGCACAAGGCACCCACAGTTTGCAGTCTGGAATTGTCAGGACTTTATATATTCTTATAACAATGGGAACACTACAGCCATACAATATCAATATAACAATGAAAAGTAGAACTCACCAAATTAAAGGAGCAGTAAACTTTTTTTTATGAAAACATGTATTTTTTAGAGCATTTCCTGCTGAATAAAACAAGGTCAATCCCATCACTGTCAGATGTTTTATTCCAAATTTATAGCAGTTTAAATAATCAGGAAGTGAATTTACTGTGATTACTTCCTGATAGTTCTAACTGACAGGAAGTGAATTTACTGTGTTTACTTCCTGATAGTTCTAACTGACAGGAAGTGATTTTACTGTGTTTACTTCCTGATAGTTCTAACTGACAGGAAGTGAATTTACTGTGTTTACTTCCTGATAGCTCTAACTGACAGGAAGTGAATTTACTGTGATTACTTCCTGATAGCTCTGACAGGAAGTGAATTTACTGTGTTTACTTCCTGATAGCTCTAACTGACAGGAAGTGAATTTACTGTGTTTACTTCCTGATAGTTTTAACTGACAGGAAGTGACAGGCAGTTTCTATCATATTCAATGGAGAACTGTATGTCTGACTTTCCTCTCCATTAGAATCTAAAAGGAAATCTAATTAGAATTTGACCACTAGAGGGCACTGCTAATGTAAAAAAAACATAGGTTTAAACTGTAATAACTCTGGAAATATAAATCTCTCGGCAGTGGGAGTACCCTTATTTTACTCAATAGGAAAATCCCTACAATATATATTTTTTCATAAAAAAAAGTTTACTGCTCCTTTAAGTTTGGGATGCAGGTCTGGAGCACTCCCCACAGCCCCAGCCAGGGGCTCCAACAGACAAGACAACAACAGGATAGGAACAAGTACACAGACCTGCTCTGCATTCAGCAGCCAGTGATCAATGGGCTCCATTTTTTGTCTCTAATGGCTGTTCGTGTCATTTGTCTGACTCTTTATAACGAGTCAGGATGTTTTTAAGTTTACATTTTTGTATAATAAAGAGTTTTTTCACCACTGATTTGTGAGAATACATTGGCTGTTGAACGCTGGACGAGTCCGTGTACGTGCTCCCCACCTGTTCTCGTGGAATTGCCAGGACTCCCTAATTTTTTTTCTTAATATTTTTATTGCAGTTTTCCTGAGAGAACAAACAGAAACACGTGGTGATTCTTGCTGGAACCAGCAAAAAAGTCTACAAAGAGTTAATGATATTCTGAGTATCTGCAAATGTAGGGCAGGCAATTGCTGGAAATCCAGATATGGGGGACTAAATTTAACATCATCAACAACCAGTTGTTGACTGGTTAGGGATGTTGGGTATTTTACCCCTCAAAATCTGGTGGGCCGGCAATTTACTACCCTTACTGTAAAGAAAAAGATAGGCAGCAGGGAAGGAAGAATGGAAGGTTTCCATAAGTTGGACTGATTATCCAGAATAGGGTCAGAGGGGGGCTATGCAGTAAGGTGTGATAAAGAGGTGAGAAAGTGGAGATAACTTCTCCAGTGATATCACTTCTCCCTTTTATTATGTTATTCGATGGAGCCTATTCACTAAGATCTCCAACTTTGGAGAGCTTAATCCATAGGATCCATAGATTAACATAGGAACTGGAGAAGTGATATCACTGGAGAAGTTATCTCCTCTTTATCACCTCTTTATCACACCTTATTGTGTTTACATTCTGGTATCAAACTAAAGTTAAGTGACATCTGTTCTCCTCTCATTTACAGGTCCTTTGTCAAAGACAGGGGTTATTTTGGAAAAAGAAAGGTAGCAGGTCACCTGATTCTTGGCTCTAGAAGGATGTTACTCCCAATTTGGTTTCACAGAACACAAAATTATAAAATCTTCCAGGTCATTAACCTAACACGACCTGGCTGGAAATCACGTATGGTCAAAGATGTAATTCAGGGGCGATAAAGAGGTGATAAAGCAGAGATGACCGCTCTAGTCATATCACTTCTCCAATTCCTGTGTTATTCTATGGAGCCTATGCACTAAGATCACCAAAGTTGGCGAGATGTTAGTGCATTGGCTCCATAGAATAACATAGCTGGGAACTCTCCGGAGGCTTTGACACTGCATTACCAGGTTTCCGAGGCAGAGGATGAGTCTCCAGATGTGGCAGTTTGTATTGAAACTCTGCCCACCATTGCTCTTTCCCATTCTGTTCCTCCTACTCCCCTCCCAATTCTCTTCTTTCCCTAGCCTATTTTTACCACTTTTTTTAATCCCGTTAAAGTGTTAGTAATGTCCACAAAAAAGTTTTTTTGCATTTAGAAGAGCTTAAAAAGCCGTATCTCTCAAACCGCTATGGTTTATGAGATACAGGTGTTTAAAGTTTGATCTCTCCTGCTGAGAGCTGTAAAGCTGTCAGCAGAAGATCTGTGTCGGCCGACACGGAGGCACATGAGCAGATTCGCAATCTCATTATTTACCACAAATCCCTTCATTGGAATGGTCTAAAATGTATGCCTGGTTTTCAAGCACTCATTTTAGACCATTCCAATAAAGGGATTCATGGTAAATAACGAGATCCCGGCACTTCTCAAGCGCCTCCGTGTCGGCCGACACAAATCTCCTGCTGACAGCTTTACAGCTGTCAGTAGGAGAGATCAAACTTTAAACGCCTGTATCTTTTAAACCATAGCGGTTTGAGAGATACATTTTTTTGCATTTAGCTCAGCTTTTTAAGCTCTTCTGAATGCAAAAAACTTTTTTGTGGACATTACTAACACATTAAGCCTTCCCAGTTAAGCCCCACCCTTTTTTATGTGAATCGTATTATCCCCCCCACCGTGGCACCACAGGACTCCCCTCCAGGGTGAGACCACACATCAAAATTCCCAGGTATGAGAATAAAATAGGAAGTGGAGAAGCGATATCACTGGAGAAGTTATCTCCACTTTATCACTGCTTTGTGCATAACCCCCAATGAATTGGACAAATACATAAATACCTAGTTATTCTTTCAATAAGGGTTAAAATCCAAAGGAGACGTAACATCTTGTTTTAATCCCTGACTTACCTTACCACGGTCAGAAAATACTAATGACCCCTTTAAACTGTGCCTTTGTTCAAGAGATAGCATGTTCAGTCAATCTTGTAAGTCATGTTCATGGAGGCGGCCATGACAGAAACTCCACCCCCTGCTCATGGTAATCTTAACACATTAAAGGCCACAAGCAAGTGTAGTTTGGTCGTTTATTTCTCAGAAAATTAAAATCTGCTATATATTGCACTCGCCATTTTTCTGCATAATAGATCGTTATCGAAAAAATTAACCTGTATGTGTTTATGGCACACTGTGACATTGTATTTTAATTCCTGGCACAATATGCTAATTAGCTCTGTGCTATTAGATACGCCCCTAGTGTGGGAGGTCTGGCTGGATTCATTCATAGCACTGCGCGTGTGATAATATTGGCCCAGCAGATAATTTAATTAGCATAAAGTGCCAGACTGTAGTACCAGCACTTAATTATTCATTTCTTAACCCTCTGAGTGCCGGAGAGGTATCTAACACATTGCATTCCAAAGAGTTGGATCCCTCTCTGGTGGCAGGAAAATGGTTAAATGCTATTTGTGTGTAAGTGCAACACATAAGCAGATTTTATTTCTCTTTTAACCCCTTAAGGACGCTCGGTCGGCACTTAAGAACCACAGAGCTTTTTTTTTTTTTTTTAACCAATTCAGGGCTCCCCGAATGGCGTGCAGCCACGCAGGGAGCCCAGAAATCCATGACGTGCCAGGACCATCATGAGTTCTTAAGGGGTTAATTAAATCTTAGGGTAACAGGTTCACTGTATTGCGTTACTTACCTCTGTGGCGCTCATAGGGTTAAATTTCAGGCTACACCGATGCAGCCTCCAGCCATTCCTGGTCATCATTTTCAAAATGTCTCATAGTCACCACTTTCGGTTTTTTCACCAACCAATTGCATCCTGGAAGACAATTATGGATTGAAACTGGGTTTTTAACCTTTACAATACCAGCGAGATCTCCAGCACATTGCAGAGCACTTCTATCAATTTAAATCCATGGCGATGTGGAGTTGTCCCCTGTGGTGAAGTTGGCTTGCGCCGGCGGATTAATAACGTCATAGTTGCTGTTTAAAGTGTTAGTAATGTCTAAAAAAAAGTCTTTTGCATTTAGAAGAGCTTAAAAACCTGAGCTAAATGCAAAAAAACGTATCTCTCAAACCGCTATGGTGTAAGAGATACAGGAGTTTAAAGTTCGCTGTCTCCTACTGACAACTGTAAAGCTGTCAGCAGGATATCTGTGTCGGTCGACACGGAGGCGCTTGAGCGGAGCCGCGATCTCGTTACTTACCACGAATCCCTTCATTGGAATGGTCTAAAACGTGTACTTGAACACCAGGCACACGTTTTAGACCATTTCGATGAAGGGATTCCTTGTAAGTAACGAGATCTCAGCACTTCTCAAGCACCTCAGTGTCGACCGACACAGATATCCTGCTGACAGCTTTACAGCTGTCAGTAGGAGAAATCAAACTTTAAACGCCTGTATCTCTTAAACCATAGCGGTTTGAGAGATACAGTTTTTTTGCATTTAGCTCAGCTTTTTAAGTTCTTCTAAATGCAAAAAACCTTTTTTTAGACATTACTAACACTTTAACCCTTTGAGTGCCAGAGGAGAGTGCGATGCATTGCTTTGCAATGCATCGCACTCCCTTCCAGAGCTCAAAGGCTTACAGCCAATCTCGTTTTTGTTATCGGCAACAATCATCAAGATATTAATAATAATAACAGACGTGCGGTTTGGCAGTTTCCCTTCAGCTGCTGTCAGTGGCGGATTTTTATGATCCCAGCAGAGGAAACTCCACCACTTTAAAGGCACAAAGGGCTGCTCACGTATTTAACCCCTTAAGGTGCCGGCCGGCACTTGAGGACAACAGAGACTTTTTTTTTTCACTCTTTGATTCACGGCTTCCTGAACTCTGTGCAGTCACACGGGCATTCCTGAAATCCATGAAGGTCCTGACACGTCATGGGTCCTTATCGTATGTGGTATCATCATGGGTCATTAAAGGGTTAAAGGAATACTAACGCCTCCTAATAAAACCCCTACACACATACAATTACCTTACTGCGGCCAGAAAATCATATTGGCTCCCTGTATAATTTGAGCTTGTTCCTTGGTTCACGAGATAACATCTTAAAGGGATACTAATACTTAAAAGACTATCCTGCATCTTGTAACCAGTAAAAAACTGAATTAAAGCGGAACACCGCTAAGAAACGTTGTCTTTAATCATTCCCTATCTGACGACTAGCTGCTTAGTAGCGCTAGTCACCAGAATTATTACCTCTTCATTGAGAAATTTGAAGTGATCCTCGGCTGACAGGGAGGACGGAGCGCGGACATCTTGCCCTAGTGACGTCCGCGCGCTGTCAGTCCCTTCTGGAGACGAATGGCTCCTAGCAACGCCTCCTACTGCCGCCTGGGACTGACAGAGCAGGCGCGTGGACGTCACTATGGCAAGATGTCCGCGCTCTGTCCTGCCTGTAAGCCGAGGATCACTTCAACTTTCTTCATGAAGAGGTAATAATTCTGGCGATTAGCGCTACTAAGCAGCTAGTCGCCAGATAGGGAATTATTACAGACAACGTTTGTTAGTGGTGTTAGTTCCGCTTTAATTGAGCCCAACGGCATCTCTTAAACCTTTATAGTTTGAGAGATATCTGCTTTCAAAGTTTCCTCTCCCCTGACGTCAGCGTTCTAGCTGACAGCAGGGGAATCCGGTCCCGGGACCGGCGGGGGCTCTTCTGCAGAGCCGAGATCGCGTTATGGAAGAAGAAATCATTCACTGAAATGGTCTTCTACCTGTGCTTGCAAACCAAACATACCTAGAAGAACATTTCAGTGAGGGATTTCTTCTTCCATAATGCGATCTCAGTTCTGCTGAAGAGCCTCCGCTTGCTCAGGGACCGGATTCCCCTGCTGTCAGCTTGAACTCTGACATCAAGGGAAAAGGTAAAAAGCAAAACTTTGAAAGCAGATATCTCTCCAACCATAAAGGTTTGAGAGATGCCACTGGGCTCATTTAACTCAGTTTTTTACTGGCTACAAGATGCAGGATAGTAATTTTTAAGTATTACTATTCCTTTAACACTTTGATTGCCAGTGTTATCTACCGCATTGCATTGCAATGGTTGGAAACCTCCCTGGCACTTAAAGGGTTTAAAGGGATAGTAATACTTAAAATGTAAAAAAAAAATATGTTGTAGGGTTATCCCCCTGAGTAAAACAAGAGTACTCCCACTGCTGAAAGGTGTTTCATTCAAAAGTTATTAATTTTCAAAGTTGAATTTTTTAGGTGCAATATCATAGTGGCCTGAAACTGTACAGTGGCGCTGTTGCTACACCATCCTATGGAGATTTATGGTCCCGGGACCAGAGCTGTCTATAGGATGGTGTAGCAACAGCACCACTGTACAATTTCAGGCCACTGTGATATTGCACCTAAAAAATTCAACTTTGAAAATTAATAACTTTTGAATGAAACACCTTTCAGCAGTGGGAGTACTCTTATTTTACTCAGGGGGATAAACCCTACAACTTATTTTTTTTTACATTTTAAGTATTACTATCCCTTTAATCAGCTCTGGATGACATATCCACGGAGGTTGACATGTCTCCTGATGTAAGGATTCCTGGACCCCATACTGCAGTAGGCGGAGCCTGTGATTCAGTAGTCCTACTCACAGCTGTCATGTCCGCCCCCGTGAATATGACATAAAGTTCTGGTTACAGATATTATCTCTTGGACAAATGAGCAAGAGAAAAATTCATAGAGGCCATTTGAATTTTCTGGATGGAAAAAAAGATGAGTGGGCAGTTATTATTAGGAGATTTTACTTCTCCTTTAAAGGGACAGTAAAGTCCCATAAAAAATTATTCTTATTTGCAGCAAATCCCATAAAGGTTTGAGAGATATTCCCATTGAAAGTTCCCCCCTCCCTCCCCTTTTCCTGATGTCAGCTGACAGCAGGAGATTAGAGTCGGCCGACTCGAGGAGGCTCTGCAGCAGAGCCGAAATAGCACTATTTAAAAATAACTACTTCATTGGAATGGTGCTTGCGTGGCAATGCGTTTGCAAGCACCATTCCAATGAAGTAGTTATTTTTAAATAAGTGCTATTTCGGCTCTGCTGCAGAGCCTCCTCGTGTCGGCCCGACTCTAACTCTCTGCTGTCACAGCACTGACATCAGGAAAAGGGGAGGAGGGAGGGAACTTTCAATGTGAATATCTCTGACACCATAGCGGTTTGAGAGGTGGGATTTGCTTCAAAGTATTTATTGTTTTCATCAACAAAATGAGAATCAGTTTTTATGGGACATTAGTGTCCCTTTAAACCCCCCACTAGGACTCCTCAACACGTATCAAACTGTCGCACACTGTATATTAACCCCTTGATTTCTGGGGACATCTCCAACGCATTACTAAGCAATGATATGGAGTCGTTTCTGGCATCCGATGGGTTAACAAGCAGTTAAAGGGATAGTAATACTTCATTTTAACTTTATTTTATTTTGTAGGCATTAAAAAACATGAAGAATGATATAAGTCTTATCTCTCAAACCTTTATGGTTTATGAGATATTCACAAACAAAGTATCCCCCCCCCCCCGTTCAGCCAGATCAGAAGGGAGGTGCCCAGGTAGACTGCAGAGAGGGACAATCTTCAATTAAGATAAGGGAAAAAGCTGAAAAGGTTGTCAAGGGGGGCAGGGCTTTCATTGTTCTCATAGGAAGAAGATTGTCCCCTTCTGTTATCTGTCTGGTCTATGGACTGGATTCCACATCTGAGAAGAGATGGCTTACACTAGGTAAAAGGGGCGGGAGGGCTTTCATTGTTCTCATAGGAAGAAGATTGTCCCCTTCTGTTATCTGTACTGTCATACAACCAGACTCACATCTGAGAAGAGATTGCTTACACTAGGTAAAAGGGGGGGGAGGGGAACTTTGCTTGTGAATATCTCATAAATCATAAAGGTTTGAGAGATAAGATTTATATCATTCTTCATGTTTTTTTAATGCCTACAAAATAAAATAAAGTTAAAACGAAGTGTTACTATCCCTTTAAGGTCTAGGCATCATGTTGTGTGCATAATACATAAGTAAGGATTTTAGTTTTTAATGCATTGCTCACCCCTCTGGTACTCAAAGGGTGGAGGTCCAGTAGTCTTTCAAGCAACTATCATATTGTCTCTCCATAGACTGACTGGAGATGTTAGCCCTTGAACATATAAGAAAATTCATTAACCCCTTAAGGACCAGTGGTCCTGGGACGTTTCCATCCCATAAGGACCGCTTTGATCTTTTGCTGACGTGCCGGTACACGTGACCTGTTGCGTGTATCAGCGTGCCGCTTTGGGGCCTAAAATAGATTGCTCCAGTCTTGGAACGGTCAATTTTAGGCCCCATTTTTACTTACAGAGCTCCCGGTAGAGCGCTGTAAGTAAAAAGTACTTGACGTACTATGACTGTCATCGGTCCTTAAGTATTTAAGGACCATGACAGTCATAGTAGATCACGTAGTCCTTAACCCCTTAACGACCAGCGGTCGCGGGGTGAGTGGTCCTTTAAGGACCAGATAGAGAATTTTGGTGTGCCGCCCCACGTGACTGAGGGACTGAAAGAGATCGGTCTTGGAGCGATCAAGTTCAGTCCCCGGTATTACTCACCTCTCTCCTGCAGGAGCTGGTGAGTAAAAGTACGTGACGTACCAGGACCGTCACTGGTCCTTAAGTGCCGGACCAGCGTGATGGTCCGGGTACGTCACCGGACTCTAAGGGGTTAAGGGCCATTCGGATTTTATGTCTATAACACAAGTAAGGGGTTATTATTTGACCGTGTTTAACGATTAACCCCTTGGACGCACCTAAGGGGTTAAATTGCCATTTCCAGTTGAAAATGACACTAAATATACTATGATTATGCATTATTATTATTAACCCTTTGAGTACCGGAGATGTACCCAACGCATGCGTGTACCTCTCATGTTGACTACCGATCTGGCACTCAAAGGGTTAATAACATTGCTTCATCCCAAAATGATCTCTCCCTCAGCGTCTCCACCACAAAATATCGTATCGCCGACCTCTGGAAATTCCAGTAGCTGATAAATTCCTGAGAACGTCCTGGTAGGCTGTTATTTTTTTTTTAACCCTTTGAGTTCCAGAGGGTTACACAATGCATTGCGGCATTAATACCTCCTTTACAAACGTTAACAGAAACAAATCCTCGTAGCTCCTGCTTGTGCACAACTGGGGAAACTCTTAAAGGGATATTAACGTTTTATATTAAGTAGATTGCCGAGTCTTCTTTATTATAAACTAGTTAAAGAGCCCGTGTACACGGGCCACAGTACCGGCCAGTCGTGGTGCAGTCATGCACAGTAGAGACTGCCCGTGACGCGGCCGTGGTCTGAATTTGGAGCGCCCCTCTCCGTGTCAGTCGCGTCACTCGCAGTCTCTACTGCGCATGACTGCGTCGTTACAAACTTTTAGCAAATTATTTTATAAGATGTAACAGTTTGCGCTATTTATAGTTCCTTACTGTTACGTAGTTCTCAAGTTTTTCAATATGGAAGGATCCCCCGCCCGCTCTTTCTGCTATGTCACTGTTGCAGCTCTGTGTGGTCCGGAGGGACGCAGTGAGGGACAATCTTCAGTAAGCAAATGAAAATCCTACCCTCCTTCATCAAGGGGATCAGGATTTCCCTTATACTTACTGAATGAAGTTTGTCCCTCGCTGCACCCGTCCGGTCCGATGACTGGATTGCAGATTCAGTGGGAGGTGGGCAGAAAGGGCGGGCAGTGGATCCTTCTATAGTGAATAACTTGAGAACTACGTAAAAAGTAAGGTACTAAAAATAGTGCAAACTGTTACATTTATATTAAACATATACTTAATTTAAAACATTACTGTCACTTTAACCCCTTAGTGACCGGCCGCGCATACACGTGGCCGTCACTTAACGCCCAGCTAAGATTTTTTTTTTTTTCAATTATTCCGGAGTCCCCGAACGGCGTGCAGCCGCGCGGGAACCCGGACATACGTGTACGTCCTCTGTCACTAAGTGACAGTTTTTGCGGGACGTACATGTACGTCTGTTGTCGGGAAGGGGTTAAAGGAAGATTACAGGTAAAAACAAAGTACTGGGGTTTATCTGTAAATGATCCATTCCGTAGCAGAACTTTAGATATGTAATTTTGCATGAATACTGAGGGAGCAATTTGCCTGAGCATTTCTCACCTACTAGTCAGGTGAAAGCAGAGGCAGGGACCCCCACAAATCTGGGGGTGAATAGCATTTTTACTGTCCTCATGTGTCACTTTGTCCCCCAGCCCCTCTGTACCTTCTTTGTAGTGTGGCCAGGTGGACAGTGGTAGAGGAGATTATGATCCTTTACCCAGTCTGACAGGAAGTGATCGTTGCGCTTGGTGAGCAGCTTCCTGTCAGACCAGAGTAGAGGATACAGAAGCTCCTCTATCCTCGGTCCGCTCTGCTCAGCCACGCTACACGGAGGTGACCGGCAGGAGGGTGCTGGGGCCTGCACCTAGAGCCTGGAGGGGATTTCTACATTATCTGTCCCCCCAACATGATTTCCTGGGTGGGATGTGGCCCCCCGGTTCTACAGCCCTGGGTGACAGTACGGTATGACAAAGCAGTCAGCAAGGAACACAGAGGAATATCTGCATAGTACTTTTACAGACCAAAATTGTGAATGTGGTACTTTCTTTGAAAGGATATAAACTTCAAGGGTTGAAAAGTCCATGTCTGAAAGGTCGTGCTGCACACTGTAGTGATTAGACTGCTAACTCAAAAGTCTTGTGATTTTTCAATAGCCGAGTAGTGTCGATCTTCACTTTGTTGGTTTGATCTTTTTCTTTCTTTCTTGCAGTCAGTTTTGATTTTTGCTCTCACTAGACGATGGTCACTTCTAACGTTAAAACGATTTAAGAATGAGAAGTCAGTGAAAATCGTTTTATTACTTGGAGACATGAAGCCGGTTTCACTTGTATTACCAAGTTTCTTGGTTTGTTGAATTTGGAATTATGTAGAAAGTCCCCAAGGCAGAGTTGGTTGATTACACATTTTCTGAGGTCAGGTTGTGAGTTCTTTGGAAAGGATGCAATGAGATTTTGGACTTTCTTGGTATATATTGGTGGGGTCTTGACTGGGCTTTTTTATAGTATTTGATGTCAGATAGAAAAAAACAATCAGCTTCAATTAATCTTCATAGTATTTGGGCCATGGAGAGTGTTATTTCAGTAGTGTCAGAGTTGTAGTTCAAGAGTAATTGAATGAAAAAGTATCCCCCTCCCACCCCTTTTACTGATGTAACACTGCTCACCTCAGAGCAGCAAGACTGTCAGGATGGATCACAGAGAGGGACAATCTTCCGTGATCATAAGGAAAAATCTGAAAAACCTGTCAAGGGCGCAGGGAGATATTAGGGCTCCACATCTCCCAAATGTCTCACTTTAGGAGATATTAGGGGTCCATACCTCCCAAGTGTCCATCTTCAGGAGATATTACAGGAGATCCAAATCTCTCTGTCCCTCTTTCCCACCCTAGTGTCCCTTTATTTAGACTGTGTGGTATATATGTGTATCACATTACTCCACAGCAGTAAAACTCACATTAATATTTGTATATCTGTTTTTAAATTAATATGCATTTGGTCTTGTTCTATATAATTTATTCAGTTGCACAAAAAATACATGTCAATATGTCATGAAATAACTTTTGTGTTGTCTAAACCAGGGCTGTCCACAGGAGAGGGCTCATGTGCGGCCGACCAGGGGGATGTAAATGATGGGATTCACGCCATAAAACATGCGGGACTTAATTGAGTGGTTTACCACCCTTGTTGTGAGTCGGAGTAGTGGGCAGGAAGTGGAAGAAATAGGATGAGAAGTAGGGGAATGGGTGAAGTAGGTAGAACAGGGTGGGACGGAGGAGAAGGTGGCGGGAAATGGGAGGAAAGGGATGGAAGGAGGAGATATGGAGTGGGAAGTGGGAGAAACAGGAGAAATGGGTGAAACATTGTGGGAAGGAGAAGAAGTGGGAGGAACAGGACGAGAAGGAGGAGAATAGGTGAAGTAGGAGGAATAGGCTGGGAAGGAAGGGAAGTGGGAGGAACAGAGTGGGAAGGACAATAAGTGGGTGGGAATTGGTAGGAACAGGGTGGGAAGGAGGAGAAGTGGGAGGAACAGGGTAGGAAGGAGGAGAAGTGGGTGGGAAGTGGGAGGAACAGGGTAGGAAGGAGGAGAAGTGGGTGGTAAGTGGTAGGAACAGGGTGGGAAGGAGGAGAAGTGGGAGGGAAGTGGGAGGAACAGGGTAGGAAGGAGGAGACGTGGGTGGGAAGTGGTAGGAACAGGGTGGGAAGGAGGAGAAGTGGGAGGGAAGTGGGAGGAACAGGGTGGGAAGGAGGAGAAGTGGGCAGGAAGTGGAAGGAACAGGGTGGGGAGGAGGAGAAGTGGGTGGGAAGTGGTAGGAACAGGGTGGGGAGGAGGAGAAATGGGTGGGAAGTGGTAGGAACAGGGTGGGAAGGAGGAGAAGTGGGAGGGAAGTGGGAGGAACAGGGTAGGAAGGAGGAGAAATGGGTGGGAAGTGGTAGGAACAGGGTGGGAAGGAGGAGAAGTGGGCAGGAAGTGGAAGGAACAGGGTGGGGAGGAGGAGAAGTGGGAGGGTAGTGGGAGGAACAGGGTAGGAAGGAGAAGAAGTGGGTGGGAAGTGGTAGGAACAGGGTGGGAAGGAGGAGAAGTGGGAGGGAAGTGGGAGGAACAGGGTGGGAAGGAGGAGAAGTGGGAGGGAAGTGGAGAGAACAGGGTAGGAAGGAGGAGAAGTGGGTGGGAAGTGCGAGGAACAAGGTGGGAAGGAGGAGAAGTGGGAGGTAAGTGGGTGGGAAGTGGGAGGAACAGGGTAGGAAGGAGGAGAAGTGGGAGGAACAGGGTGGGAAGGAAGAGAAGTTGGAAGAACAGGGTGGGAAGGAGGAGAAGTGCGAGAAACAGGGTGGGAAGGAGGAGAAGTGGGCAGGAAGTGGAAGGAACAGGGTGGGGAGGAGGAGAAGTTGGGGGAACAGGGTGGGAAGGAAGGGAAGTGGGAGGAACAGAGTGGGAAGGACAATAAGTGGGTGGGAAGTGGAAGGAACAGGGTGGGAAGGAGGGGAAGTGGAAGGAACAGGGTGGGAAGGAGGAGAAGTGGGTGGGAAGTGGGATGAACAGGGTGGGAAGGAGGAGAAGTGGGAGGGAAGTGGAAGGGAAATGGGAGGAACAGGGTAGGAAGGAGGAGAAGTGGGAGGAACAGGGTGGGAAGGACAATAAGTGGGTGGGAAGTGGGAGGAACAGGGTGGGAAGGAGGAGAAGTGGGTGGGAAGTGGGAGGAACAGGGTGGGAAGGAGGAGAAGAAGTGGGCATAGTTTCAGATGAAACTCCCAACCGCTGCAGAATAAGTCTCTGCCCCCGGTGACCTGGTAATTAATTGTAGAAACTGGAGCCTCTGGGGCAGATCTGGACAATTTCCCAGTTATGCACTGAACACCGATGTGACACTCAAAAGTGTCAAATGAACAGGAAGTCTGAGGGTCTTGTGTACAAAGGAAATGGGGGGTTATCAGTGGCGTAACTATAGGGGTCGCACCCGCGACCGGGCCCGTCGCTCCAGGGGGCCCGGCCGCCCCCTGCGACCCCTGTGCCTGGCGCCTGCGATCTCCGTCTGGCACTGTAGTAATGCAGAGCGCTGGGAGATGACATCATCTCCCAGCGCTCTGCATTACTGAAGAGGACCGTGTGGGAAATCAACACACCTCTCCGGGCTCCTGCCACTCCAGGGAGGTAGGAGATGGGGGCATTTTGGAGAGGGCCAATGTAGTCGAGGGGGGGCGAATGTGGTCTGGGGGGGCCCATGGCGCTTCTTGCACCAGAGCCCGGAGGCTTCTAGTTACGCCTCTGGGGGTTATTGTAGGGGACACATTGTACGGGAGAATCTAAAACCTCTATTGAGTTAATTAACCCTGTGAATTCCAGAGTGGTACGCAATGCATCGCAGAGCAACAATGCTTTATGTACACCTCTGGCACTCAAAGGGTCTTTTAACTTTCTGGAAGACTTAAGTGGTCTATAACATATGTGCGGGAGATCTCACAAGCATTCAGAGGGTGAATGAGCTCGTTTAAATCAATGGGAACTTTGGGAAATATTTATTTATCCCCCGTCATGCAGATGGTTCGCTCCACAATGATTTGCCTTTTCTTTTTAACACAAAGCGCTTATAATTCTCTTATTACAGGACCGTTAAGTGTAACACAATATTTACTGGCAGTTTGTGTATAAAACATGATAAATATTATTGTGGAAGTAAAAGAGTTGGTTTCGGTGAAATTATTTCTCCTTGTTTTCCTGCTATTACTGCGCTACTAAGCGGCACCCGGAATCGTTTCCATATGTCTCTGCACACACGGGCCATTGTTTCACGGAATGTTCAGACTTGGGTTCACTTGTACAAATACTGTATAAAGATGACGCGATTGTATCTGCACCATAGCAAACACATAAGGATCTCCAAAATATCCACTCGCTTAAAGGAGCAGAAAACTTTTTCTTATGGAAACCTATATGTTATAGAGCTTTTTCTGATGAGTAAAACAAGGGCATTGTCATTGCTGTCACTTGTTTTATTCAAACTTTATTCAAATAAACAGGAAGTGAATTTACTGCGTTTACTTCCTGATAGTTCTAACTGACAGGAAGTGAATTTACTGTGTTTACTTCTTGATAGTTCTAACTGACAGGAAGTGACTTTACTGTGTTTACTTCCTGATCGTTCTAACTGACAGGTAGTGAATTTACTGTGTTTACGTCCTGGTAGATCTAACTGACAGGAAGTGAATTTACTGTGTTTACGTCCTGATAGATCTAACTGACAGGAAGTGAATTTACTGTGTTTACTTCCTGGAAGTTCTAACTGACAGGAAGTGAATTTACTGTGGTTACTTCCTGATAGTTCTAACTGACAGGAAGTGACAGGCAGTTTCTATCACATTCTATGGAGAACTGACTTTCCTCTCCATGATAATGTAACAGAATAACTAATTGGAATTTGACCACAAAAGGGCACTGCTAATGTAAAAAAACAGGGTTAAACAGTAATAACTCTGGAAATATCATACCTCCCAACATATCAAATTGCCAAAGAGGGACACTTGTGTTTTAAGTGGTGTTGCTGTGGGTGTGGCTGGTGGACGTGGCATTACCAATAATTTTTAGACTATTTCATGACCTATTGATACGTCCTTGTGTAACCTAATAAATGACTTCTAACAAGACCAAAGGTTTTCTATTTACACATACTAATTTATAAACCCATGTAATGAAGATTAATATGAGTTTTATTGCTCTGGAGCAATGTGATACATTTATATACACACCACACAATCTGATCTCCGAAAAAGAGGGACATCGGGGTGGGAAAGAGGGACAGAGGGATTTCGGTCTAAAAGAGGGACTGTCCCTCCTAAAGAGGGACACTTGGGAGGTATGAAATATGCATGTATCAGCAGTGAGAGTACACTTATTTTACTCAACAGGAAACACCCTAGAATATATTTTTTTCCTTAAAAAAGTTTACTACTCCTTTAAAGGGGAACTAACAGCTCCTAAAAATATGCCCCGTTAGCAGTCGATGGCCAAAAAAATCATACTGGCCCCTATGAATTTTGTCTTTTATTCCAGAGATAACATCTTCAGTCAGTCTTGGATCCATTACCATGGTGGCAGACAGGATGAAGCAGGCAGCTTACTTAACCGTTTAAGGACGAGAGGCTCTGCAATGCGTTGCACACCCCTCTGGTTATTAAACAATTAAGATTACTATGTGCAACAGATGCAGTTTGTGTCCTGTGGTCATTCTAGCAGCGGTCAAGTCCATACCCTGGAACCTGCAGGGTTTGACCCAAATCTCAGGGTGAGAGAGCCCAGTGTTTCATAGTATATATGACCTGCACCAATGTACTGCTTATTTGGTCTCCAGATTGGGGCCATTTCCTCCAGAAAAGCAAAGGGAAAATTCCTGCTGGTCTGATGTGCTTTCATTGAGATCTAGAAGTTGTAGCATGTGGGAGGTTCCTTGTAGACTGACTGCATCACCGCTCGGTTAGAGCAAGTAGGGACATGCTGTCCAGAATCAACATTTGGAAAGATTTAAAGGGATAGTAATACTTCGTTTTAACTTTATTTTATTTTGTAGGCATTAAAAAAACATTAAGAATGATATAAGTCTTATCTCTCAATCCTTTATGGTTTAGGAGATATTAACAAGCAAAGTTCCCCTCCCCGCCCCTTTTACCTAGTGTAAGCCATCTCTTCTCAGATGTGGATCAGGTTGTATGACAGGACAGATAACAGAAGGGGACAATTTTCTTTGTATGAAAACAATGAAAGCCCTTCCCCCCTTGACAAGTTTTTCAGCTTTTTCCATTATCTTAATTGAAGATTGTCCCTCTCTGCAGTCTACCTGGGCACCTTCCTTCTGATCTGGTTGAACAGGGGGGGGATACTTTGTTTGTGAATATCTCTTAAAACATAAAGGTTTGAGAGATAAGACTTATATCATTCTTCATGTTTTTTTAATGCCTACAAAATAAAATAAAGTTAAAACGAAGTATTACTATCCCTTTAAGGGTTAATATTTAAAAGATCTTAGGGTCAGACCATTTTTACGGTTCTCATGTATGGACCTGCCAACCTGCATAGACCGGACATCCAAGATTGATGGAGATGTTATCGCTTGAGAAGAGTAATTCTGGATAAACCTTCTGGACCATTGGTGACAAAGGAGCATTTCAGTTGACTTAAAGGGGGCTTTTAAGGCCTTGAAATATTAGAAAGCATTGATTTAAATTGGGGTTTTAATCCATTGAATTGTAGAGAGTGACGACTTCAAGAGTTGTAGACCTCTCTAGCATTCTGTGAGCTAAACGTCCTATTATTTCATCACTTTTGAGGTGTTAAAACACTATGTAAATCATTGGGGTTTGGGGAATTATCACTTGTCCTTCATGGTGCTGTTGGTTCAGGTTGATGAACAGAGGTGTAACTAGTGATTGGAGGCCGCCATGTGAACATTGTTTTGGGCCCCTAAAACAAAAGTATTTTGACAGGTGCATAACAAGAAAGTATTGGGTAGATGGGGCTCCCTTGGATGCTGGGCCCCGGCACAACTGCACCCTCTGTTCCCCCTGTAGTTACTGCCCCTGTTAAAGGGACAGTAATTGCCCATAAAAAATGCTTATAGCTTTGTAGTGCTTAAGAAATTAAACAATATGCCACAAATCCTATCTCTCAAACCGCTATGGTTTGAGAGATATTAACTTTCAAAATTCCCCCCTCCCTCCCCTTCTCCTGATGTCAGTGCTGTGCTGACAGCAGGAGATCACGTTCCAGTGACCAGCCGGCGGCTCTGCAGCAGAGGCGAAATCACGTTATTGGAAAAGAATTAGTTCACTGGAAAGTCTACAACGTGTGCTTAGTGTGCAAGCACACGTTGTAGACTGTTCCAATGAAGTAGTTAGTTTTAAATAACGCGATTTCGGCTCTTCTGAAGAGCCTCCTCACGTCGGCCGGCACAGATCTCCTGCTGTCGGCTTTGCGGCTGACATCAGGGAAGGGGAGGGAGCGGGGGGGACTTTGAATGCGAACATCTCTCAAACTATAGCGTTTTGAGAGATAGGATTTGTGGCATATTGTTACATTTTTTAAGCACTACAAAACTATAAGCATTTTTATGGGACATTACTCTCCCTTTAATGGATAAAACCCAGTCTCTAATTGACTGTGGAGGGGCCCTTCCACCACAAGGCTCTGGACGGAAACGCACCTAGAAGTTATGCGTGGTGGTGTAGTGAGGGAACTTTGGTATCATACCTCCCAAGTGTCCCTCTTTAGGAGGGACAGTCCCTCTTTGAGACCCAAATCCCTCTGTCCCTCTTTCCCATCCTGATGTCCTTCTTTTTTAGGAGAGCAGACTGGTGAGGTGTGTATATAATGGTATCACATTGCTCTACAGCAATAAAACTCACATTAATGTTTGATTAAACATCAGTATATGTGTTTAAACATTAGTCTGTGTAAATAAAATACTTTGGTCTTGTTATAAGTCACTTATTAGGTCACACAAGGAGGTGTCCAACGGTCACAAAATAGCCTAAAATTCTCTGTAATGCCCCGCCCACCAGCCACACCACCAGAAACACCCCCTAAACCACAAGTGTCCCTCCTTAGCAATTTGAAATGTTGGGAGGCATGTGGTATGGATGCAGTTTTGCTTACACATGTGATGGTTTGTACAGTACACGCACTTCTTGCGCTCTGCTCGGTAGGCACTTACAGAGGAATGCAAGAAATGTGCGAATGTGCTAAAGGCATTATTCCTGTGCAGATAGATATTGTGCATGGTCTAATCCAGGAAACCATATATCGAATGCTTCTTTTGCGACATCACACAGACGTTCTCAATAGCACTTCCTACATAAGGTGCATTCGCTATTCCAATGAGATGCGTTCATCTTGACCGTGCCCCCACACAAAAAAAATGCGCAGCTGTTCATTAATCTTGAATTTTCATGCGCAATGCAACAAAATCATACTCAAACCTATTCACTAGTGTTACTTTTGATGGCAAAATGATTAGCTCTACAATGTTACTGAACTACGCGTGTAGGGCATTACCATTGGCTGGAGGCAGAAGGTCCTGACAGCCCATTGCAGGAAGCGGGCGGCAGATGCAAGCGTGCCGCCCGCAGAGATCATGGGGACTTCTGATGGATAATAGTAAGGCATGTTTTCAGATCAATTGAGCTGGGGAGCGGGAGGGAAGATGGGGGACTTATGTGGGACAAAATTAAGCTTTTTGGAGAGTCGATTGTACTGGGGAGAGGGAGGGGGGTATTTGCCAACAGTACACTTTTTTTTATAAAAAAACCTCTTGTGTATAATACACCCCCCCCACTTCATATAAGGTGAAGAGGGGTAAAATTGTGCGTATTATACCTGAGATTTTACGGTATGTGCTGCTGTTCTCTGATCTTGATTTTGTTCATGTGAAATTCAACAAAATCATGAGCAAAATTATTCGCTGACGGTTGTCACACTGGTTTGCCCATGTTTCCTGCATTTTGCCCCAAGCTTCTGGTCCCATGGCTCCTAACACATTTACTAGGCTACTTACTCCTAAAATGTTCCCATTAATGCTGCTTGCTCCAAGGGGAGGGCAATGGAGTGGCGTGTGAGTGTTTTGGGGTGTTTCTTCCCCCCACACACATCTTGTTGTATGTGATATACTAACAAGTCAGAGGTATTTGGAGCAACTTTATTACATTTTTCCACTATGCTATGGGTAGGAGTAAAGAGGATTGTCTTCATTAGTGTGTCCCTCAATATCCACTAAATTGACCATATGCATAGTTAAGCCACTGGAACTGGAGGTTTACCCTTTGAGTGCCAGCAATGTATCCAATGCCCTGGTGATCCATAAATTCACCACTGTATCTCTCAAGTTGATGAAGCAGCCCATACAGGTACAATATTGTTCCAAAACAATGCACTGCAGTGTGAATTTCTAAAAGCAGCCCTTAGGAAATCTGGAGGACTAAGGGTTTCATGCACCCAAACTGCCCCAGAGATGGCATTAGATTGATGAAGAAATGTATTAACAGCATAGGGTATAAGAATGACAAACAATAAGTGTTGGGTAAGAACAGACTGTGACTTTATTTTGATATGTAATAAAACATACATAACATCACAACAACATTTCGACAAAAAACTTGCCAAATAACAAAAACTTCTCCATATTATTGATATACCAGCATGACCAAAACAAACTGGGCTCATGATTTAAACTGTTATAATTCTCAATATCTCCTATAAAGGATTCACCGATCTGGGCCAGACCAAGCCAGCTCCAATGGGCCTAAGTGACCTAAGTCCGTCACATAAGTCTGGGGGAATCCTTCCCTAGGGTTCTTCTCCCTAGGGAACTATGCTCATTTATTTTGTCCCCCCATTAAAATACCCCACCACCAAGTCAAGTACCCCGAGTAACCAACTCCCAATAACCAACACCTTCTAAGCATGCTGGGCCAGAGGGATTGAAGCTTCTTGAGGCTTTAAAACTAGTATGTTATACTGCTTTGCAATATGTTACACTGTGTTACAATGAGTTACAATACGTTACAATGTGTTACAATGAGTTACAATACTTTACAATATGTTACATTGTGTTACAATGAGTTACAATACGTTACACTGTGTTATAATGAGTTACAATACTTTACAATATGTTACACTGTGTTACAATGAGTTACAATACTTTACAATATGTTACACTGAGTTATAATGAGTTACAATACTTTACAATACGTTACACTGTGTTACAATGAGTTACAATACTTTACAATACGTTACCTGTGTTACAGTGAGTTACAATACTTTACAATATGTTACACTGTGTTACAATGAGTTACAATACTTTACAATACGTTACACTGTGTTACAATGAGTTACAATACTTTACAATACATTACAATACATTACACTGTGTTACAATGTGTTCTAATACTTTACAATATGTTACACTGCGCTACAATGAGTTACAATACTTTACAATACGTTACACTGTGTTACAATGAGTTACAATGTGTTATAATGGGTTACAATGTGTTACACTATGTTACAATGCGTTACAATATGTTACACTTTATGACATTGCATTACAATGTGTTACACTGTGTTAAATTGTGTTACAATGCATTACACTGGGTTACATTGCGTTACACTGTGTTACAATGCATTACACTCAGTTACAATACTTTACAATATGTTACACTGTGTTACAATGAGTTACAATACTTTACAATAAGTTACACTGCGTTACAATGAGTTAAATTGAATTACACTGCATTACAATACGTTACACTGCATTATAATATATTATACTGTGTTACAATACATTACACTGAGTTAAAATACGTTACAATACATTACTCTTCGTTACAATACGTTACAATACAATACGGTACAATGCGGTACAATATGTTACACTGCGTTACAATACGTTACAATGTGTTACATGTTACAGTATGTTACAATATACATTACACTGTGTTACAATACGTTACAGTGTTTTACAATACATTACAATGCATTACAACACGTTACAATGTGTTACAATACGTTACACTGCTTTACAATATATTACAATGCGTTACAATATGTTACACTGCTTTACAATATATTACAATGTGTTACAATATGTTACAATGTGTTACAATATGTTGCACTGCGTTACAATATATTACAATGCGTTAAAATACGTTACAATCTGTTACAATACATTACACTGCGTTAAAATACGTTGGATACTTCTCTGGCACTCATAGTGTTAAGAAAGGCACATATCAAAATTCATAGAAGCCAATAGTATTTTCTGGCCCTAGTACGGTGTGTGTGTGTGTGTGAGTGTGTATTTATGTGTGTGTGTGTATGTTTGTGTGCGTATGTGTGAGTGTTTATATATGTGTGTGTGTATGTCTGTATATGTGTGTGTATGTATGCGTGTATATTTCTGTATGTATGCATGTATGTATGTTTGTGTGTGTGTGTATTGTGTGTGTTTGTATGTATATATGTGTGTGTAAGTATTTGTGTATGTGTGTGTATGTATATATGTGTGTATATGTATGTGTCTGTGTGTGTTTGTATGCCTGTGTATGTGTGTATATATGTATATGTGTGGATATGTGTATGTGTATTTGTGTCTGTGTGTATGTATATGTACGTATATGTATGTGCATGCCTATGTGTGTATATATATGTGTATGTATGTATGTATCTGTATATAATATATATATATATATATATATATATATATATATATGTGTGTGTGTGTATATATGTGTGAATGTGTATATATGTGTGTGTGTGTGTGTGTGTATGTGTCAGTATGTATGTGTGTGTGTGTATATGTATATGTGTTTATGCATGTATGTGTGTATGTATATATGTGTGTGTGTGTATGTGTTTTTTATGTGTGTGTGTGTGTGTGTGTGTATATATGGATGTTTGTGCTTGTATGTGTGTGTGTGTGTCTATGTATGTATGTATGTGTGTATGTGTGTTTGTATGTGTGTGGGGGGTTATTAGGCATTATTACCTATTCTTTACTAAGACTAAAATCTGTGTACGTGATAAATCCACTGTAATCATATACTTGTGTTAGCTATTTCTATGCATCAGAGGTACCCAAACATTTGGAGACATTTCCAGCACCCATGGGGTTAAATTCCTAATTTCTCTGCCCTTTCCAGAAATAGGAATTCAGTCTGACTTTGGGTTTCAGAGCCCGGAGAAGCAGATTTTGAATGGCTTCTTGTTTGAACAACTTGATCACTGCACATCAACGGCTCGGAGGAAATGACTTTGACGTTAAAACAAATATAAACACAATTTTGCTAATCTTTAACATCCCATTCCATTCCTTCAGAAACCTTGCTCTATTTTTAAAGATACTTTACCAGGAAACATTAGAAATATACAGTCTGGCTTTAACGGAATCCATTAGAACAATATACAAATGCGCCTAGAGCTTCCAATCCGCACGCCAATCATCATCATTAACTTCTGACCCAGTTTAAGATGAACCACAGAAAGGAAAAACTGGCCTTGTCCGATTTTCGAACGTCTTTTTATTGTTAAGGCACTAAGATCCAAAGAGAATTTGTGTCATTCTGTGGCAGACCAGCTACGCTATAGGGACTAGATAAAATTCCCTAACTTTCTATTGATTTAAATTGGGCTTTTAATGTCTTGAATGCGAGTCAACAACCATGAAGGAGATGCACTAAGGCCTGATAAAGAGGTGATAAAATGGAGATAACTGGGGAGATGCACTAAGGCCTGATAAAGAGGTGATAAAATGGAGATAACTGGGGAGATGCACTAAGGCCTGATAAAGAGGTGATAAAATGGAGATAACTGGGGAGATGCACTAAGATGTGATAAAGAGGTGATAAAGCAGAAATTACGTCTGCAGTAATATCACTTCCTATGTTATTATGGAGCCAATGCACTAAGAGTTTTCCAATTTTGGAGATCTTAGTGAATAGGGTCTATAGAATAATATAGGAACTGGAGAAGTGATATCACTGTAGAAGTCATCTCCACTTTATCACACCTTTATCACTCCTTAGTGCGTAACCTCTTATTTCTCCAATTATATGACTTTCTCAGTTCCTATGTTAATCTATAGAGCCCATGTAATAAGATTCTCCAGATCTGATGATCTCAGTGCATAGGCTCCATAGAATAACATAGGAACTGGAGAAGTGATATCACTGGAGAAGTCATCTCCGCTGTATCACCTTTTTATCATTCCTTAGTGCGTAACCTCTTATTTCTCAGATTATATGACTTTCCCAGTTCCTATGTTAATCTATGGAGCCAGTGTAATAAGATTCTCCATATTTGATGATCTTAGTGCATAGGCTCTATAGAATAATATAGGAACTGGAGAAGTGATATCACTGGAGAAGTCATCTCCACTTTATCACCTCTTTATCACTCCTTAGTGCGTAACTGTCTACTTTCTCAATTATATGACTTTCCCAGTTCCTATGTTAATCTATAAAGCCAATGTAATATAGGAACTGGAGAAGTGATATCACTGGAGAAGTCATCTCCACTTTATCACCTCTTTATCACTCCTTAGTGCGTAACCGTCTACTTTCTCAATTATATGACTTTCCCAGTTCCTATGTTAATCTATAAAGCCAATGTAATATAGGAACTGGAGAAGTCATCTCTACTTTATCTCCTCTTTATCACACCTTAGTGAATAACCTATCCAGTTCTTCTAATTAAAAGAGAACTAACCCCTTTGAATAATATGCCCCAAAAATACTTATGTCCCTTATGAATTTTGCACATGAATGTCTGAAATTACTTTAGGGGCCCAAGCACGAAAGGAAATTGTAGTAATTCAGAGACAAAACAACTGCAAATTCACAAATTTCCATTGATTTAAATTGCTCTTTTAACCAGTTGAATGCTTTGTAATGGATCGGTGACCGTTCTAGCCTTGAAGTGATTCAGATGACCATTTAGAGAGGACCTATCACTTTACAAACACTGTTGCCTATTAGTTACAAATAGAAAATGGACTGGGCATTATGTTTTTATCTTTTTTTCTGAACACACGCTGTGTCTTTATTTTATAAAGAGGACTTATCGCCATTCCACGTCCTCCCCTCCGTGGGAGTATCCACATCGGATGGAATTGTATAATCGTTCACCTTTATCATTGTGTTCTACCTCTCCAGTATAAATGGTTGGTCTCTAGAAGAGTATCATTGTGGAGAGCGCTGATTATCTGCGCATGTGAGTCAAGAGCTACACAGCTTGATCCAACCAAGGGCTAAAACTGACGTTAGGGGCCAAAGGAGTCCCAGGTGGCACACACACAGCTGTATGTTGGAATCCTATTGCTGGCCAGCATCCACTGCAAAGAGCATTGGTTGCAAAAACCCACTTTGTGGCGTAACACTCGTCGCAGCTTATAGTGTGAGTTGTGGGAACATCAAAGTAAACTATCCAACTCTCTGACACAGTGTCAAACATCAAGAGTGAGCTAAAAACACAGTCACCATCTCAAACACTACTCCTACCCTTGTCCCTGCACTATCCCTACCCTTTCCCTACACTACCCCTACCCTTGTCCCTACACTACCCTTACCCTTATCCGTACACTGCCCCTACCCTTGTCCCTACACTGCCCCTACCCTTGTCCCTACACTACAACTACCCTTGTCCCTACACTACCCCTACTCTTGTCCCTACACTACCCTTTCCCTTGTCCCTACACTTCCCCAACCTTTGTCCCTACACTACTCTACCCTTGTCCCTACACTACTCCTGCCCTTGTCCCTACACTACCCCTACTGTTGTCCCTACACTAACCTACCTTTCTCCCTACACTACCCCTACCCTTGTCCCTACACTACCCCTACCTTTGTCCCTACACTACCCTTACCCATGTCCACACACTATCCCTGCCCTTGTCCCTACACTACCCTTTCCCTTGTCCTTACACTACCCTTACCCTTGTCCCTACACTACCCATACCCTTGTCCCTACACTAACCCTACCCTTGTCCCTACACTACCCCTACCCTTGTCCCTACACTATCCTTATCCTTGTCCCTACACTACCCCAGCCTTTGTCCCTACACTATGCTACCCTTGTCCCTATACTTCCCTTACCCTTGTCCCTACACTACTCTTACCCTTGTCCCTACACTACCCCAACTGTTGTCTCTACACTACTCCTACCTATGTCCCTACACTACCCTTACCCTTGTCCCTACACTACCCCTACCCTTGTCCCTTCACTACCCCTAACAATAACAATAAAGTGAAACAATACAAGCCCTAACACTATCCTATCACCCATATCCCATAGCTGTAACATTTACCTGTAAGTCCAGTGTCCAGCAGGGTCTTCAGCACACTGGTCTTCCAATGTAATTCTACTTATGTAATATTCTTTCTTCATTCTTTTTCATCTGTCAACTTATTTCTTCATCTGTCATCTTTTTTCTTCTTCATCTTCTTCTCTTCATCTTCTTCATCTTCTTTCTTCTCTCGTCATTTTCTTGAGTTGTCCTCTTCAGTGTTGCCCCTCCAAAAAGAAATATATGTATTAAAATAAATTTTGTCAATGAAGTTACGCTGCCACCGCCTCTACCACCGGCTGTGCAATGCGTTGCATACCCCACTGGCAATCAACCGGTTATTTCGTTTTTCCTTTTCACTCATGTTTTTGGTTCCTTGGATGTATTGATACGGGACTTAGGGCGCTATATATCAATACATCCACGGGTCGCTAGTTGCGATTGTGTGTATTTTAAAGGGGATATATTGCCTCTATATAACTTAGCCTACATAGTTAGGTTATATATCGAATATTACTAAAAGTGTCTTAATTTTTTAAGCTTTATTTGGTCTAAATTGAAGTTATAAACTCTGCCTGCAGCTACTTCTGCACAGACTGTGGTTACCAGCTCTGTACTGCAGTCTGTCACTCCTCCTCTGCTTTCCTCCCTCTATCCAGTCTCCTCCAATGATTGAGGCTTTCTGCCTGTAAGCTGGAGTGTTCTGATTGGCAGAGAGCGATAGCGACAAAAAAATAAGCTTAATACTCAAGCCCTATCTCTCAAACCGCTATGATTTGAGAGATATAGGCATTGAAAGTTCCCCCTCCCTCCCCTTCTCTTGATGTCAGTGTCTAGTTGACAGCGGGAGATCCCGGTTTGGGAGCAGAGCCGAAATCGTGTTATTGCAAATTAATTACTTCTTTGGAAAGGTCTACTAAGTGTGCCTGGTTTGCAAGCACACTTTGTAGACCTTTCCAATGAAGTCATTCCTTTGCAATAAAGAGATTTCAGCTCTGCTGCAGAGCCGCCTCGTGTCGGCCGACATGGATCTCCTTCTGTCAGCTTTACAGCTGAGATCAGGAGAAGGGGATTGAGGGGGAACTTTCAATGCCTATATCTCTCAACCCATGACGCTTTGTGGGTTTGCACCATTAAGTTAAGTTAACCCTTTGAGTTCTAAAAATGCATCTCATGCTTTGCGTAGCAATGTGCCAGATACCTCTCAAAACTGAATCCCCAGTTAAAACCGTTGATTTGCCAGGGAGATATCTAACGCACTGGTATTCAAAGGGTTAACTCAACGAGAATGTTTATTTTATTTATTTACATTTTTTTTTAAATAACTTTTGAATAAAACACATTTCAGCAGTGGGAGTGCCATTGTTTTACTCAGGGGGATAAACCCTACAACATATTTTTTTTTTTTTAAACATTTCAAGTATTACTATCCCTTTAACCCTTTGAGTGCCAGAGTGGTATGCAATGCATTGCTTACCACTCTGATTTTTTAAAATTCATTTTCCTTTTTTTTTTTTTTATAAAGTGGGCCTCGTTACAGACGTGCGTAGGACTCATTGTGATTATGGATGTGTCACATTTCCTAATTTGCTTTCATTGGACAGGCCTGTACGCCCCTGCACCCCTCCGCTTGGCACTGAGCTGTGTACCTTTCCTCATGAGCTGCACAGTGAACTTTTCACTCCGACTCCAGTGCAGTTAAATGCACCCTAGGCCGCGCACAGCATATCACAAGCATAATAGCTTTAAATGACCCATGAATTCCTCCTCCTCTTCAATCTTAATGACTAACAGTATTGGGGCGAGCAGCCACGGCCACACACGGGGTATTGTGGGTCACAGAACGATCAAATGGAACATTGTCGAGAAAACGTTAACAGCGCTGGTTTGTGGTCCGTCCTGGCATCCTACCCGTGCAATTAGCCTGACTGCTTTACTGCTCCCCAGGGGTCTGTCACATGCTTACGACTATAAGGCCATGTTCAGGGAGGAGAAGAGGAGAAATTCTGGAGCACACCATCTGCATCATGGGGGAGAATTAAAAAATGATCCAAATTCGGATTGATTTAAAGTTGCTTTTTTAACCCCTTGAATGCTAGAGACCTCTCTAGCATTCGTGGTGTTAAACCCAACCTTTAAATCAGTGAGAAGGTATATGTGTACCCTGTGGTGCAGTTGGGTTAGTCCAGATTTGTAGGATTACCGAATGTCTCCGCTTGTTGTTCCCATTATGTGGGTTTTCTACTAATAAGAGGCATTATTATTGATTCAGTGTACTGTGATGAGAAACTAGCAGGGACAGGGGGAGACCAGAAAAGTACTGCACCCTATCTATCTATCTATCTATCTATCTATCTATCTATCTATCTATCTATCTATCTATCTCATATCTATCTATCTGTCTATCTTATCTATATCACATCTATCTATATCATATCTATATCTATCTATCTATCTACATCACATCTATCTATCTATCTATCTATCTATCTATCTCATATCTATCTATGTATCTATCTATCTATCTATCTCATATCTATCGATCTATCATATCTATCTATCTATCTA
>CM074718.1:11118476-11395518 GCA_037306005.1 Rhinophrynus dorsalis
GCTCCGGTCTTGGAGCGATCAACTTTAGTGCCCGGTATTACTCACCACGATCCTACAGGAGTGCGGTGAGTAAAAGTACGTGACGTGCCAGGACGTGCCACGTCAATGGTCCTTAAGGAGTTAAAACAGGCAGGATGGACTGTTCCCGTGACACCGTTCCTTTAAAACTTTGAGTGCCAGAGAGGTACGCAATGCATTGCTCTGCAATGCATTGCGTACCCCGTCTAGCACTCAAAGAGTTAAGTGTATATAATTCTAGACCATTTTTAGATGTTAAAGGGATAGCAATAGCTGAATAGAAATGCATCTCCGAATGATCCTCATATAAAACCCCCCCTGCAATATATATTTTCATAATGAAACTTTTAGGTTCCTCCGAGGTACAAAAAACTTTTCACTTTCTGATTGGTTTACTTAAAAAGAGTAAAGTAAGATTAAAGGGATAGTAATAGCTTAATAAAAATGCAGTTCCGATTGATCCTCATATAACGAGGGTCACGTAGCTCTGTATTTTAATAGTTTATGTTTTGTAGTTCAAGAGTAATTCAGTTCTAAAGGACCCCCCTCCCGCCCCTTTCACTTACTAGGGGCAATCTTCAGTGAGCATCAGGGAAATCCTGCCCTCCTTCATTAAGAGAGAAAGGGTTTTCCTTATGTTCAATGAAGATTGTTCCTTGCCGCTCGTTGTCCGGCCCCACGACCGGATTCCACATCTGAGGGGAGGCTGCTAAGGGTAGGTAAAAGGGGCAGGAGGGGGATACTTTAGAATTGAATTACTCTTGAACTACAAAATGTAAACTTTTCAAAAGTCTACCCCCATGTGTTCATCTTTAGGAGATATTAGAGGTTTGTACCTCCCAAGTGTCCCTCTTTAGTCAATATTAATGGTCCATTCCTCCCAAATGTCCCTCTTTAGGAGATATTAGGGGTCTGTACCTTCCAAGTGTCCCTCTTTAGTCAATATTAAGGATCCATACCTCACAAGTGTCCCTCTTTAGGAGATATTAAGGGTCCATACCTCCCAAGTGTGTCTCTGTAGGATATATTAGGTCCCCATACCTCCCATATCTCCATCTTTAGGAGACATTAGGACTTCATACCCTCTATGCGTCCCTCTTTAGGAGATATTAGGGGTCTGTACCTCCCATGTGTCCCTCTTTAGGAGATATTAGGGGGTCCATAACTCCCAAGTGTCCCTCTTTAGGAGACATTAGGGGTCCATACCTCCCAAGTGTCCCTCTTTAAGAGATATTAGGGGCCCATAACTCACTCTTTAGGAGATTTTAGTGGTTCATACCTCCCAAGTGTCCCTCTATAGGAAATGTTAGTGCTCCATAGTTCCCGTGTCCCTCTTTAGTCAATATTAGGGGTACAAACCTCCCAAGTGTCTGTCTGTAGGATATACTAGAGCTCCATACCTCCCATAGCTCCATCTTTAGGATATATTAGGGCTCCATACCCTCCATGTGTCCTTCTTTAGAAGATATTAGTGATACATAACTCCCAATTGTCCTACTTTATGAGATATTAGGGATATATACCTCCCAAGCGTACTCTTTAGGAGGTATTAGGGGTCCATAAATCCTGAGTGTGCCTCTGTAGGAGATATTAGGACTCCATACCTCCCAAGTGTCCCTCTTTAAGAGATATTAGGGATCCATAACCCCCAAGTGTCCATATTTAGACAATATTAGGGGTCCATATCACCCAAGTCTTCTTCTATAGGAGATATTAAGAGATCCATAACCTAAACATTCTTAGTAATGCCCTGTCCACCAGCCATGCCCCCAGCACCCTAAAACACAAGTGTCCCTCTGTGTTGGGAGGTGTAACACTGAAGCAATCTCAGCATGTTTTTCCTGTGTTCACTAATAGCAGAATGATAAGTTGGGACAATTATTTTACTTTATTAGGGTCTAATAGGGATCTGCCAATTAGGATATGCCAGTAATAACCTCTAAGGAAGTGTTCGCACCACGTTCTCTTCTTGCCTATGGTACAGCGCACATTAACGTCATGTGATTTATAACTAGGCAGCAACAGTGTTATTAAACCATAAAAATATAATTTGTCTCATTGATAAGTAATGTGTCTATAGGAGGAAGTCCCAGACGTTATATTGTATGTGATGGCAGACAGCCACTGGCACATGTGCAATGGAAGTGCCCATACAAATCCCCTGGTGAATGTGCTCAGATGTTCTTGTGAATATACAATGTAGCACTGTGACTCCCGGGATTTAAAGGGAAAGTAAAAATAAATCCTACCAATGACACCTCTACAATGTAGCACTGTGACTCCCAGGATTTAAAGGGAAAGTAAAAATAAATCCTAACAATGACACCTCTACAATGTAGCACTGTGACTCCCAGGATTTAAAGGGAAAGTAAAAATAAATCCTAACAATGACACCTCTACAATG
The DNA here is from genome assembly GCA_037306005.1 of Rhinophrynus dorsalis. Taxonomy (NCBI): domain Eukaryota; kingdom Metazoa; phylum Chordata; class Amphibia; order Anura; family Rhinophrynidae; genus Rhinophrynus; species Rhinophrynus dorsalis. Next base: position 11,120,899 of record CM074718.1, read on the forward strand.
TAGCACTGTGACTCCCAGGATTTAAAGGGGAAGTAAAAATAAATCCTAACAATGACACCTCTACAATGCAGCACTGTGACTCTCGGGATTTAAAGGGGAAGTAAAAAATAAATCCTAACAATGATACCTCTAGAATGTAGCACGCACTGTGACTCCCGGGATTTAAAGGGGAAGTAAAAAAAAATCCTAACAATAACACCTCTACAATGTTGCACTGTGACTCCCGGGATTTAAAGGGGAAGTAAAAATAAATCCTAACAATAACACCTCTACAATGTTGCACTGTGACTCCCGGGATTTAAAGGGGAAGTAAAAAATAAATCCTAACAATGACACCTCTACAATGTAGCACTGTGACTCCCGGGATTTAAAGGGGAAGTAAAAAATAAATCCTAACAATAACACCTCTACAATGTCGCACTGTGACTCCCGGGATTTAAAGGGGAAGTAAAAATAAATCCTAACAATAACACCTCTACAATGTCGCACTGTGACTCCCGGGATTTAAAGGGGAAGTAAAAAATAAATCCTAACAATGACACCTCTACAATGTAGCACTGTGACTCCCGGGATTTAAAGGGGAAGTAAAAATAAATCCTAACAATGACACCTCTACAATGTAGCACTGTGACTCCCGGGATTTAAAGGGGAAGTAAAAATAAATCCTAACAATGACACCTCTACAATGCAGCAGTGTGACTCTTGGGATTTAAAGGGGAAGTAAAAATAAATCCTAACAATGACACCTCTACAATGTAGCACTGTGAATCCCGGGATTTAAAGAGAAAGTAAAAATAAATCCTAACAATGACACCTCTACAATGTAGCACTGTGAATCCCGGGATTTAAAGGGGAAGAAAAAATAAATCCTAACAATGACACCCCTACAATGCAGCACTGTGACTCTTGGGATTTAAAGGGGAAGTAAAAATAAATCCTAACAAAGACACCTCTACAATGTTGCACTGTGACTCCCGGGATTTAAAGGGGAAGTAAAAAATAAATCCTAACAATGACACCTCTACAATGTAGCACTGTGAATCCCGGGATTTAAAGAGAAAGTAAAAATAAATCCTAACAATGACACCTCTACAATGTAGCACTGTGACTCCCAGGATTTAAAGGGGAAGTAAAAAATAAATCCTAACAATGACACCTCTACAATGTAGCACTGTAACTCCCGGGTTTTAAAGGGGAAGTAAAAAATAAATCCTAACAATGACACCTCTACAATGTAGCACTGTGACTCCCGGGATTTAAAGGGGAAGTAAAAATAAATCCTAACAATGACACCTCTACAATGTAGCACTGTGAATCCCGGGATTTAAAGGTGAAGTAAAAATAAATCCTAACAATGACACCTCTACAATGTAGCACTGTGAATCCTGGGATTTAAAGGGAAAGTAAAAATAAATCCTAACAATGACACCTCTACAATGTAGCACTGTGACTCCCGGGATTTAAAGGGGAAGTAAAAAATAAATCCTAACAATGACACCTCTACAATGTAGCACTGTGGCTCCCGGGATTTAAAGGGGAAGTAAAAAATAAATCCTAACAATGACACCTCTACAACGTAGCATTGTGGCTCCCGGGATTTAAAGGGGAAGTAAAAAATAAATCCTAACAATGACACCTCTACAACGTAGCACTGTGGCTCCTGGGATTTAAAGGGGAAGTAAAAAATAAATCCTAACAATGACACCTCTACAATGTAGCACTGTGACTCCCGGGATTTAAAGGGGAAGTAAAAAATTCCTAACAATAGTACTTTGCTTACCTTGCTTGGCCAGAAATCCTAATGGCCCTTATGAATTTTGCTTTTTGACCAGTTCTGGATGTCAGATCCATGTAGAGGGACATGAACATTGCTAGCAATGAAGCATGGAGAGTCCATGAGCCTAGTAACCCTTTAAGAACCAGAGGGGTGCACCAAACATTGCAAAGCATTGCTTTTTCAATGAGATGGAGACCTCTTTAGTATTCAAGAGGTTAAACGCTCCATGTAAAGCAACAGCGCTTTTTATTTGTCCCACTCCCCCCCAATGTTGTTGGTTTGATCCAGAATGGCAAGATTTTCTTAGTATATCAGCCTCAGTGGGAACAGGTATTAACCCTTTGAGTGCCAGAGGGGTACGCAACGCATTGCAAAGCAATGCGTTGCGTACCCCTCTGGCACTCAAAGGGTTAAGGAAATAAACACCAATTTTGGAGCAAACCAACTCCATCATAGGGGACAGCTAAAAATACCAAAATGCCTGTTGAATTAAATGGGGCTTTTTAAACCTTTGACTGCCAGAGGGGTTTGCAAGACATGGCGAAACAATGCTTTGTGAACCCCAGAACTCAAAGGGTTAATACTTTCCGGGCTACACACATCTAGAGTCCATTGCAAAGCGATGCTTTTGAGACCTCTTTAGCATAGAGTTTAGAATCCCCATTTAAAGGAGCAGCAAACTTTTTTTTTATGAGAACTAATACGTTACAGATCTGTCAGCTGTTTTATTCAGTATAACACTTCAGATAGAGAGGAAGTGAATTACAGCGTGATTACTCCCTCAAAGCACAAATTGTCAGGAAGTGAATTACAGTGTGATTACTCCCTCAAAACACAAATTGTCAGGAAGTGAATTACAGCGTGATTACTCCCTCAAAGGTCAAATTGTCAGGAATGAATTACAGTGCGATTACTCCCTCAAAACACAAATTGTGAGGAAGTGAATTACAGTCCGATTACTCCCTCAAAGCTCAAATTGTCAGGAATGAATTACAGTGCGATTACTCCCTCAGAGCACAAATTGTGAGGAAGTGAACTACAGCTTGATTACTCCCTCAAAACACAAATTGTCAGGACGTGAATTACAGCGTGATTATTCCCTCAAAGCTCAAATTGCCAGGAAGTGAATTACAGCGTGATTACTTCCTCAAAGTTCAAACTGACAGGAAGTGACTCAGCACTTACTGTTACCTTCTGACTCCTACTGACTCCCATAGAAAGCAGTTGAAATTAAACAAATTGTTAATGTAAAAACAAGAGTATAAATTGTAATAAATTTGGATATATGTAGTGGGAGTACCCTTGTTTTACGCAAAAAAACCACTATAATATATTTTTTTCATAATAAGACTTTTACTGCTTCTTTAAATTGAAGAGAATATATATGTGTTCACTGCCATGTGTTATGGGTTGACTCAGAGTTGGTGCAATATGTCTTTATTTTGAGTGTATTTATATATATGTGTCCTTTTATTTATGTATTTTTTTAGGGTGGGATAACAGACGATAAAAGCGACGACGGGAAAACTGTTACAACGATGAGCTTTGGAGTAAACCGACCTACAATCTCCTGCATATTCGACTGTGAGTAAACAACATACATAATATAGCAGTGGTCCTTAATATTTTTTTTTATTCTTGAAGGGATAGTAATTTTTTGCAAAAACAGCAACTTCATTTAATCTTCATGGTATTTGGGCCATTATTTCAATACTGTCAGAGTTGTAGTACAAGAGTAATTCATACCTCCCAAGCGTCCCTCTTTTAGACCCAAATCCTTCTGTCCCTCTTTCCCACCCGGGTGTCCCTGTGTTTAGGAGATCAGACTGTGTGGTGTGTATATAAGTGTATCACCCTGGTGTCCCTGTGTTTAGGAGATCAGACTGTGTGGTGTGTATAGAAGTGTATCACCCTGGTGTCCCTGTGTTTAGGAGATCAGGCTGTGTGGTGTGTATATTAGTGTATCACCCTGGTGTCCCTGTGTTTAGGAGATCAGACTGTGTGGTGTGTATATAACTGTATTACCCTGGTGTCCCTGTGTTTAGGAGATCAGACTGTGTGGTGTGTATATAAGTGTATCACCCTGGTGTCCCTGTGTTTAGGAGATCACACTGTGTGGTGCGTATAGAAGTGTATCACTCTGGTGTCCCTGTGTTTAGGAGATCAGACTGTGTGGTGTGTATATAACTGTATTACCCTGGTGTCCCTGTGTTTAGGAGATCAGACTGTGTGCTGTGTATATAAGTGTATCACCCTGGTGTCCCTGTGTTTAGGAGATCAGACTGTGTGGTGTGTATATAAGTGTATCACCCTGGTGTCCCTGTGTTTAGGAGATCAGACTGTGTGGTGTGTATAGAAGTGTATCACCCTGGTGTCCCTGTGTTTAGGAGATCAGGCTGTGTGGTGTGTATATTAGTGTATCACCCTGGTGTCCCTGTGTTTAGGAGATCAGACTGTGTGGTGTGTATATAACTGTATTACCCTGGTGTCCCTGTGTTTAGGAGATCAGACTGTGTGGTGTGTATATAAGTGTATCACCCTGGTGTCCCTGTGTTTAGGAGATCACACTGTGTGGTGCGTATAGAAGTGTATCACTCTGGTGTCCCTGTGTTTAGGAGATCAGACTGTGTGGTGTGTATATAACTGTATTACCCTGGTGTCCCTGTGTTTAGGAGATCAGACTGTGTGGTGTGTATATAAGTGTATCACCCTGGTGTCCCTGTGTTTAGGAGATCACACTGTGTGGTGCGTATAGAAGTGTATCACCCTGGAATCCCTGTGTTTAGGAGATCAGACTGTGTGGTGTGTATATAAGTGTATCACTCTGGTGTCCCTGTGTTTAGGAGATCAGACTGTGTGGTGTGTATATATAAGTGTATCACCCTGGTGTCCCTGTGTTTAGGAGATCAGACTGTGTGGTGCGTATAGAAGTGTATCACCCTGTTGTCCCTGTGTTTAGGAGATCAGACTGTGTGGTGTGTATAGAAGTGTATCGCCCTGGTGTCCCTGTGTTTAGGAGATCAGACTGTGTGGTGTGTATAGAAGTGTATCACCCTGGAATCCCTGTGTTTAGGAGATCAGACTGTGTGCTGTGTATATAAGTGTATCACCCTGGTGTCCCTGTGTTTAGGAGATCAGACTGTGTGGTGTGTATATAAGTGTATCACCCTGGTGTCCCTGTGTTTAGGAGATCAGACTGTGTGGTATGTATATAAGTGTATCACCCTGGTGTCCCCGTGTTTAGGAGATCAGACTGTGTGGTGTGTATATATAAGTGTATCACCCTGGTGTCCCCGTGTTTAGGAGATCAGACTGTGTGGTGTTTATATATAAGTGTATCACCCTGGTGTCCCTGTGTTTAGGAGATCAGACTGTGTGGTATGTATATAAGTGTATCACCCTGGTGTCCCCGTGTTTAGGAGATCATACTGTGTGGTGTGTATATATAAGTGTATCACCCTGGTGTCCCTGTGTTTAGGAGATCAGACTGTGTGGTGTGTATAGATGTGTATCACCCTGGTGTCCCTGTGTTTAGGAGATCAGACTGTGAGGTGTGTATAGAAGTGTATCACCCTGGTGTCCCTGTGTTTAGGAGATCAGACTGTGTGGTGTGTATAGAAGTGTATCACCCTGGTGTCCCTGTGTTTAGGAGATCAGACTGTGTGGTATGTATATAAGTGTATCATATTACTCTACAGCAATAAAACTCACATTAATGTTTGTTTAAACATCAGTAGATGTGTTTATACATTAATCTGTGTAAATAAAATACTTTGGTTTTGTTATAAGTAATTTATTAGGTTACAGAAGGAGGTGTCAATAGGTCATGAAATAGCCTAAACATTCTTGGTAATGTCCCGCCTACCAGCCACACCCCCAACAACACCCCCTAAAACACAAGTGTCCCTCTTTGGCAGTCTGAAATGTTGGGAGGTATGGTAATTGAATGATAAAGTATCCCCCTCCCGCCCCTTTTACCTAGTGTAAGTCACCTCCCCTCAGATGTGGAATCTGGTCTCTTGACCGGACAGATCACAGCAAGGGACAATCTTCTTACTGTGATCATAAAGAAAACCCTGCCCCACTTGACAGGTTTTTCAGGTTTCTTCACTGAAGATTGTTCCTCTCTACGATCCATACAGACAGTCTTGCTGCTCTGAGGTGAGCAGTGTTACATCAGTAAAAGGGGCGGGAGGGGGATACTTTGTCATTGAATTACTCTTGAACTACAACTCTGACATTATTGAAATAACACTCTCCATGGCCCAAATACTATGAAGATTAATTGGAGCTGCTTTTATTATGAAACATTACTATCCCTTAAAGGCATAACACTGTATAATAGCACTGTTTTTAAGCTTATCACTATATGAATAATTATTGGGGGAGGACTTTATTTAGGGTGATAGATCCACTTTAAAGGTTTAATTCACAAGGAAATATACTTTCTTTCTGATGTATTAATCCTTTCAGAGCTTGATAACAGGCCTTCGTGTCTATATCTGTGAATATTTCTTACTTAAACTGAAAAGTCAGTTATCTACCTTCTTTTATTTAAAGATGGAAATCGTTATCATTTGCGCTGTTATATCTACCAAGCACGGAACCTGGTGCCCATGGATCAAGACAGCTTTTCTGGTAAGAACCAGTTTTCTGTGTGTTGTTAATTAGTACTCAGTGATCCCCTGACCGGCGCCACGGACATCAATTAGCTGTGCTCTGCACTCTTGTAATGCAGAGCGCTGGGAGATGACATCATCTCCCAGCGCTCTGCATTGTTGGAGAGGTCAGCGCGGGAACACCAGGTCTTCATAGAATTCTGTGCCGAAGGAGGCACAGACCTCTACTGCCATGCCGCTGGACCTGGAGGAGTTGGGGCCAATGTGGAGAGGAGAACATAGGGAGCAATGTTGAGCGGAGGACATTGGGGACAATGTGCAGAGGAGGACATAGGGATCAATGTGGAGAGGAGGACATTGGGGGCAATGTGGAGAGTTGGGGGTAATGTGGAGTGGTGGATATTGGGGGCAATGTGGGGAGGAGGAAATTGGGGACAATGTGAAGAGAAGAACACTAGGGGCAATGTGGAGAGTTGGGGGTAGTGTGGAGAGGTGGATATTGGGGGCAATGTGGAGCGGAGGGCACTGGGGGCAATGTGGAGAGGAGGACGTTGGGGGCAGTGTGGAGAGGAGCACATTGTGGGCAATGTGGAGAGTTGGGGGTAATGTGGAGATGTGGATATTGGGGGCAATGTGGAGAGGAGGACATTGGGGGCAATGTGGAGAGGAGCACATTGAGGGCAATGTGGAGAGGAGGACATTGGGGGCAATGTGGAGAGGAGCACATTGAGGGCAATGTGGAGAGGAGGACATTGGAGGCAATGTGAAGCGTTGGGGGCAATGTGGAGAGGAGGACACTGGGGGCAATGTGGAGAGTTGGGGGCAATGTGGAGAGGAGGGCACTGAGGGCAATGTGGAGAGTTGGGGGCAATGTGGAGAGGAGGACACTGGGGGCAATGTGGAGAGGAGGATATTGAGGGCAATGTGGAGAGGAGAAAATTGAAGCAGTGTGGAGAGGAGGACATTGAGGGCAATGTGGAGAGGAGGACATTGGAAGCAATGTGAAGAGTGGGGGGCAATGTGGAGAGGTGGACACTGGGGACAATGTGGAGAGGAGGACATTGGGGGTAATGTGGATAGTTGGGGGCAATGTGGAGAGTTGGGGGTAATGTGGAGAGGTGGACATTGGGGGCATTGTGAAGAGTTGGGGGCAATGTGGAGAGGTGGACATTAGGGGCAGTGTGAGATTCCCAATGGGGGCAATGTGGTCAGGGGGGCCATGGCAATTTTTGCACCAGGGCCCAGTGACTTTTAGTTACCCCTCTGTAAGTGCTACGTTTGATCTCAGTCTTTGTAGTTACCTTTTAACAATGGCAAAAGAAACAAGTCCTCAATTAAGAGACCTGACATGCAGCATCAATCAAATTATACATTTTGATTTCTTTATTTCTGTAGTTCAAAACGTAGTAAGTTGGATTTTAGAAACTAAGGAACTGTAAAGTTTTGTTTAGTTTGATTGTTTTGCACACTCGATTGAGCAAATAAAAATCACTACCATTTGGTTTGATCAAGCGTGCTGCACATACTTGAGGTTTTTTAATTGAATTTGTGCTTGAATCATTCAGGCACGCTTTACTGTTTGATCTATTTTTTGAACTGTATTTGTTCAGACCAATTACGCATGCTGCACACTTGATGGGTTTTTAATGCATTTTTATTTGATCAAATAAAGTTTTAATCGATTGGATAAGGGAAAAGGTTTTATTCGATCAATAAAAATATTATTTGATTGAGTAAAAAATTCACAAATATGATCCATGTCTTGCTTAAGGGCTATGTGTGTTTAATGTTTTAACTATTTGTCAGGTCGATCAAGTACACTTAGTGTGTTTGATCAAACAAAGGTACAGTTTAACTGAGTCAAGGTCAGTCTGAGCACGCACATGAATTATGACTTTTGTCATAAACGTACTGTGAATTTGCTAAAATCTAACTTTGAACAAAAGAACTCAGGAACAGGGGGGTATTTTTAAATGTGGTAAACAAAACAAAGCCAGTTCTCCATAGCATCTGACATCTGAGGCAAAAAGCATTCATGGTGCTCTTAACCCTACCCATAGCCACACCCCCACTTATAATATACACCTTAAGCCCCACCTATTCTTATCTGGTACAGAAAATATTTTTACCCTATGAGATACAAGTACAAAGAAAGCTATTAATGCCCTCACAATTTATTTTTTAGAGAAACAACAGGCCAGAAGGAGCGCAGAATACCGCCATATATTATATACTTTGGGTATAAACCAACCATATACTCACACGTCTTCTTGCAGATAACCTGTTGGTAAAACAACCGGTAAAATCCAGCAGGGTTTCAATAAACGCCCTGCTACCCTTAATATCCTTCTGTGGGTCAATAAATGATCTGGATCGAGTTATATATAGAAGAATATAACAAATTTGTTGATCGTAAAAACAAACTGGCAAATATATAAGGTAAACGCGTTTCAGAGTGACCAACTCCTTTTTCAAGACCAAAAAATATATTATTTGGCAATTAAGGATCAATTCAGTATAAAATATATATAAAATGTAACATCACCATCCAGATCATTTATTGAACCACAGGAGGATATTAAAGGGATAGTAATGTTTCAAAATAAAAGCAGCTCCAATTAATCTTCATAGTATTTGGGGCCATGGAGAGTGTTATTTCAATACTGTCAGACTTGTAGTTCAAGAGTAATTGAATGATAAAGTATCCCCCTCCCACCCCTTTTACTGATGTAACACTGCTCATCTCAGAGCAGCAAGACTGTCTGGATGGATCATAGAGAGGGACAATCTTCAGTGATCATAAGGAAAAACCTGACAAGGGGGGCAGGGATTTCCTTATGATCACAGTAAGAAGATTGTCCCTTGCTGTGACCTGTCCGGTCAAGAGACCAGATTCCACATCTGAGGGGAGGTGGCTTACACTAGGTAAAAAAATTATTCAATTACTCTTGAACTACAACTCTGACAGTACTGAAATAACACTCTCCAAGGCCTAAATACTATGAAGATTAATTGGAGCTGCTGTTTTTGTGAAACATTACTATCCCTTTAAGCCTAGCAGGGAGGTTTTGATAACCTGCTAGATTTTACTGGTTGTTCTCCCAACAGGTTATCTGCAAGAAGGCATGTGAGTATACGGTTGGTGTATACCAACAATATATAATATAAACTGGTGGTTTCTGCTACCTGTGGCCTGTTGTTTCTGTCTGTATTAGAGGTCGTGTGGGTCCACCTTGTTCTGTTGGGAAGCGGCATCTACCATCCATTGGAGGTTGATTGATTGGGGGCAGTGAAGAGTCCCTCACCCATTTTGCTGACCACTTATAGTGGTCTTATACATTGTGAGTACTGTGGTGTATTGGTGAAGGTTCAGTTATTGGAAGCTATTGCACTAGGGAGCCCCCCTCTCTTCTCTTCTTGTTTTACAATTTATTGGAGACTTCTCTAGCATCCAAGGGGTTAAATGATGCCCACTAGAAGAGTCTGGTAAATAAACAGACCGTAACATAACAGATTACTTTGACAGTGCATTGAAAAGCTAATGTAATTTATCATCAGAGATGCCAAAGTGCACTAAACCTCGCCTATAGCTTTTCTTTTTTTAAATCACATGGGGGGAATAAAACAAACATAACAATTACAGACATGAAAATAGACTGAAAAGTCAAGACATTTTGGAATGTAGACAACTGGCCACAAAACAGGGGGAACTTACCTTTCTACTCCTAGTCTAGTGATTTTTTTTAAACATTTCCTCCATTTAAAGATCACTTTGAAAACTATGGAGTTTCCTACTGTACTTAATACCTACTGCCATCCCGAGAAAAAAAAAACTGGTACTGCAGTGGTATGAATTAGTATTCTTGTATATGTATGTATGTATGCAAGTGGATATATTAAAGGGATAGTAATGTTTCTGTTCACATGCAGCTCAGATCGTTCATCCTATTTAATAGTACTGCTGTCTGATGCTGTTACTCTACAAAACTTGATAGTTATGCTAAAATAATATGATGAATATTATACAATGTAAGGAGAGCACTACACCCTACTGCATATATCAAAAATATTTATTGTATTATTGTATTACAATTACAATATACAATGTAAGGAGAGCGCTATACCCTACTGCAGTGGTTCTCAACCTGTGGGTCGGGACCCCTTCGGGGGTCGAATGACGATTTGCCAGGGGTCGCCTAAAACCATCAGATATTTATATTTCGATTCATAACAGTAGCAAAATTACAGCGATGAAGGAGCAACGGAAATAATTTTACTGTTAGGGGTCGCCACAACGTGGGAAATTTTATCAAAGGGTCGCAGCACTAGAAAGGTTGAGAACCACTGCCCTACTGCATATACCAAAATATTTATTGAATCACAATTACATTTAAAAACATTTCTAAAAATGCTCAGTTATAACTGAAACTTCTCAGTAATGACTAAAATGTCCATATAGCGCTATCTTTAGTGAAATGGTGACTTTAGAGTTCTGTAGATGTAATATGTACACATAAATAGTCACTTTCCACTTTTTAAAGTGTATCAGCTTGTTGTCTGTGTAAGACAGTGGGCCAATAAGCTTAGCCCTCAACCAAATGTGTCCGTAGTAGTATAGCGGGCAGGTCCTCCATGTGGTTGTATTAGACAAGTATGCTGTTAATTCTTACTTATTTTCCTCTCCAGACTCCGTACTTTGATCCCTGGCTTATTAGCTCATTCACTTATATGGCAACAGTCTGTCAATGTTGCCTTGGGTCTTTCGTTTGTCTGTAGTTCAATTTATAAGGTGGGCAGAAGGGTTTCACCACTTTCTATGGACCTGCCGTCTCCTCTTTATATTCATATGGTTGATACACTGTATCAGTGACCAGCAGAAATATATATGCAGTGCACAAATGTAGTGGATCTCTTAAGCGTTTCGTACTATTCAAACAGTACTTCCTCAGGGAGCACTGACAACCTTCCCTAGCACTGACTTCTTATCTTATCCCTGCATTACCTCCCCACTCACTGACACTGCTTAACAATGTATTGCCCACTTCCCTTAGTACTGACTTCCTGTCTTATCCCTACATTACCTCCCCCACTCACTGACAGTGCTCATCAATACATTGCCCATCTCTCCTACCACTGTTTTCTTGATTTATCATTACATTACCTCCCCCACTCACGGACACTACTCAACTATGCATTGCCCACCTCCCCTAGCACTGACTTCCTGTCTTATCCCTACATTACTCCTCACTCACTGACACTGCTCAGCAATGCATTGCCCACCTCCCTTAGCACTGACTTCCTGTCTTATCCCTATATTATCTCCCCCACTCACTGACACTGCTCAGCAATGCATTGCCCACCTCCCCTAGCACTGACTTCCTGTCTTATCCCTACATTACCTCCTCCACTCACTTACACTGCTCAGCAATGCACTGAGCACCTCCCCTAACACTGACTTCCTGTCTTATCCCTACATTACCTCCTCCACTCACTGACACTGCTCAGCAATGCATTACCCACCTCCTCTAGCACTGACTTCCTGTCTTATCCCCACGTTACCTCCCCCACTCACTGACACTGCTCAGCAATGCATTGCCCACTCCCCGTAGTACTGACTTCCTGTCTTATCCCTACATCACCTCCCCACTCACTGACACTGCTCAGCAATGCATTGCCACCTCCCCTAGCACTGACTTCCTGTCTTATCCCTACATTACCTCCACACTCACTGACACTGTTCAGCAATACATTACCCACCTCCCCTAGCACTGACTTCCTGTCTTATCCCTACATTACCTCCACACTCACTGACACTGTTCAGCAATACATTACCCACCTCCCCTAGCACTGACTTCCTGTCTTATCCCTATATTACCTCCCCTCTCACTGACACTGTTCAGCAATACATTACCCACCTTCCCTAGCACTGACTTCTTGTCTTATCCCTACATTACCTCCTCACTCACTGACACTGCTCAGCAATACATTACTCACCTCCCCTAGCACTGACTTCCTGTCTTATCCCTACTAGTGATGAGCGAGCATGCTCGGCCGAAGCTCAGTTCGGCTCGAGCATCGCTCTGCTCGGCACATGGCGGTACTCGTACGAGTACCGCATGTGCTCGCCCGCCATGTTCGGGTCTCCTCCCCGCATGTTTCGCGGCTGCTGCGCAGCCAATAAACGTGCGGGGAGGCTCTGACATCAGTGTAATGCCAGCAGCCATGTTGGCTGCTGGCATTACACTGATTGGCTGGCCAGAACCCGTGATCGGGTGCTGTATAGCACCCGACGCGCGAGTTCGGCTCAGTCTTAGCCAGGGAGAGATGCGATCAGGCAGGGAAAGTCAGTGTAGGGAGAATAAAAGTGTTGGAACTCTTTCAAGACCCAAAAGTCCTTTTTAGGACTGTTGTGTGTGGGGGCAGCATTTATATTTTGTTTGGGGGGGCACAATTTCCTTTTTTTTTGTGGGGGGGATATTAGTAAGGTGACATATAATACTAGATGCACAGGAAGTCAGTGTAGGGAGAATAAAATTGTTGAAACTCTTTCAAGACCCAAAAGTCCTTTTTAGGACTGTTGTGTGTGGGGGCAGCATTTAATTTTTTTTGGGGGTGGCAGAATTTCATTTTTTTGTGGGGGGGGACATGTTCTAAGGTGACATTGTACTAGGTGCACAGGGACAAATATTTCACAGTGCAGTGACAAGCTTACATATTCTGTTAGGTGCACAGGGCCAATTATTTTACAACGCAGCGACAAAAAGGGCCATTTTAAACGTGTGCCTAGCCATAGATTATTGTCACATTCTGTTTAGTGTGCAAATTCACAAATTAACGTCACATATTGTTTAGTGTGCAAATTCACAAATTAACGTCACATATTCCGTTCACTGTGCCTAGCCGCAGATTAGCGTCACATTCTGTTTCGTGTGCCTAGCCGCAGATTAGCGTCACATTCTGTTTCGTGTGCCTAGCCGCAGATTAGCGTCACATATTGTTTAGTGTGCAAATTCACAGATTAACGTCACATATTGTTTAGTGTGCAAATTCACAAATTAACGTCACATATTCCGTTCACTGTGCCTAGCCGCAGATTAGCGTCACATTCTGTTTAGTGTGCCTAGCCGCAGATTAGCGTCACATATTGTTTAGTGTGCAAATTCACAAATTAACGTCACATATTGTTTAGTGTGCAAATTCACAAATTAACGTCACATATTCCGTTCACTGTGCCTAGCCGCAGATTAGCGTCACATTCTGTTTAGTGTGCCTAGCCGCAGATTAGCGTCACATTCTGTTTAGTGTGCCTGGCCGCAGATTAGCGTCACATATTGTTTAGTGTGCCTAGCCGCAGATTAGCGTCACATTCTGTTTCGTGTGCCTAGCCGCAGATTACCGGCATATATTCCGTTTAATATGAAGAAGGCGGGTAAAAAGGGACGGGGAAGTGGACGTGATCCTGATAGTTCAAGTAAATATACAGCAAATACTTTTTGGTAACAATTTTTCGCCTAAAATCGTTTTTATCTTCCTTTTTGTATGTTTTACGGTCAGTCTGTAAAAATGGCATACTATGGGCGAAACATCGTTCCCAGCAGCGACGTTGGAGTCCAAGATGCATCCAGACATCCTCCCTATGCTGTCCCTGAACCATTTCTGTGGTGTTTCCATCATTTTCTGACCTTTTCCTATGAACCAGGCACCCTCCCCTCATCAGAGCAGGGGGTGCCTGGTGTAATGCTCGAGTCCTCCCATTGACTTCAATGGGGCTCGGGTGCTCGGCCGAGCACTCGAGCCTCCGGGGCGCTCGGCCAGAGCACCCGAACACCTGAGCATCGGGGTGCTCGATCATCACTAATCCCTACATTACCTCCCACACTCACTGACACTGCTCAGCAATGCATTACCCACCTCCCCTAGCACTGACTTCCTGTCTTATCCCTACATTACCTCCCCCACTCACTGACACTACTCAGTAATGCATTACCCACCTCCCCTAGCACTGACTTCCTGTCTTATCCCTACATTACCTCCCCCACTCACTGACACTGCTCAGCAATGCATTACCAACCTACCCTAGCACTGACTTCCTGTCTTATCCCTACATTACCTCCCCACTCACTGACACTGCTCAGCAATGCATTACCCACCTCCCCTAGCACTGACTTCCTGTCTTATCCCTACATTACCTCCCCACTCACTGACACTGCTCAGCAATGCATTACACACCTCCCCTAGCACTGACTTCCTGTCTTATCCCTACATTACCTCCCCACTCACTGACACTGTTCAGCGATGCATTACCTACCTCCCCTAGCACTGACTTCCTGTCTTATCCCTACATTACCTCCCCCACTCACTGACACTGCTCAGCAATACATTACTCACCTCCCCTAGCACTGACTTCCTGTCTTATCCCTACTAGTGATGAGCGAGCATGCTCGGCCGAAGCTCGGTTCGGCTCGAGCATCGCTCTGCTCGGCACATGGCGGTACTCGTACGAGTACCGCATGTGCTCGCCCGCCATGTTCGGGTCTCCTCCCCGCATGTTTCGCGGCTGCTGCGCAGCCAATAAACGTGCGGGGAGGCTCTGACATCAGTGTAATGCCAGCAGCCATGTTGGCTGCTGGCATTACACTGATTGGCTGGCCAGAACCCGTGATCGGGTGCTGTATAGCACCCGACGCGCGAGTTCGGCTCATTCTTAGCCAGGGAGAGATGCGATCAGGCAGGGAAAGTCAGTGTAGGGAGAATAAAAGTGTTGGAACTCTTTCAAGACCCAAAAGTCCTTTTTAGGACTGTTGTGTGTGGGGGCAGCATTTATATTTTGTTTGGGGGGGCACAATTTCCTTTTTTTTTGTGGGGGGGATATTAGTAAGGTGACATATAATACTAGATGCACAGGAAGTCAGTGTAGGGAGAATAAAATTGTTGAAACTCTTTCAAGACCCAAAAGTCCTTTTTAGGACTGTTGTGTGTGGGGGCAGCATTTAATTTTTTTTGGGGGTGGCAGAATTTCATTTTTTTGTGGGGGGGGACATGTTCTAAGGTGACATTGTACTAGGTGCACAGGGACAAATATTTCACAGTGCAGTGACAAGCTTACATATTCTGTTAGGTGCACAGGGCCAATTATTTTACAACGCAGCGACAAAAAGGGCCATTTTAAACGTGTGCCTAGCCATAGATTATTGTCACATTCTGTTTAGTGTGCAAATTCACAAATTAACGTCACATATTGTTTAGTGTGCAAATTCACAAATTAACATCACATATTGTTTAGTGTGCAAATTCACAAACTAACGTCACATATTCCGTTCACTGTGCCTAGCCGCAGATTAGCGTCACATTCTGTTTCGTGTGCCTAGCCGCAGATTAGCGTCACATTCTGTTTCGTGTGCCTAGCCGCAGATTAGCGTCACATATTGTTTAGTGTGCAAATTCACAGATTAACGTCACATATTGTTTAGTGTGCAAATTCACAAATTAACGTCACATATTCCGTTCACTGTGCCTAGCCGCAGATTAGCGTCACATTCTGTTTAGTGTGCCTAGCCGCAGATTAGCGTCACATATTGTTTAGTGTGCAAATTCACAAATTAACGTCACATATTGTTTAGTGTGCAAATTCACAAATTAACGTCACATATTCCGTTCAATGTGCCTAGCCGCAGATTAGCGTCACATTCTGTTTAGTGTGCCTAGCCGCAGATTAGCGTCACATTCTGTTTAGTGTGCCTAGCCGCAGATTAGCGTCACATATTGTTTAGTGTGCCTAGCCGCAGATTAGCGTCACATTCTGTTTCGTGTGCCTAGCCGCAGATTACCGGCATATATTCCGTTTAATATGAAGAAGGCGGGTAAAAAGGGACGGGGAAGTGGACGTGATCCTGATAGTTCAAGTAAATATACAGCAAATACTTTTTGGTAACAATTTTTCGCCTAAAATCGTTTTTATCTTCCTTTTTGTATGTTTTACGGTCAGTCTGTAAAAATGGCATACTATGGGCGAAACATCGTTCCCAGCAGCGACGTTGGAGTCCAAGATGCATCCAGACATCCTCCCTATGCTGTCCCTGAACCATTTCTGTGGTGTTTCCATCATTTTCTGACCTTTTCCTATGAACCAGGCACCCTCCCCTCATCAGAGCAGGGGGTGCCTGGTGTAATGCTCGAGTCCTCCCATTGACTTCAATGGGGCTCGGGTGCTCGGCCGAGCACTCGAGCCTCCGGGGCGCTCGGCCAGAGCACCCGAACACCCGAGCATCGGGGTGCTCGATCATCACTAATCCCTACATTACCTCCCACACTCACTGACACTGCTCAGCAATGCATTACCCACCTCCCCTAGCACTGACTTCCTGTCTTATCCCTACATTACCTCCCCCACTCACTGACACTACTCAGTAATGCATTACCCACCTCCCCTAGCACTGACTTCCTGTCTTATCCCTACATTACCTCCCCCACTCACTGACACTGCTCAGCAATGCATTACCAACCTACCCTAGCACTGACTTCCTGTCTTATCCCTACATTACCTCCCCACTCACTGACACTGCTCAGCAATGCATTACCCACCTCCCCTAGCAATGAATTCCTGTCTTATCCCTACATTACCTCCCCCACTCACTGACACTGCCCAGCAATACATTACCCACCTCCCCTGGCACTGACTTCCTGTCTTATCCCTACATTACCTCCCCACTCACTGACACTGCTCAAGCAATGCATTACCCACCTCCCCTAGCAATGACTTCCTGTCTTATCCCTACATTACCTCCCCCACTCACTGACACTGCCCAGCAATACATTACCCACCTCCCCTGGCACTGACTTCCTATCTTATCCCTACATTACCTCCCCCACTTACTGACATTGCTCAGCAATGCATTACCCACCTCCCCTACCACTAACATTCTGTCTTAACCCTACATTACCCCCTCACTCACTGACACTGCTCAGCAGTGCATTGCCCACCTCCCCTAGCACTGACTTCATGTCTTATCCCTACATTACCTCCCCCACTCACTGACACTGCTCAGTAATGCATTACCCACCTCCCCTAGCACTGACTTCCTGTCTTATCCCTACATTACCTCCCCACTCACTGACACTGCTCAGCAATGCATTACCCACCTCCCCTAGCACTGACTTCCTGTCTTATCCCTACATTACCTCCCCACTCACTGACACTGCTCAGCAATGCATTACCCACCTCCCCTAGCACTGACTTCCTGTCTTATCCCTACATTACCTCCCCACTCACTGACACTGCTCAAGCAATGCATTGCCCACCTCCCCTAGCACGAAAGGTTATATGGAATTAGGGGAGGTAATGTAGGGTAGGTGTCTGCAAGGCGTGCCTTAATTACCATCATCTATACATCTAAATAATTCAAAAGCTAGTTTTCTAAGTAACAGATTGGTTAATACAAAATATAGGTGATTTTGAAATCTCTTTCTGTCACCAAAGTTGTTCTTAACCTTTGAGTGCCAGATTGGTAAGTACCCCTCTGGCACTGAAAGGGTTAAGTGACGTGTTCCTTTTAACATACATTTGAAAGGGAAAAATTTAAAGAAAAATATAACAGAAATGTACCAGAAATGTTCATAGTTATGCCTAGCATGTAGAAAACAGAAAACTATAATGTATCAAGTAATTGAATTTGCAGAACGGTTGTCGCTCGCTACTGCCTGAGGGGCCTAAATCTGTAGGTCTCAAATTTAAAAACTTAGATCTAGTTGCCAACTTGAGACATGTAAACTTATTTAAATGGGCACTACCTCCAAGAAGGAAAGACAATCACTTTCCTTAGAGGATAACTAACACCTATAATGAACTGGGTTATAGATACACATAAATCCACAGTACTCTATACAGCATCTGTAAAACAACTGTATTTGTTCTTGAGACCTAAAATCCAGACTTAGATATCATCTATGGGAGCAGCCATTCCCGCCTCCCCCAGCTATCTTGAAATGATTGTTCAGGATTGTCTGTAAATGAGCTTAGAAAAGGTATGAGGTCACAGTCACAATGAACTAACTTAAGCTGTACAAACAATTAAAAAATGCTCCATAATAGGACAATTTACACATGCATTAAAAGCAAGATTACAATTACATTTATGGCTCTAATATAGGAATAAGTAATATTTACCATTGCCGCAATAAGTACATGCTATTTAAAGTTACATCAGCCAGTTTAATTTTTAGGTTGTTCATGTTTCTTTGATAAATACAGCATCTGGGTGCCTAACCTTGTTCCTCCAACATAGCATCACAAAAACTTAGAACATATACGCTTAGTTTTTGATATTTTCACAATTCAATACATTTATTTGGGCCTTCTAAATTCATCTTGACTCCTCCTTATATCCCTATTTCCTTTAACCCTTCCACAGATGATCAGAAGTCAACCCACTAATGGAAATGTGAAGGGAGAGGGCTGGGTAGAATCTGAGCGGATGACATCACCAGAGACAAAGAAATTGAGAGCAAAGACTCTGCTTGTTGTCCTAGCAACAGAGGAAGCTTGTTAAACTGTTTTTTTAATAACTGTATGTGACATAGATATATCAGTATAAAAGTAAAACACAGTTTTGATTTATTTTCTGCCATGCGTCCGGTGTTCGCTGTGACATGGGTTAACTGGGCCATTGCGGTCTGGACTGAACAGCTCACCCTGGCTGTCCGTCTGGATGCTCCTACTTCGGATATGTTGCGCCTTCTCGCCAATATTTCTGAGGCCCAGCACTATGTTTCTGCTGCCTTATTTGATGCCATCCATTTGGTGGCTAGGGTTTGCACCATGTCTGTGGTTGCCAGATGGGCTCTTTGGCTCAAGATCTGGTCTGCTGATGCTGCTTCCAAGAAAGCCTTACTCTCCTTGCCTTTTCAAGACACATCATTGTTTGGGCCAGATCTTAAGGATCTGATTATTGAGGCCACAGGGGGAAAAATACCCTTCTGCCTTTGGTCCCCAGGAAGAAAACCCCTCTCAAGCATAATCTTTTTTTTTTGTTCCCTCCAGACTGAGACACGTCCAGCGAACCAGGCGGTTCCCTCAGCTCTGCGTTCCTCCTCCAAGCCCAAACAGCAATAGAAGCCCAAGGTCTCCTCGAAGCCTAAGGCTTCTAAGCCTTCGTCAGCATGACTCACTGAACCCAGGACCCCACTCTGCTGTGGGTGGCCTTATGCGTCACTACCACTGCGTCTGGGAGGATTCAGTGGAGGACCCGTGGGTTTTACAGGTGATGGAACGGTACAGGATCCCTTTCATCTCTCTTCCTCCTTTTCACTTTTTCCCTTCTCATATGCCTCAGGGCACAGAGAAACGCCGTCTTTTCAACGACGCTATTCAGGCTCTTCTGGACAAGGATGTTCTAGACCCGGTTCAATTTGAGGACAGAGGTATGGGTTTTTACTCAAACCTCTTTGTGGTCTCCAAGAACTACGGCGGTTGTTGTCCCATTTGTGATCTGAAAGATCTCAATTCCTTTGAGATCAGGACTCATTATCACCCGGAGTCCCTAAGGACAGTGATTGCTGCTATTCCCCCGGGGGAATTCTTTGCTTCTCTGGATCTTCAGGATGCATATCTACACATCGGCATTCATACAGAGAGCCAGCAGATTCAGATTTGCCTGCGACTGAGGGCACTTTCAGTTTTCTGCTCTTCCCTTTGGTCTGACTACAGCTCCTCAAGTCTTCAACCGGGTCCTGGGAGCTTTAGTATCCGTCTTCCACCAGGACAGCATCAGAGTTACTCCTTACATGGACGATCTGCTTCTGAAAGCGCCTTCTGCGGAACTTCTTCATCAGCAGGTTCAGAACTGCATTCATGCTCTCACCCATCATGGTGGATCATCAACAAGGACATGTCGGATCTTGTCCCATCCCAGCGTCTGGTCTTCCTGGGCCTTCTCTTCGACACTCAGCAGAGCATGGTGTTTTTCACAGACGAGGTAGCTCACCAGTTCGCCCACAGAGTTTCTGCTGTTCTGGCTCACGATCCAGTACCATCCAAGAAGCTGTCCTTCCTAGTGGGGAAATTCATCTCCACCATAGAAGCACTCCCATTGGCCATGGCTCACACCAGGGAAGACGTCGGTGTCACTTCCTCTTCATGTGGAACTGAATTTGTCCTGGTGGCTCGACCTCTCCAGTCTGCTGAAGGGCAAGACCTTCCTTGTGTCCTTCTGGACCATGGTGATGACGGATACCAGCCTCTCCGTATAGGGAGCGGTCCTGGGTCGCCTGAGTGCACAAGGTCGGTGGTCTCCGGAAGAATCTGTCCTTCTCATCAACTTGTTGGAGCTTCGGGCGATATTCCATGCCCTTCATCATTGGACTCCCCAGCTGAAAGAATGCCCAGTCTGGGTACAGTCCGACAATGCCACGGCCGTGGCTTAAATCAACAAGCAGGGCAGAACAAGAAGCCTCGCCGCTTGGTTAGAGGTCAAGGCTATTTTGTCCTGGGCAGAAGAACATGTTCCTGCCATATCCACAGTGCACATTCCTGGCGTAGACGTCATGGCAGACTTCCTCAGTCAACATTTGGTGGACAGCAGAGAGTGGGAACTGCACCCAGAGGTGTTCTCCTTCATTGTTCAGAAGTGGGGTCTTCCTTGCATCGACCTGATGATGGCAAGATACAACTGGAAGGTTCCGAGGTTCTGCTCTCGCTGGAGGGATCCTTTAGCTCTAGTGGTGGATACCATGTCCATTCCTTGGTTATTTCCTCTGGCTTACATCTTTCCTCCCCTTCCCATGTTGGAGTGCTGTCCAGTCATTCTGATTGCTCCGTAACTGGCCTCGGCAGGCTTGGTTTCCGGAGCTTCTGGATCTGTCAGTGGCGGAGTCATTCCAGCTCCCTTGCCGTCCAGATCTTCTTCTACAGGGTTACCTGTGGAAGGAGGATGTTCATCATCTGGCTTTGACGGCTTAGAAATTGAATCCTCAGTACTGAAGAAGAAGGGTTTTTCTTCTAGTGTTGTGGCTACTGTGCTTAGTGCCCGCAAACCTGTTTCTTCTAAGGCCTACCATAGTGTTTGGTCAACCTTCCTATCTTGGCGTGCTGATAGGGAACTCTCTCAGGATTTTGATCTGCCTATGATCCTGGCCTTCTTGCAGGACGGTGTGGATAAGGGCTTCGACTTGAGTTCCCTTAAGGTTCAGACTTCTGCTCTCTCTGTTTTCTTTCAGAGGCGCATTGCTATTCTTCCTGATGTCAAGGTTTTCTTCCAGGGCTTTGCTCATACGCGTCCTGTCTTTAAGATTCCCGCTCCTCAGTGGGACCTTAATTTGGTCTTGGGTGTCCTTCAGCACCCTCCCTTTGAGGGTGCTTCGCACTTCTCAGGAGTTTCTCCTGAAGGTGGTCTCTGAGTTCCACATTAATTTGTAGATTGTGGTGCCTTCTTTCTGCCCTGACCCCACCTCTGACAAGGAGAGGGATCTCCACTTGTTAGCTGCGGTGCGTAGTCATAAGTTTTATGTACATCGCACCAAGTCCATTAGACAATCTGATGTGCTGTTCGTCATTCCTGAGGGCCCCAGGGCAGGAAGACCTGCATCCAAAGTAACTATTGCATCTTGGATCAAGTCCACTATTCGTAAGGCTTATGAGCTAAGGAAGAAGCCCGTTCCCTTTCGGGTTACGGCTCATTCTACCAGATCTATTGGGGCTTCTTGGACTTACAAGAATCAGGCCTCCGCTGATCAGTTGTGCAAGGCTGCCACTTGGTCGTTGGTGCACACCTTTTCGAAGCATTACCGTGTTGATGTACTGGCATCGGCTGATGCCAGCTTTGGGAGGAAAATACTGGTGGCAGTCTTGCCTGTCCAGGATTTTCTTCAGTTCTTGGTGCTTCCTTCACTTTTGAGCCTCATTGGCTTAGTGTAGTGTGCTGTGTAACAGTTTTGGGGTGTTGTTACCCCTGCTCAGTGTCCGTTGACACTTCATTGTTTTGTTGGGCTATCTCTGATCTGATGGTTTGTATCTGCTGTGGTGACTTTGGGGGCCTTGCACCTGGTCTTTGCCTTACTTCCCGCATCTGGGAAACTCAATGGTTGGACATTCCATAGTTACCAGTAACCTGTACTGGACGACAGAGAAAATAGGATTTTAGTCTTACCTGTTAAATCTTTTCTCTTAGTCTATACAGGTTACTGGTCTCCCACACTGTCAAGGGACCATGCTTGGCTCTCCTGTGGCAGATTGTGGGGGTCCTTCGGGGTCATGCTCACAGGAGTCTTCTTTCCCTTCCACTATCTAGTAAATAGTGTCTCAAATCTTTCTGGAGCTGGTTGACTAGCTGCAGCCAAGGAGGTAAGGTAGGCTCCACCCCCTACTATGAATTCTAGAATTGTTCCTTCCTACTTGAAGTATAGGATCGCCTACCCAAAGTTCCCAGTAACCTGTATGGACTAAAAGAAAAGGATTTAACATGTAAGACTAAAATCCTCTTATTTTAAAGACGTAGTAATGGCGCACTATAAATGAATATCCGATTTTTCCTTATTCCTTTTTTATATTGCTCTGCATCTTTCACAATGTGCACATCGGTGTATTTTTATTGTGATTATTGTGACGATACGGCCCTGGTGTCTCTGCCACGGAAGGTATAGCAGTTCAGGCACGTTATCGATCGTGAATTTGTTTCGCTAACCTGCACAGCTGACCTCTATACTAAGCACTAATGGCGCGATGCAAGAAATGTTCTCATCTGATAAAGGCATTTTTGTGTACAGGTAGATTTTGTGCATGTTCTAATCCAGGAAGCTGAATACCGAACGCTTCTTGAATTGCGCATAAAAAAATCCTTTTTATGACAACACTACACAGACGTATAAATTCATTCACAATAGAAGTTCCTTCATTAGGTGCATTCGCTATTCCACTCACACAGATTCGTTAATCCTGGCCACGCCCACAAAAATAATAAATATGTGCATCTGTTCTCTAATCATGATTTTTTCATGCGCAATTCAACAAAATCATGTGCAACCGTATTCCCTAGTGGTTTTCACACAGGAAATAGAGATTGCGCATGTTTCTTGCGTCTGCCATAAGATCCAGTACTTTGAGTCGTGTATCCACCAGCAGTGCAGGATATACTGCACTGATAGATCCGGTTCATATGTGATATTCTACCTATCTTGTCTCTATGAATAACTGCTCTATAGTGGACCAGAGACAGTAATATACCTGGATACTTCAGGGAGATATAAGCACACTCCATCTTGGTAAATCATGAACTGCTTTATTTTCAACCAACACAGCATTTTACTACAGTTCAGAGAAAAAGGGGCAGTCGCCACATTGACATCAAACAAAGGTTACTAAAGGGGGAGGGGAAGTGGACACTTTACGCCTAGTAGCCCCCCTGTATACATTCCCAATGCATAGCTGTTAACCATAAAACACTCAAGCTGGCAGGTTGGAGCAGGCATCCATGACAATCCTTATTCTCTTTATACCATTCAGTATTAGTGTCCACGTGATCCCAGCAAGGGGGAGGAGAGGCTCCGCCTCTTGCTTCATGTGACCTGTGACAGTCCTGTTCGTCGCACATATATTTTAAAGGAGAAGCATATGAGAACACATATTTTATAGAGAATTTCCTGCTGAATAAAACAAGGTCACTCCCATCCCTGTCAGACGTTTTATTCAAAAATTATAGCAGTTTAAATAACCAGGAAGTGAATTTACTGTGTGATTACTTCCTGATAGTTCTGACAGGAAGTGAGTTTAATGTGTTTACTTCCTGATAGTTCTGACAGGAAGTGAATTTACTGTGTTTACTTCCTGATAGTTCTAACTGACAGGAAGTGAGTTTAATGTGTTTACTTCCTGATAGTTCTGACAGGAAGTGAATTTACTGTGTGTTTATTCCTGGTAGTTCTAACTGACAGGAAGTGACTCAGCAGTTTCTATCACATTCTATGGAGAACTGTATGTCACTGACTCTTCTGACTTTCCTCTCCATTAGAATCTAACAGGAAATCTAATTAGAATTTGACCACTAGAGGGCACTGCTAATGTAAAAATACATGGGTTTAAACTGTAATAACTCTGGAAATATAAATCTCTCAGCAGTGGGAGTACCCTTATATTACTCAATAGGAAAATCCCTACAATATATATTTTTTCATAAAAAAAGTTTACAGCTCCTTTAAAGTTTACCCCTCCCACTCATTTCCCTCTCCTTCCTTCAGATCAGAAAGCCGGGCTGGACAGATCACAATGAGGGACATAATGTGTGAGTAGAAGCAAAGACAAGACTGTCTCTCCTTGTGATCTGTCCGGCCAAGCGACCAGCTTTCAGATCTGAAGGGAAGAACTGTGACGTCGGGGAAAAGGGGCGGGAGGGGGGAATAATTACAGTAAGGCTACACCAATATGGACATTGAGAAAGATACAGAGCATTATTAAAAAGTATAAGGAATAAACAGATATTCATTTATATTGTGAGATTACTATCTCTTTAATGAAAATCTGTATGTTATAGGGCTTTCCCAGTTAAAACACTTCCACTGTTGGTAACTGCTTTATTCAAAAGTTATAACTGTTAAAACCGTCACAAAGTAAAGTCCATCTTATATGAATCTTCTATGGCATTTCATTTTCAATCCATTTTTTAACCCTTTGAGTGCCAGAGGGGTACGCAACGCATTGCTTTGGGAGGTGCGTTGGAAGGCAGGGGGTGCAAGGGACATTACCCATTTCCTGAGTTTTTCTAGAAGGGAGATGTGATAAAGAGGAGATAACTCCTCCAGTGAGATAAACTCTCCAGTCCCTATGTTATTCTATGGGAGATCTTTAGTTATAGACTACAAGGGAGATGTACTAAGGTGTGATAAAGAGGAGATAACTTCTCCAGTGAGATAAACTCTCCAGTTCCTATGTTATTCTATGGGAGAGATTTAGTTATACACTACAGGGGAGATGTACTAAGGTGTGATAAAGAGGAGATAACTTCTCCAGTGAGATAAACTCTCCAGTTCATATGTTATTCTATAGGAGATATTTAGTTATAGACTACAGGGGAGATGTACTAAGGTGTGATAAAGAGGAGATAACTTCTCCAGTGTGATAAACTCTCCAGTTCCTATGTTATTCTATGGGAGATATTTAGTTATAGACTACAGGGGAGATGTACTAAGGTGTGATAAAGAGGAGATAACTTCTCCAGTGAGATAAACTCTCCAGTTCCTATGTTATTCTATGGGAGATATTTAGTTATAGACTACAGGGGAGATGTACTAAGGTGTGATAAAGAGGAGATAACTTCTCCAGTGAGATAAACTGTCCAGTTCCTATGTTATTCTATAGGAGAGATTTAGTTATAGACTACAGGGGAGATGTACTAAGGTGTGATAAAGAGGAGATAACTTCTCCAGTGAGATAAACTCTCCAGTTCCTATGTTATTCTATAGGAGATATTTAGTTATAGACTACAGGGGAGATGTACTAAGGTGTGATAAAGAGGAGATAACTTCTCCAGTGTGATAAACTCTCCAGTCCCTATGTTATTCTATGGGAGATATTTAGTTATAGACTACAGGGGAGATGTACTAAGGTGTGATAAAGAGGACATAACTTCTCCAGTGTGATAAACTCTCCAGTTCCTATGTTATTCTATAGGAGAGATTTAGTTATAGACTACAGGGAGATGTACTAAGGTGTGATAAAGAGGAGATAACTTCTCCAGTGAGATAAACTCTCCAGTTCCTATGTTATTCTATGGGAGAGATTTAGTTATAGACTACAGGGAGAGATGTACTAAGGTGTGATAAAGAGGAGATAACTTCTCCAGTGAGATAAACTCTCCAGTTCCTATGTTATTCTATGGGAGAGATTTAGTTATAGACTACAGGGGAGATGTACTAAGGTGTGATAAAGAGGAGATAACTCCTCCAGTGAGATAAACTCTCCAGTTCCTATGTTATTCTATGGGAGAGATTTAGTTATAGACTACAGGGGAGACATACTAAGGTGTGATAAAGAGGAGATAACTCCTCCAGTGAGATAAACTCTCCAGTTCCTATGTTATTCTATGGGAGAGATTTAGTTATAGACTACAGGGGAGATGTACTAAGGTATGATAAAGAGGAGATAACTTCTCCAGTGAGATAAACTCTCCAGTTCCTATGTTATTCTATGGGAGAGATTTAGTTATAGACTACAGGGGAGACATACTAAGGTGTGATAAAGAGGAGATAACTCCTCCAGTGAGATAAACTCTCCAGTTCCTATGTTATTCTATGGGAGAGATTTAGTTATAGACTACAGGGGAGATGTACTAACGTGTGATAAGGAGGATATAACTTCTCCAGTGTGATAAACTCTCCAGTTCCTATGTTATTATATGGGAGAGATTTAGTTATAGACTACAGGGGAGATGTACTAAGGTATGATAAAGAGGAGATAACTTCTCCAGTGTGATAAACTCTCCAGTTCCTATGTTATTATATGGGAGAGATTTAGTTATAGACTACAGGGGAGATGTACTAAGGTGTGATAAAGAGGAGATAACTCCTCCAGTGAGATAAACTCTCCAGTCCCTATGTTATTATATGGGAGATCTTTAGTTATAGACTACAAGGGAGATGTACTAAGGTGTGATAAAGAGGAGATAACTTCTCCAGTGAGATAAACTCTCCAGTTCCTATGTTATTCTATGGGAGAGATTTAGTTATAGACTACAGGGGAGATGTACTAAGGTGTGATAAAGAGGAGATAACTTCTCCAGTGAGATAAACTCTCCAGTTCCTATGTTATTCTATGGGAGAGATTTAGTTATAGACTACAGGGGAGACATACTAAGGTGTGATAAAGAGGAGATAACTCCTCCAGTGAGATAAACTCTCCAGTTCCTATGTTATTCTATGGGAGAGATTTAGTTATAGACTACAGGGGAGATGTACTAAGGTGTGATAAAGAGGAGATAACTTCTCCAGTGTGATAAACTCTCCAGTTCCTATGTTATTATATGGGAGAGATTTAGTTATAGACTACAGGGGAGATGTACTAAGGTGTGATAAAGAGGAGATAACTTCTCCAGTGAGATAAACTCTCCAGTTCCTATGTTATTCTATGGGAGAGATTTAGTTATAGACTACAGGGAGAGATGTACTAAGGTGTGATAAAGAGGAGATAACTTCTCCAGTGAGATAAACTCTCCAGTTCCTATGTTATTCTATGGGAGAGATTTAGTTATAGACTACAGGGGAGATGTACTAAGGTGTGATAAAGAGGAGATAACTCCTCCAGTGAGATAAACTCTCCAGTTCCTATGTTATTCTATGGGAGAGATTTAGTTATAGACTACAGGGGAGACATACTAAGGTGTGATAAAGAGGAGATAACTCCTCCAGTGAGATAAACTCTCCAGTTCCTATGTTATTCTATGGGAGAGATTTAGTTATAGACTACAGGGGAGATGTACTAAGGTATGATAAAGAGGAGATAACTTCTCCAGTGAGATAAACTCTCCAGTTCCTATGTTATTCTATGGGAGAGATTTAGTTATAGACTACAGGGGAGACATACTAAGGTGTGATAAAGAGGAGATAACTCCTCCAGTGAGATAAACTCTCCAGTTCCTATGTTATTCTATGGGAGAGATTTAGTTATAGACTACAGGGGAGATGTACTAAGGTGTGATAAAGAGGAGATAACTTCTCCAGTGTGATAAACTCTCCAGTTCCTATGTTATTATATGGGAGAGATTTAGTTATAGACTACAGGGGAGATGTACTAAGGTGTGATAAAGAGGAGATAACTCCTCCAGTGAGATAAACTCTCCAGTCCCTATGTTATTATATGGGAGATCTTTAGTTATAGACTACAAGGGAGATGTACTAAGGTGTGATAAAGAGGAGATAACTTCTCCAGTGAGATAAACTCTCCAGTTCCTATGTTATTCTATGGGAGAGATTTAGTTATAGACTACAGGGGAGATGTACTAAGGTGTGATAAAGAGGAGATAACTTCTCCAGTGAGATAAACTCTCCAGTTCATATGTTATTCTATAGGAGATATTTAGTTATAGACTACAGGGGAGATGTACTAAGGTGTGATAAAGAGGAGATAACTTCTCCAGTGTGATAAACTCTCCAGTTCCTATGTTATTCTATGGGAGATATTTAGTTATAGACTACAGGGGAGATGTACTAAGGTGTGATAAAGAGGAGATAACTTCTCCAGTGAGATAAACTCTCCAGTTCCTATGTTATTCTATGGGAGATATTTAGTTATAGACTACAGGGGAGATGTACTAAGGTGTGATAAAGAGGAGATAACTTCTCCAGTGAGATAAACTGTCCAGTTCCTATGTTATTCTATAGGAGAGATTTAGTTATAGACTACAGGGGAGATGTACTAAGGTGTGATAAAGAGGAGATAACTTCTCCAGTGAGATAAACTCTCCAGTTCCTATGTTATTCTATAGGAGATATTTAGTTATAGACTACAGGGGAGATGTACTAAGGTGTGATAAAGAGGAGATAACTTCTCCAGTGTGATAAACTCTCCAGTCCCTATGTTATTCTATGGGAGATATTTAGTTATAGACTACAGGGGAGATGTACTAAGGTGTGATAAAGAGGAGATAACTTCTCCAGTGTGATAAACTCTCCAGTTCCTATGTTATTCTATAGGAGAGATTTAGTTATAGACTACAGGGAGATGTACTAAGGTGTGATAAAGAGGAGATAACTTCTCCAGTGAGATAAACTCTCCAGTTCCTATGTTATTCTATGGGAGAGATTTAGTTATAGACTACAGGGAGAGATGTACTAAGGTGTGATAAAGAGGAGATAACTTCTCCAGTGAGATAAACTCTCCAGTTCCTATGTTATTCTATGGGAGAGATTTAGTTATAGACTACAGGGGAGATGTACTAAGGTGTGATAAAGAGGAGATAACTCCTCCAGTGAGATAAACTCTCCAGTTCCTATGTTATTCTATGGGAGAGATTTAGTTATAGACTACAGGGGAGACATACTAAGGTGTGATAAAGAGGAGATAACTCCTCCAGTGAGATAAACTCTCCAGTTCCTATGTTATTCTATGGGAGAGATTTAGTTATAGACTACAGGGGAGATGTACTAAGGTATGATAAAGAGGAGATAACTTCTCCAGTGAGATAAACTCTCCAGTTCCTATGTTATTCTATGGGAGAGATTTAGTTATAGAGTACAGGGGAGACATACTAAGGTGTGATAAAGAGGAGATAACTCCTCCAGTGAGATAAACTCTCCAGTTCCTATGTTATTCTATGGGAGAGATTTAGTTATAGACTACAGGGGAGATGTACTAAGGTGTGATAAAGAGGAGATAACTTCTCCAGTGTGATAAACTCTCCAGTTCCTATGTTATTATATGGGAGAGATTTAGTTATAGACTACAGGGGAGATGTACTAAGGTGTGATAAAGAGGAGATAACTTCTCCAGTGTGATAAACTCTCCAGTTCCTATGTTATTATATGGGAGAGATTTAGTTATAGACTACAGGGGAGATGTACTAAGGTATGATAAAGAGGAGATAACTTCTCCAGTGAGATAAACTCTCCAGTCCCTATGTTATTCTATGGGAGATCTTTAGTTATAGACTACAGGGGAGATGTACTAAGGTGTGATAAAGAGGAGATAACTTCTCCAGTGTGATAAACTCTCCAGTCCCTATGTTATTCTATGGGAGATATTTAGTTATAGACTACAGGGGAGATGTACTAAGGTGTGATAAAGAGGAGATAACTTCTCCAGTGTGATAAACTCTCCAGTTCCTATGTTATTCTATAGGAGAGATTTAGTTATAGACTACAGGGAGATGTACTAAGGTGTGATAAAGAGGAGATAACTCCTCCAGTGAGATAAACTCTCCCGTTCCTATGTTATTCTATGGGAGATATTTAGTTATAGACTACAGGGGAGATGTACTAAGGTATGATAAAGAGGAGATAACTTCTCCAGTGAGATAAACTCTCCAGTTCCTATGTTATTCTATGGGAGAGATTTAGTTATAGACTACAGGGGAGACATACTAAGGTGTGATAAAGAGGAGATAACTCCTCCAGTGAGATAAACTCTCCAGTTCCTATGTTATTCTATGGGAGAGATTTAGTTATAGACTACAGGGGAGATGTACTAAGGTGTGATAAAGAGGAGATAACTTCTCCAGTGAGATAAACTCTCCAGTTCCTATATTATTCTATGGGAGAGATTTAGTTATAGACTACAGGGGGAGATGTACTAAGGTGTGATAAAGAGGAGATAACTTCTCCAGTGAGATAAACTCTCCAGTTCCTATGTTATTCTATGGGAGAGATTTAGATATAGACTACAGGAGGAGATGTACTAAGGTGTGATAAAGAGGAGATAACTTCTCCAGTGAGATAAACTCTCCAGTTCCTATGTTATTCTACGGGAGATATTTAGTTATAGACTACAGGGGAGATGTACTAAGGTGTGATAAAGAGGAGATAACTTCTCCAGTGTGATAAACTCTCCAGTTCCTATGTTATTATATGGGAGAGATTTAGTTATAGACTACAGGGGAGATGTACTAAGGTATGATAAAGAGGAGATAACTTCTCCAGTGAGATAAACTCTCCAGTTCCTATGTTATTTCATGGATACTATTCACTGACATGTCTCTAACCTGAGAGATGTTAGTGTATTGGCTCCATAGAATAACATGAGAACTGGAGAGTTTATCTCACTGGATGAATTATCTCCTCTTTATCACTTTCTTATCAGACTTTAGTGCATAACCCCTAGCTGTTCAAGACTCCAATTCCCATCATTCCCAGCCAATCATCATCTTTAGCCATTTTACCAAAAGTGTGCAGCTCCCCCCCTCCCCATCCGAAACTCTAATTTGTATATATTGCAGTTTGGGATCCTCTCTACCTCATTTTCCACTGATCTGAGGCACAGAATACAGTCTGCTCAATGTGAGAAGCCAGTGGGGAGAGTCACTAAACTTCCATAAGGGGCCAGTTTGGTGATATGACTGCAATCTAGACCCATCTCTTTCTTGCAATTACACCTTAAATACACCTATTCACCATACATTTTGATGCCTTCACAAGGTTTACAGTGTTGCAGTTCCTCCTTCACCACTGGCTAATTTGCATAGTGAAATCTGGTTTAAAGGGATAGTAATGTTTCATAATAAAAGCAGCTCTAATTAATCATCATAGTATTTGGACTTTGGAAAGTGTTATTTCAATTCTGTCAGAGTTGTAGTTCAGGAGTAATTCAATGACAAAGTATCCCCCTCCCGCCCCTTTTACTGATGTAACACTGCTCAGCCAGATCAGAAGGGAGGTGCCCAGGTAGACTGCAGAGAGGGACAATCTTCAATTAAGATAAGGGAAAAACCTGAAAAGCTTGTCAAGGGGGGCAGGGATTTCATTGTTTTCATAGGAAAAAGATTGTCCCCTTCTATTATCTGTCTGGTCTATGGACTGGATTCCACATCTGAGAAGAGATGGCTTACACTAGGTAAAAGGGGCAGGAGGGGAAACTTTGCTTGTGAATATCTCATAAACCATAAAGGTTTGAGAGATAAGACTTATATCATTCTTCATTTTTTTAATGCCTACAAAATAAAATAAAGTTAAAACAAAGTATTACTATCCCTTTAATAGCCTATTAGTATTTTATTCTGGCAAGCATATTTATTTATTTTTTTCTCTTCAAAAAGCTTTATTGAAGTAAAGTCAGATACAAAAGTGCTTAAAGGAAACCAAAATATCAGTACAGCATCTGAAATATCAAAAGGCAGAACAGACAAAACAAACACGCTGAATGCTAAATTAACAAGATGAGCAATTACATTCTATAGTGGACATAACAAGCGACCAGAGAAGGTCTGTTTAAATGCTTTTTGCCACATGCACTAAACTCAGATTGCTGCCAATGCTGTCGGAGCTCACAGATATAAATTTGCCTCTCTGAGGTTGGGGAACTAGGAATTGTGCCATAGCCGCTGATCAGCTGATGGATGGGGAGTGCAGACCCGACTATTGGCCGGTCCATGTAAACAGTGCAGAGGTATGCTGGCATCTGAAGGCACCGTTCAATTTACAGGGCTCTTATGTAATTTGAGGCTTCATGCTGCGATATTACCCATATGACAGAAAAGCTCTGCAAGTTGATTGAAGCACTTATATCCCATCATAGCACTGCACTGTTTACCTCTATGAGCTGATATACGGTTCTACACTGTTTATATCCATTCACTATATATTCGGCTCTGTATTAGTGACATGGATCAGTTCATTGTCAGCTAGCGGATGGGACTTCAAGCTTTGTATATATCCATTCACCTATATATTCGGCTCTGTATTAGTGACATGGAACAGCTCAATGTCAGCTAGCGGATGGGACTTCAAGCTTTGTATCGTAGAAATTGTATACAAATTTTACATGAACCCTTTGTGTGCTTTGCAAAGCGTTGCGCACCCGTCTGGCACTTCAAGCGTTGAGCCAACGTAGTATGTTAACCCCTTGAGTGCCAGAGTGGTGCGGAATGCATTGCTTTTCAATGCATTCCGTACCACTCTGGCTATCAATGGGTTAATGATCAAAGCCGGTTCCCTTCCCCTTGCATACTTAATTCTTACAAAAAAGACATACAAAAATACATGAAAATGATATTTAAAGGGTCCCCACTGACACTTTTATTATAACATCTTTCTTCAGAGAATGTCTGTTTTTAATTCAGATAGGGTCTTTATAGGTGTATTAGAGTAGGACTTACCGCAAAGTGAGATACCTTGGCGTTGGTGTTAAGCTTACACACGGATTGGCCAATTTGTGGAACGAAATTTTCACTTAGATTTACTAAGAGTTATTACATATGCTAAATACAGGGCACTTATGTTCACAGTATATAGAGGAGAGCAGGATTGTCTTTTTTGTATGTGTTTTCACTTTTGGGTTTAGGCCTAATGTTACGGGGACTGGAGAACCCTCTCATTCTTTGCTGCTATCTATATTTCTAACTTTATTCTTAATAATTTAATTTATAATATGATATGGATATTTTATGGTGAGCTTTCTTCTCTTTTATACTTAACTAGTTAAACAGCCCGTTACACGGGCCATAGTGCCACTGCCACCCGTTCGCGGGGCAGTCACACGCAGTGGAGACTGCCCGTGCCGCAGCTGATACAGAGCTGGATGCTCCTTCGGAGTGCCCAGCTCTGTATTAGCCGCGGTGCGGGCAGTCTCTATTGCGCATGACTGCAGCACGCGCAGCAGAGTGTACTGCGCATGTTGTGGTGTTACACACGATTTAGCGAATTATTATATAGGAGGATTCTTAGTACATGGGGAGGAGTGTCATATTTTCCATGACACAGTGATGGCTGCACATCGCTAGACACATTTTGCCATTGTATCAGATCTTAGTGAATCTTCCCCCAGGTGTGAAAATGCATTATTGTTGCGATCTCAATGCACGGCAGGATCTATTGAATAAAAATGAGCTTTAAAAATTCAGTGCAAAAGAAACAGAGATTATGATTGCGTTTGTCATATTCACTAATAATATAAAATCGTTTTCCACCTTAAAGTGTAAATTTTTTATAAAGAACATTTGCTTTGCTTATAAAAAAAAATGTATTGCTGATCAGTTTGGCATTGCTTCCAAAAATTAGCAATGCTGACAAAATTTGTTTTGTTTCTAAGAAAAGTTAGCAATGCTAATAAAAAAAATCCTATTTGTACTGAGAATTATCACTGCAAATAAAAGTTTGCATTTCTGCTAATAAAAATCCCCATTGCTTTTAAAACGGAACTACCACGTTAGCTAAAGCCGCCCTACAATACTTAGGCAGGTGGTGAATAGCTTAATAATTGTTATTTTACCTCTCAAAAGTATCCGATTGTAAAGTAATTATTTAGCTTCTGAGACTGATGGCCAGGTTAGTGCAGTCTGCGTGCCTGCACTGTTAGTCCCTTCCGGCGCCGTTCGTGCCAGTGCAATACTGCTGAAGGGAGACCGGGACTGACAGCGCAGGCGCGCAGACAAGATGTCTGCACTGATGCATGGATTCTGGTCTCAGAAGCATAAGGATTTCTTTACAATCAGATACTTTCATAGTAACATAGTAACATAGTAGATAAGGTTGAAAAAAGAAATGCGTCCATCTAGTCCAGCCCATGCCAAACACCCCTGTTGATCCAGAGGAAGGCAAAAAAAATCCCTCTGGAGCCATTTCCAATCTTGTCCCAAGTGTGTGTGTGTGTGTGTGGGGGGGGGGAATTATTCCTTCCTGACTCCAACTGGTGGTCAAATAGTTCCCCGGATCAATATCCTATTTGCTTTGAAGCCATCTGTCATAATTGTCAATATTATTCTGTGTTAGATAGGCATCCATTGCTTTTTTTAATTCAGTTGCATTATCTGCAAGCACAACATGGCGAGACAAATTCCGTAGCTTAACCGCCCTTACTGTAAAGAATCCCTGCCTTTGTTTTAGTTGAAAGCTCCTTTCCTCAATTCTTAATGGACGACCTCTTGTTTTTAGTTCAGCTATTTGCAAAAATAATTCATTGGATAGTTCTTTGTATTGACCTTGAATATATGTGTAAATAGTAATCATATCACCCCTTAGTCGTCTCTTCTCTAATGTAAACAAACCCAGTTTTGCTAGTATCTCTTTATAACTCAGATCCTCCAATCCCTTTATCAGTTTTGTTGCACGTCTCTGCACCTTTTCCAGTTCTTTAATGTCTTTTTTAAGAACTGGTGCCCAAAATTGTAGTCCATATTCTAGATGAGGTATAACCAAGGATTTATACAGAGGTAGGATAATATTAGCATCCCTTGCTTCTACACCTCTTTTTATGCAGGATAGTACTCTATTTGCTCTTGCAGCAGCTGAGTGACTCTGCACACTGCTGTGAAGACTATTGTCTATCAGTACACCTAAATCTTTCTCTAATGAGGATTCCCCAAGTTGTTTCCCATTTAGTGTATATGTAGCAAGTTTGTTTCTACAGTCCAAATGCATAACCTTACATTTATCTACTTTTCGAGAGGTAAAATAACTATTATTAAGCTAGTTGCCACCTGTCTAAGTAATGCAGGGCGACTTTATCTAATGTGTTAGTTCTGCTTTAACCCCTTCGCGACAATTGACGTACATGTACGTCCTCTGTGGGTGTCACTTAGTGACAGAGGACGTACATGTACGTCCAGGAAATCCGGATCCCCGCGCGGCTGCACGCCGTTCGGGGACTCCGGATTCAAATGAAGAAAAAAAAAAAAAATGTTAGACGGGCGTTAAGTGACGGCCGCGTCTGCACGCGGCCGTCACTAAGGGGTTAAAGGGATAGTAATACTTAAAATGTAAAAAAAAATATGTTGTAGGGTTTATCCCCCTGAGTAAAACAAGGGTACTCCCACTGCTGAAAGGTGTTTCGTTCAAAAGTTATTAATTTTCAAAGTTGAATTTTTTAGGTGCAATATCACAGTGGCCTGAAATTGTACAGTGGCGCTGTTGCTACACCATCCTATGGAGATTTATGGTCCCGGGACCAGAGCTGTCCATAGGATCGTGTAGCAACAGCACCACTTTACAATTTCAGGCCACTGTGATATTGCACCTAAAAAATTCAACTTTGAAAATTAATAACTTTTGAATGAAACAACTTTCAGCAATGGGAGTACTCTTGTTTTACTCAGGGGGATAAACCCTACAACATATTTTTTTTTTACATTTTAAGTATTACTATCCCTTTAAGAAAAGTCAGCAATGCTAAGGACGTTTCAAGCATCTAAAACTGCTTTAATTCCATGTAATTTTCTTTAGACACAATTCAGATTTGTGTAATCTGGTGCTAAATACGATATTGAACGAATTGCCTTACTTATTTGTGTTGCAATTTTCTCATGCAAATTTTATTACCTAGACCATTTCATTTAAAGTGATACAATGCTTTGCGCATTTCACTGGCACTCAAGGGGTTCAACCGGTACTTCATTATCCCAGCCATAATTAAACTTTAAAACAAAAAAAAAAAAAAATGCTTGGTGATTGCACAGAACAAAATCTTTCCATCTCGCCTGCCCCCATATTCACGCTGACTACAGCTCCGCAGGCCTGATCTGAGCTGTTCAAAGAGGTCCCTTCATATCGTGTTTATTGTGAATGAAAGAATTGATTGAAACGTCTGGAAAAGAAAACACCTGACTTTTTGGCAAACCCATAAAAAAAAGTGCTTTATTATTTATTTTTACTACCAAAAACACTAAATGAATGCAGTCCGTCCACCCTGGAAAATTCATACGGAGTGTTAAAAGCCAGATATGTTTTCTCGGGCTGAAACCAAATTTCAAGAATTTATAGTGGAATTAGAGAGTCGGATTCCTCCTACCTTTAAACCCTTTAGGGACCGATCCAAGAGGAAACAGGAGTCCTGGATCGAACCATATGTACCATGGGAGGTTAAAGGCAAACTGCCCCAGTAGTCATGGATTTTAATGAGGCCTTTAACCCCTTGATTGCAAGACAAGATTCCATTTCACTGCTTTGCAATCTATTGGAGATCTCTGTACCTTTCAAGTGATGCAAAATCCCAGTTAACCCGTTAAGGACCGTCAGCATGTGCAACACATTGCCAGCACTTCTGGTCCTTAAAGGATTAAATTATTGGACAGTTTCATTTCTTCCCTGTCCTGCAGTTACGTTAACCCTCTGAATACTGTATTGGGCCTTTTGCGAAAGCCATGTGTTGAAGACGTTTCTAGCAATGCATTGGATTCTTCTCCGTAACTCAAAGGGTTAAACGCTTATTTAAGTCAGTTGGGATTTCTGCTTCTACTCCTATGGGACAGTTGGTTTGCTCCAGAATTCTTTAACCCTTTGTGCACCAGAGGGGCATGCAACTCATTGCTACACAGTGCATTTCACAACCCTCTTGTACTCAAAGGGTTAATTTTCCTTTTGAACACAGGACCCTATTAGTGACATTAAAATGTCTATCGCTTGATAAATTTAGTGCCAGTGACATGGGGGTTTGGAAGTCAAGGAAGTGGGGGCATTTTATGTAGCCACGGGATTAACCTAGTTTGTGGTTTTATGATTTTTTTAATATGCTGAAGCATTACAACCTGAGACCTTCAAGACACTCCTATAAATCATGCATATAAATCCGGGTTTTATTAGTGGAAAGTAATGATGGGGGTGCCCTGGGAGACCTATATACTACGGCATGGCGTGCTCTAGGTCATGTACACGGGGCATGGAGACAGCACCAGCCATTAATATGCCTGAATGACTCTGCTGTGCACCTGTTTTCGAATTAGCAGACAACCTGTCAACACTCACTTACATTCAGTGTGATTGCCCATATTGTCAGGCCAAAGCCGTCGCTCCGTATCAAGTTAAACGAGGCCAACTGAGTATTACAGGCTTGGGGGCTCTGAACACAGCAGCTTACACAGTGAGCTATTTGTAGTTTGGGGGCAACCGAACTGTGCCTCAGGGAACAAATAGAAATTTCAGGTGATTTAAAGAGATATTAACATTTTAGATTGACTTTACTGCAAGTGCATCATTTGGAGATATATCTAGAAATTAAGGGGTTGAAAGCTCCATTTAACTGTGTGAAACATAAAGCAATGCAAACTGTGCAGTAATGCAGTGGGAAAAGCAAAGCGGATTCTTGGTTGTATAGGAAGAGGCACTAGAAACAGTAAGAGAGGTACTAGTGCCCTTCTAGAGATCACTGGTAAGACCTCACCTGGGGGAGATACACTGAGGTTCAATTTGCACTAATTCCATTGTACAGCAGTCCGGTGTATCTATATAATTACTGTGTGTAACAGAAGCACTTACCTAGGTAGGAGTCCCTCATACAGCAGTCAGGTGTATCTATATAATTACTGTGTGTAACAGAAGCACTTACCTAGGTAGGAGTCTATCATACAGCAGTCAGGTGTATCTATATAATTACTGTGTGTAACAGAAGCACTTACCTAGGTAGGAGTCCATCACACAGCAGTCACGTGTATCTATATAACTACTGTGTGTAACAGAAGCACTTACCTAGGTAGGAGTCCATCATACAGCAGTCAGGTGCGTCTATATAATTACTGTGTGTAACAGAAGCACTTACCTAGGTAGGAGTCTATCATACAGCAGTCAGGTGTATCTATATAATTACTGTGTGTAACAGAAGCACTTACCTAGGTAGGAGTCCATCATACAGCAGTCAGGTGTATCTATATAATTACTGTGTGTAACAGAAGCACTTACCTAGGTAGGAGTCCATCATACAGCAGTCAGGTATATATCTATATAATTACTGTGTGTCACAGAAGCACTTACCTAGGTAGGAGTCCATCATACAGCAGTCAGGTGTATCTATATAATTACTGTGTGTAACAGAAGCACTTACCTAGGTAGGAGTCCATCATACAGCAGTCAGGTGTATCTATATAATTACTGTGTGTACCAGAAGCACTTACCTAGGTAGGAGTCCATCATACAGCAGTCAGGTATATCTATATAATTACTGTGTGTCACAGAAGCACTTACCTAGGTAGGAGTCCATCATACAGCAGTCAGGTATATCTATATAATTACTGTGTGTAACAGAAGCACTTACCTACATAGGAGTCCATCACACAGCAGTCAGGTATGTCTATATAATCACTGTGTGTCACAGAAGCACTTACCTAGGTAAGAGTCCATCATACAGCAGTCAGGTGTATCTATATAATTACTGTGTATAACAGAAACACTTACCTAGGTAGGAGTCCATCATACAATAGTCAGGTGTATCTATATAATTACTGTGTATAACAGAAGCACTTACCTAGGTAGGAGTCCATCATACAGCAGTCAGACGTATCTATATAATTACTGTGTGTAACACAAGCACTTACCTAGGTAGGAGTCCATCATACAGCAGTCAGGCGTATCTATATAATTACTGTGTGTAACAGAAGCACTTACCTAGGTAGGAATCCATCACACAGCAGTCAGGTGTATCTATATAATTATTGTGCGTAACAGAAGTACTTACCTAGGTAGGAGTCCATCATACAGCATTCAGGTGTATCTGTATAATTACTGTGTAACAGAAGCACTTACCTAGGTAGGAGTCCATCACACAGCAGTCAGGTATATCTATATAATTACTGTGTGTAACAGAAGCACTTACCTAGGTAGGAGTCCATCATATAGCAGTCAGGTGTATCTATATAATTACTGTGTGTAACAGAAGCACTTACCTAGGTAGGAGTCCATCAGACAGCAGTCAGGCGTATCTATATAATTACTGTGTGTAACAGAAGCACTTACCTAGGTAGGAGTCCATCATACAGCAGTCAGGTGTATATATATAATTACTGTGTGTAACAGAAGCACTTACCTAGGTAGGAGTCCATCACACAGCAGTCAAGTTTAATTCCCCTTTCATGGGCGTCCGCAGGGGGGGCAAGAGGGGCACTTGCCCCCCCCCTACAATTACCCTCCTCCATATTAATAAAGGGGCTAGATGGGCTGGCCTGGGGTCATATTATGGCTTTGTCCCCCCCCTGGAAAAATGTCTACGGACACCACTGCCCCCTTTGATTGGAATTACGTAGATGTTATGGGCTCGTTATGGGAATATAGAGGCTCCAACCACCACCCCAGTCAGTATAATTGTTTGTCTGCCTCTTCCAGTATAATTATTTTGGTAAAAGTCTCGCCTGGCAGACTGATAATTATTTTGTGAGTTCCCAACAATGGCTTTGCTGTTAGAATCGTCCTACCTCGGGGAGTGATCTCATCCCGTGTGATTGGCCGGCTCGGGACTCCTTGGAGATGAATGAAGCCAACTACAACAGCCATAAAATGTTACAATGCGGAATTGTGATCTCGGTGTAAACAGAATCGCTTTTTTCTCTTTACAAAGTGAGACCCATTCATTAAGAGTAAAATGCTGTCATCAATCATAAAAATAAGGTTTTGTGAGTGTAATTTTCTGAAGAATACAAGATTTGCTCATGTTCTAGTATTGTATATCTATAAAAATATTATATATTATTCATTAACATGTACCCTAAGTAAATGGAGGAATATGTATGAATCTTCTAGCGCAGCTTATTTTGTGTCCTCACACTTTTGCCTGAAAACCATATGTTTTATGTAGAAACATTTAGCAATTATTGAGCAAAGCATTACATCATAGGGGTCAAATTAAAATCCTCATTGTTTTAAATTCTTTTTTTAACCACTTGAATGCTAGAAGTTAAAACATTGCTTAAATATATAGGAACTGGTTGAACTGCATAATAAGTTTGTGATATAAAAACAGAGTATAATAATAATAATTATTATTATTTTTAATAATAATTATTATTATTTGTCACCTATGCTTTAATTGGTTTGCCCCAGACTTGGTATGCTTTAATATATAGTGCCCCCATGTGGTTGTAATTCAGGGTGTGTGCTAGATCGAATGTTTGTGATCACTCTTATCAGCGTATACCCGCTGCCATCTTCTAGACCAGCAGATCGGCTTTTATGGATTTCTGTAGTTAATTAGTGAAATCACAATGACAGTTGTTGGATTTGTTTTATTTTCTGATACATTGTATTTCCTCTGTGTATTCTGCATTCTAGATCCATACGCTATCGTCTCCTTCCTCCATCAAAGCCAGAAGACCGTGGTGATGAAGAGCACTTTAAATCCGACTTGGGACCAGACTCTGATATTCTATGAAATAGAAATTTTTGGAGAACCAGCTACAATCGCACAAGTGCCTCCCGATATAGTGGTTGAAATCTATGACCATGATACTTATGTGAGTTTGCTGATCAGTAGGGATGCTTTTCTGTTGTATTGTTGTTGTATCTAAGTCATACTCTTTGGCTAGGTTCACACATGTAACTTCATCTAGGAGATATCAACCACAAAAAACAGGCTCAACATGTATCAACATGTTGGTTATAGTTCTCTAATTTGTTCTTTAAAAGGTTCGTAACAGCAAATGCGTCATGTCCATAGGTTTTAACTTTGGCAAGGACTAATAATGACTAAACACTATTTGGTGACATTTGAATTGTTGTTGTTAGTTGAGTGGGGTATCCAGTTTTTAGGAGAGATAGGATAAATGAAAGAGGTGGAGGGGTATGCCTATATGTAAAGCAAGTATTAACACCTAGTATAAGGAAAGATATAAAGACATGTCAAGGATCCTGCAAGCAACTGGTGAGATGGCTCAGTTGGTTAATGCACCAGATGTAACTTCTGTTTAAACCCGAAGGTCAAAGGTTCTAGTCCCAACAGGGTCAGCTCAGCCTTTCACACTTCTGAGGTGGATAAGATAAGTACCATTAAATTAGGTAATAATATCTAAACACCAGAGCATACTTGAAAACGAAAGACAATCTCAGTGTATCCTTCTTGGTATATGTTGATATGATTATAACTCTGGGGAACTATTTACGGAAAGAGCCAAGCAAAAAGAAGGGGTAAGACTAGAGGAAAGGTGCTTTTGACTTAAACAGAGGCAGGGCTTTGATTACAGTAAAGACAATGGTAGTGGTATTCCATGCCTCTGGAGGCTATGTTTGCAGATTAAGTAGATGCTAGATGCTTTTTTAGCCCAAGTGCGACAACTGGGGAGAGATTCACTGAGCGGTGTTAAAGTGTTAGTAATGTCTAAAAAAAAGTTGTTTGCATTCAGAAGAGCTTAAAAAGCTGAGCTAGATGCCAAAAAAACGTATCTCTCAAACCGCTATGGTTTAAGAGATACGGGCATTTAAAGTTCGATGTCTCCTGCTGACAGCTGTAAATCTGTCAGTGGGAGATCTGTGTCGGTCGACACGCTGGCGCTTGAGAAGTGCCGGGATCTCGTTATTTACCACGAATCCCTTCATTGGAATGGTCTAAAATGAGTGCTTGAACACCAGGCACACGGTTTAGACCATTTCAATGAAGGGATTCCATGTAAGTAACGAAATTGCGGCACTTCTCAAGCGCCAGTGTGTCGACCGACACAGATATCCTGCTGACAGCTTTACAGCTGTCAGTAGGAAAGAGCGAACTTTAAACTCCTGTATCTCTTAATCCATAGCGGTTTGAGAGATACAGTTTTTTGCATTTAGCTCAGCTTTTTAAGCTCTTCTAAATGCAAAAAACGTTTTTTTAGACATTACTAACACTTTAAAGAGGTGATAAAGTGGAGATAACTTCCCCAGTAATATCACTTCTCCAGTTCCTGTGTTATTCTATGGAGCCTATTTGCTAAGATCTCCAAAGTTGAAGAAATCTAAATGCATAGGTTTTATAGAATAACATAGGAACTGGAGAAGTGATATCACTGGAGAAGTTATCTCCACTTTATCACCTCTTTATCACCGCATTATCACCGCTTAAGGGGAACTATCATACCAATACAGGTTTGTCTCAGAATTAACTTCATATAGCGATTAGTCTGGACAGTTGTTTTCATCTTATATAAAGTTTGTAGTATGGCTAAATTTTAAGTTCGAAAACTGATCCAGGTCCTTACTTCCGGAAGACTGCGGGACAGCTCTGCATTGCCATCTGTCAGTCTTCCTCTGCTGCCCTCCCACGTAGCGAATCGATTCAGCCTCCTCCGATGATGGGGGATTTCTGTTACTATCATGACAGAGGCCCAAAGTGGGG
The DNA here is from genome assembly GCA_037306005.1 of Rhinophrynus dorsalis. Lineage (NCBI taxonomy): Eukaryota > Metazoa > Chordata > Amphibia > Anura > Rhinophrynidae > Rhinophrynus > Rhinophrynus dorsalis. The sequence goes on from CM074718.1 coordinate 11,163,974, forward strand.
CCGAAACATTGATGTAATAAAATTGCACATTTTTCAACATTTGGAAGTCCTGTGCGTGAGGTTCTTCAGCTACAAAAACTGTATACTTTATGGGACTTGACACCCAGGCAATTGTCCTATTTGCATCAGGTATATATACCGTAAAATCTCGGGTATAATACGCACAATTTTACCCCTCTTCACCTTATGTGAAGTGGGGGGGTGCGTATTATACACAAGAATTTTTTTGGCTTAATTAAAAAAAATATATATTGCTGCCGACTTCCTTCCCTCCCTCCCCCCCAGCGCGATCCGATGTCCATAGACGCCTTACTTTATGTTGCTGCCTTTGAATACCGCACTCTGTCTGGCTTAAGCTCTGGTCCTATCTTCCCATGCGGGCGGCAGGCTTGCATTTGCCGTCCGCTTCCTTCAATGAACTTTCAGGTCCTTCTGCCTCCAGCCAATGGTATTGGAGGAGGAAGGTCCTAAAAGTTCATTGAAGGAAGCGGGCGGCAAATGCAAGCCTGCCGTCCGCATGGCAAGATGGGACCAGAGCTTAAGCCAGACAGAGTGCGGTATTCAAGGGCAGCAAAATAAAGTAAGGATTCTATGGACATCGGATCGCGCTGGGGGGGGGGGAGGTAGCCGGCAATATTTTTCTATTTTTGTAAGGGGGGAAAACAAGGGTGCGTATTATACATAGGCACTCTTGTTTAACACTAAATCTTGGGCATAATATACACCTGTGTATTATACACAGGTGCGTATTATACCTGAGATTTTACGGTATGTATATATATATATATATATATATATATATATATACACAACCCCTAATATGTACTACATCTGAGTCAGTAGTAATACTCCTACACACTAAACGTAAGTGTAAGTGACTGGCTGTCCTAGCTGTTTCTTGTGCTTCTGATTAACCCTTTGAGTGCCAGAGTGGTACATATTACATTGCATACCTCTCTGCCACTCAAGGTTTTAACAACTGTGCTACATCAAAGACAATGTATCCATTCTAGCTCTCTCTGCCGATAGAATGATATACTTGTATCAAACGTATACTTTGTGAGAAATGCTTTATTCTGTTCTTTTATAGGAAATTATATTTTTCTGTATAGTAGCACTGCTGCATGGACAGTCAGTTGCACCCACGGGTCAGATAAAACTGGCCCATCTCTGCCCTAAGCTGATACCGTGACCAGTTTGTCCGTACTGACTCCATCTTGTTCCTGCAGGGTGCTGATGAGTACATGGGACGGTGCATTTGTAAGCCAAGTTTGGAACGTTCTCCCAGGTTGTCCTGGCATCCCATAATGATGGGAAACAAAAACGCTGGGGAACTGCTTGCTGCCTTCGAACTTATTCAGAGGGAAAAGGTAAGTATCTCTATCCGAAAACAGAGCGCTAAGGCCGTGATCAGGAACCTGGTGAGATTTCCTAGGAAACCAAATTGTATCACAGTAGGGCAGATGGAAACGTTGCAATGCTGAGACCTCACCAGCATTCAAGGGTTTAAAAGACCCATTTAAATTAATGCAAATTTGGGACTTTTTTAGATACCTGAATATGCTCCTAAAATATCTGTAGAATTTATTGGAAATGTAATGTTTTTAACTGTTAATATAAAAATAGTATATAATAATTCATCTACTGGCTTTCTCTCACTTTAATTTTGTTTCAGTTATTGTATTCCATTCACTTTCACTGATGTTAGCTCCCTCTACCTACAGTCCTGTTTAGCATTTGAAAATGAAGCTGTCATGTGGACAGTGTCCTATCTGCAGATTTTTGTCCTCTGGGAGGACACCTGCTGATGGACTAAAGGCTGCATTTGGAGTCCCAGTGGACCGACAATAGCCCCCCCCCATTGATACTGTGGGAAGAGATTGAACTACGAGACTGAAGTATCTCCGTTCAGTCTCTTGTTCTTCTTGATGCAGTCCCCATAGACTGTGCATGTTACCTTATATATAACCAGGTAGGGTTCGATCTGATGGGGTCAGGATTCACAAGTGGGATGCCTTGACACTTTGGGGCATTATTCTTATTATATTTGTGGGAAATAAAAATAATATGTTTTTCTCCTTTAAAGAGGAAATGTCATTAGCAATCAAATGAACGCTAATACAACACAGTAAAATATTGGTAATCAACCAAAGCTTTTATTCACTCTTATTTGTACAAGGGGTGGTAAGTGATAGGGAAGGGTAGTGATTGATGGGGAAGGGTAATGAGTGACAGGGAAGGGTAGTAAGTGATGGGGGAAGGGTAGTGAGTGACAGGGAAGGGTAGTGAGTGACAGTAAAGGGTAGTAATTGACAGGGGAAGGGTAGTAAGTGATAGGGAAGGGTATTAAGTGACAGGAGAAGGGTAGTAAGTGACAGGGAAGGGTAGTGAGTAACAGGGAAGGGTAGTGAGTGACAGTAAAGGGTAGTAAGTGATAGGGAAGAGTATTAAGTGACAGGGGAAGGGTAGCGAGTGACAGGGAAGGGTAGTAAGTGACAGGGAAGGGTAGTGAGTGACAGGGAATGGTAATAAGTGACAGGGAAGGGTAGTGAGTATCAGGGAAGGGTAGTGAGTGACAGGGAAGGGTAGTAAGTGACAGGGAAGAGTATTAAGTGGCAGGGGAAGGGTAGTGAGTGACAGGGAAAGGTAGTAAGTGACAGGGAAGGGTAGTAAGTGACAGGGGAAGGGTAGTGAGTGACAGGGAAGGGTAGTGAGTAACAGGAAAGGGTAGTGAGTAAGAGGGAAGGGTAGTGAGTGACAGTAAAGAGTAGTAAGTGACAGGGAAGGGTAGTAAGTGATAGGGAAGGGTATTAAGTGACAGCAAAAGGTATTAAGTGACACAGGGAAAAGCAGTAAGTGACAGGGGAAGGGTAGTAAGTGACAGGGAAGGGTAGTAAGTGACAGGGAAGGGTAGTGAGTGACAGGGAAGGGTAGTGAGTATCAGGGAAAGTTTAGTAAGTGATAGGAAAGGGTAGTGAGTGACAGGGGAAGGGTAGTAAGTGACAAGGAGGAGTCGAGAGTGATGGGGAAGGGTAGAGTGTGACAGGGAAGGGTAGTGAGTGACAGGGAGGGGCAGAAAGTGATGGAGAAGGGTAATAAGTGATGGGTAAGGGTAGTGAGTGACAGGGAAGTGTACTAAGTGACAGAGAAGGGTAGTAAGTGACAGGGAAGGGTAGTGAGTGACAGGGAAGGACAGTAAGTGATGGGGTAAAGGTAGAGAGTGACAGGGAAGGGTAGTAAGTGATAGGGAAAGGTAGTAAGTGATGGGGAAGGGTAGTAAATTATGATGAAGGGTAGTGAGCGACAGGAAGGGTAGTGAGTGACAGAGTAGGGTAGTAAGTGATGGGGGAAGGGTAGTGAGTGACAGGGAAGGGCAGTAAGTGATGGGGGAAGGGTAGTGAGTGACAGGGAAGGGTAGTAAATTATGGGGAAGGGTAGTGAGTGACAGAGAAGGGAAGGTATTTACGTTAGATTTTGCACCAGCTGCACAGAGCCGTGAGATTATGGTGAAATGGGGGGGGAGCAAAAAGTAATATTTTTAAGAGCCCAAGTCATACAGATCATTGTCTGGTATTCATAAACTAGAAAAAAATAAAAAAAAATACCAAAACTAATATAGTTATTTCGGCATGTTTACTAAAAAAAAGCAAACAAACAAATGTGTGTATTGATGAATCTTTCCATTTAATGTGTCCTCCAGAAATAACCTGCGGGTTGGTAGGGGCGCCATAAAAGTCCTGGAATGTGTATTAGGGATCAATATGTCTGTTCCCTATTGTACAGGTCTGAGGAATACGTTGGTGGGACATAAGTACAATAATAATATTAATAATAATAATGAAAAGATTGAGGACCATTAATGTGTAAAGCCTTATGGCCGCATTGATCCTGTTTTACACAAGTGCAGGTGGGAAGTCAAATCACTGCACAAAAGCTACCAAGTCAATGCAGACAGCCGGCACACAGTTAAGCACCCACCTCTGCCAGGAAGCTTTCATATTCCCAGAATAAGTTTTAATGTAATGAGCCACATTAACAAACCCAAATAAAGACACCCTGGTGTTCCTGATACTCCTACATGTCAAGTCAATGGCCCTAATAAAAGAAGTGCACAGCTTTGCTGTAGGTTAACACATTTCCAGTCCTGAGAGAGGGAGTGATTGCCCAGTGTCTGGGCACCTCCTGCCAGCTGGCGGCAAGAGCATATTGATGTTGGCTGCACTCGCCCGTCTACTGGCTGAAAAATGTGAAAGAGCAAAACTCAAGGAAAATTCATAGTATAGGTGAAAGAAAACATAAAAGCAATATGTCTGTGTGTCTTCCTCCTGTCTATATATCTGTCTGTCCAGATCTCTTTCTGGGGTAAAAGTGCTACAGTGATTCTTCATCAGGAGACGGAATTGTTCCCTGCATCTGCCAGTGTCAGTTTACTAACAGTATTCATTACTGGGACTTGCACCGAGTGTGGGAGACCAGGGCACTGTGCGGGCTTATAGGGGGACATCCTTTCCTTGGTGATCTGTTTAAAGGGATAGTAATACTTAAAATGTAAAAAAAAATATGTTGTAGGGTTTATCCCCCTGAGTAAAACAAGAGTACTTCCACTGCTGAGAGGTCTTTCATTCAAAAGTTATTAATTTTCAAAGTTGAATTTTTTAGGTGCAATATCACAGTGGCCTGAAATTGTACAGTGGCGCTGTTGCTACACCATCCTATGGAGATTTATGGTCAACTGACCAGAGTTGTCCATAGGATCGTGTAGCAACAGCGCCACTGTACAATTTCAGGCCACTGTGATATTGCACCTAAAAAATTCAACTTTGAAAATTAATAACTTTTGAATGAAAGACCTCTCAGCAGTGGGAGTACTCTTGTTTTACTCAGGGGGATAAACCCTACAACATATTTTTTTTTACATTTTAAGTATTACTATCCCTTTAATGCGGCAGTTCTCACCCTTTTTTGCTGAAGGCACCCCTATCACGCATTCTGGAAGTTCTGTGGCACCCCTAACATGTTTAATGTAAATTTTCTAGGGCATAAGAAAGGGTACAATTCATAAATATACAGATATTATTAGGTATCACAATCATAGTAATAAAAATATACATATTGTGCATAACAGTTTCCATATTTCTGCATGTAAAAGACAATATTACAATTTTTGTCAAAGTCTTAATAGAAAACATGTGGCACCCTAATTTGATGCCTATGGCACACCAAAGTTCCACGGCACCCTGGTTGAGAATCACTGGTTTAATGCTGTGTCGTTAGAAATGCGTATAGGGTGTGAGTGTACGCCATTTCCCTGCACATGCTTTGGGGCTGGCATACAGGGTTACTGGCATTAAAGTTCTAATGTTGTTGGAGATTGTGCTACAGTTTACAGTACAACAGTCATGTGCTATATTGCATACCCTGAGCTGTATAGTATAGTAATCATGTGCTATAGTGTATACCCTATTGTGTACAGCACAGCAATCATACACTATAGTACATAGCCTGAGCTGAGTATAGCAATCATAAGATATAGTGCATATCCTGAGGTGTATAGTATAGCAATCATACACTGTAGATCATACACTTACTGTATAATATAGCAATCATACACAATAGTGCATACCCTTAAGTGTACAGTATAGCAATTATACACAATAGTGCATACCCTGAAGTGTGCAGTATGGTAATTATACACATTAGCTCAAACCCTTAGCTGTATAATATAGCAATTATACACATTAGTGCATACCCTTAGATGTATAATATAGCAGTTATACACATTAGTTCATACCCTTAGATGTATAATATAGCAGTTGTACACAATAGTGCATACCCTTAGATGTATAATATAGCAGTTATACACATTAGTGCATACCCTTAGATGTATAATATAGCAGTTATACACATAAGTGCATACCCTTAGATGTATAATATAGCAGTTATACACATTAGTGCATACCCTTAGATGTATAATATAGCAGTTATACACGTTAGTGCATACCCATAGCTGTATAATATAGCAATGATACACTATAGCGCATACCCTGAAGTGCACATTACAGCAATCGTCCCTCATCTTTTTTTTTTTTTTTTCATGACTTGGAGGTCATGTACTTGCCAGTCAGATAATGGCGGGATAGTGGGAAGCTTCCATATCTGTTAGAACCAGTGTGTAGGCTGGCATCCCAAGTGATTTTCTACCCAGGTTTTCATCTATTGCTGTCTCGACTGGCAGCCAGTAGGATCCACTGCTTCAACGTTACAACTTTGTGCCCATGACTGGGAAAATATTGTTACACTAGATGTACAATCATTTTATAGTGTGGCAAGGACCTTTAGGGTGTTACTGTTTTAGTCAATAAAGGTGAGGACATTGTATAATCCCATATCTGGTGTCAGTATCTATTATAACCTTGTAGTACCTCGTACCTAGACATGTTTTATTAATAGCAGTAAACCAGATGAATTAATGAACCTTTGCAAATCCATTTGATAAGATTATCTTGGTAAGTAGTTTTTTCTTTATTTACTCAAATGTTTAAATACATTTGGGTGAATAAAAGAAGAACTCTGAAGTAAAAACCTTTCTGACAAGACTTATCAAGGTGATAAGTATATGGAAATCTTGAACTGACTAAGCACTGTCTATGTTTTTATCTTGCAGCCAGCTCTCCATCATATTCCTGGACTAGAGGTGAGTAATATCATAGAGGGACTTCAGATGTCACTCGAATTAACATATGTTTCTTGGTTTTCCGTGTTTTATTTGTTCTGCAACACAGTACAGTTAGCCACTGCAATGTTCAAAAGCAGCAGCCATGGACACTCATATGGTTAAAGGGGATCTATCACCCCTATAAAAGTGTGTCTTAAAGGAGCAGTAAACTTTTTTAATGAAAAAATATATATTGTAGGGATTTTCCTATTGAGTAAAATAAGGGTACTCCCACTGCCGAGAGATTTATATTTCCAGATTTATTACAGTTTAAACCCATGTTTTTTTTTTAACATTAGCAGTGCCCTCTAATGGTCAAATTCTAATTAGATTTCCTATTAGATTCTAATGGAGAGGAAAGTCAGAAAACCCAGAGACATACAGTTCTCCATAGAATGTGATGGAAACTGCTGAGTCACTTCCTGTCAGTTAGAACTATCAGGAAGTAAAAACACAGTAAATTCACTTCCTGTCAGTTAGAACTATCAAGAAGTAAACAAACAGTAAATTCACTTCCTGTCAGTTAGAACTATCAGGAAGTAAACACAGTAAATTCACTTCCTGTCAGTTAGAACTATCAGGAAGTAATCACAGTAAATTCACTTCCTGTCAGTTAGAACTATCAGGAAGTAAACACAGTAAATTCACTTCCTGATTATTTGAACTGCTATAAATTTTGAATAAAACATCTGACAGCGATGGGAGTGACCTTGTTTTATTCAGCAGGAAATGCTCTGTAAAATATGTGTTTTCATAAAAAAAGTTTACTGCTCCTTTAAGTGTTAGTTGATATATAGAATATGTTGATTTCTTTATTACTTTCAGTTTTTAAAAACCTATTTGGTTTAAAGAGTGCCCCTCACCCTACTTCAGGACAGACTGCGTTTACCAGCTCTGTAACAGCAGTCTGTCACTCTGCCTCTGCTCCCCTCCCTCTAGCCAGCCTCCTCCAATGACGGAGGCTACTGTCTGTAAGCTGGAGTGATCTCATTGGCAGAGATCGATATCTAGCCAATGAGAGTGCTCCAGCTTACAGGCAGAAAGCTCCATCATTGGAGGAGGCTGGATAGAGGGAGGAGAGCAGAGGCAGAGTGACAGACGGCGGTTACAGAGCAGGTAACCACAGTCTGTCTGGAAGTAGGGCACTCTTTGAACATTAATTTTCGGGCAAATAGGGTTTTAAAAACTGAAAGTAATAAAGAAATCAACATATTTGCTATATAAGCAAATAATTAAGACTTACTTGTATAGGGGTGAAAGTTCCCCTTTAACCCTTTGAGTTCCTGAGTGGTACGCAACCAATTGCAAAGAAATACCACTCTGGCACTCAAAGGGTTAAGTTTGATATTACTTTTTACTCCAATTCTCAGCCTGTAGGCCACACATGTTCTCAAGAGTAGAACCCCTGGTTTTGTGCAAGGGCCAGGACTTATGGTCGCTAATATCAAAGAAAAAACCTGTTAGGTCATAAAACAATCTATATATATAAAAGAAGTCTTTGTGCCTGCCAAAACACACCCAGGGGAGGCATAAAGCAGGAGTTACTATTCCTATTGGGTGATTCAATCATGCAGGGAGTTGGCCCGCCCCCACTATGCAGCCCGCCCACCACTATCAAAGTCAGAAAAAAACAATATGGCCGCCACTTGCTCCTACACCATAGACAAACACACATGCCTCACTCATACAGCACCAAACTCACACACATGCCTCACTCACACAGCACCACACAAACACACACACACATGCCCCACTCACACACACAGACCACCACACACAATGCCCCACTCACACAGCACCAAACACACACACAGCACCACATACACACACAAAGCCAGAAATAAATATGGCTGACACACACACACTCACTCACCCTGACTCCCAGTGGCCTCAGCAGGACCTGTAGTGCAGCACCAGAAGAACAAAATGGCACTCAAAGGGTTAAGGTAGGCCCTCATTGCTCAATTATTTCTTCACTGTCATCATTTGCCATGCAAGACACAGGACAGACAGCCATCAGATTCACACTTAACTCACTGACTGCCACAGGGTTGTGTATCAAGTTTTAGCCCTCAGGGAGTGTGTTCAAACCCCTCACATTGTAAACTTGCATTTCCCTCCCACTTCTCCTCCTTCCCCAGCCTATTACTAACACTTTTCCCACATTTATGTTAAGCCCCGCCCCCTACTCGCGATTAAGCCCCACCCACTTTTAACCCAGATTGCCTCATTTGTCTCTCCACATCAGCACCACATCAGTCCACTCTAGGGACTCCACAAGTCAAAGTTCCCAGGTATGAACACACTTCCCACTGCTATTTAACTCTGACATGCCTCTGTATATCTTAACCCTTTGACTGCCAGAGGGGTGCACAACTCATGAGTGCATGTGTTTCTGCTCATATATGTTGCATGTGTGTTTGTGTACATCTCTGTTACATATGTGTGTCCATGTGTGCATCTCCAGTGTGTCTGTGTGTGTACATCTGTTACATATGTGTGCATCTCCAGTGTGTCTGTGTGTGTGCGTGTCTTTTGAATGTCTCTGCCGCTCACTGTGTGTATGTGCATACCTCCCAACATTTCACATGGCCAAAGAGGGACACTGTAGTTTTAGGTGATATTGTTGGGGCATGGCTGGTGGGCGGGGCATTAGTAAGAATTTTTAGGTTATTTCATGACCTATTACTGGCTATTTATGTAACTGAATAAATGATTTAGTGCAAGACCAAAGTATTTTATTTGCACAGACTAATGTATAAACACATATACTGAAGTGTATTGCTTTATTGCTGGAGAGCAAAGTAAAACACGCCACACAGTCAGGGCTGGTGCAAGGATTTTTGCCACCCTAGGCAAAACCTAATTTTGCCGCCCATTTCGCTCCGCCCCTTGTGTCCCACCCCTTTATACCCTGCCTACTTATACCCCACCTCTTTTCATGATTGTCCTCTCTCTGCCCCCTGGGCCAGTCTGCCCCTGGTCTGGAGATGCCTGTAAGAGATGCCCCCTACCAGCTCCAACTTATCAGCTTCACTTTGGCCCACCAGCTCCACTTTGCCACCATCAGCTCCAACTTGCCACCATCAGCTCCACTTTGCCCCCCATCCACTCCAACTTGCCCCCATCAGCTCCACTTTGCCCCCCATCCGCTCCAACGTGCCCCCACCAGCTCCACTTTGCCCCCCATCTGCTCTAACGTGCCCCCACCAGCTCCACTTTGGCCCCTCAGCTCCACTTTGCCCCCATCAGCTCCACTTTGACCCCCATGCTCTCCAACTTACCCCCATCAGCTCCACTTTGCCCCCCATCCACTCCAACTTGCCCCCCATCCGCTCCAACTTGCCCCCACCAGCTCCAACTTGCCCCCACCAGCTCCACTATGCCCCCATCCGCTCCAACTTGCCCCCCATCTGCTCCACTTTGCCCCCCATCCACACCAACTTGCCCCCCATCCGCTCCACTTTGCCCCCCTCAGCTCCAACTTGCCCCCCCTCAGCTCCACTTTGCCCCTCATCCGCTCCACTTTGCCCCCATCAGCTCCAACTTGCCCCCACCAGCTCCACTATGCCCCCTCAGCTCCAGCTTTCCCCTAACAGCTCCAACTTGCCCCCATCATCTCCACTTTGCCCCACATCCGCTTCAACTTGCCCCCTCAGCTCCAACTTGCCCCCCATCACATACCTGTAGCTCCCGCGCAGTCTTCTCTTCAGTAATGCAGAGCAAGGCGGGAGATCATGACTCCCAGCGCGCTCTGCATTACTAAAGATCCGACCAGATGAGGGAGCGCTGTAGCAACGCAGACCTGATTGTGTTGTGGTTCCCGGCGTAGTGTGTGCGGGCGCAGCTCTTCTCTGCTGCATGCCCGCGCCCCCAGTACGTGTGTGCCCTAGGCCGGCGCCTACCTCGCCTATAGGTGGAGCCGGCCCTGCACACAGTCTGACCTAAAAAGAGGGACAACAGGGTGGGAAAGAGGGACAGAGGGATTTGGCCCTCAAAGAGGGACTGTCCCTCCTAAAGAGGGACACTTGGGATGTATGGTATGTGTCTGCCTGTGTGTTGCATATGTCTGTGTTTATCAGTGTGTCTGCATTTCACACACGTGCGCCCAACGCTCATAACATGACGGGCAACGCCGTCCCACATTGCTAGTCTAATGATAAAAAAACAAAAATAAAATGAGATGTCCATCAAATATTCTTTTTTAATACCAGTCACCTTCCTGGTAGAAATACTGGCATAGAGATTACCTCTGCTGGAAGGAATTCATTGGCTGATCAGTTTGATTCATCAACAGGATTCATAAAGTGTATCCCCCTCTAATGGTCGCTATGTGTATAGCGGGTTGTATTGGACACAACTGATAAAGTTTTAGAAGTGGTTCTCTATTTAGTTTTTTCTCAAGGCACTAACATGCTGCCTGGTGTTTTCAGAGCATCCCTAATATAAGAATAGAGACTCATCCTTATTTAACGATCACTGTAATATTTATTAAAAAGTATGAATGACAAACAGTACTGTGCAAAAGTTTTAGGCAGGTGTTAAAAATGCTGTAAAGTAAGAATGTTGTCAAAAATAGACATGTTAATCATTTATATTTATCAGTTAACAAAATGCAAAGTGAGTGAACAGAAGAAAAATCTAAATCAAATCGATATTTGGTGTGACCACCCTTTGCCTTCAAAAGAGCATCAGTTTTTTCTAGGTACACTTGCACAAAGGCAAGGATTTTGTAGGCATGTAGCCAGGTGTATGATTAAACAATACTAAAAAGGTGCTAATGATCATCAATTTAATATGTGGGTTGAAATACAATCATTAACTGAAACAGAAACCACTTTATAGGAGGAATAAAATTGGATGAGGAACAGCCAAACTCAGCTAAAAAGGTGAAGTTGCTGAAGTCAGTTTAATGTCAAAAATCATACACCATGGCAAGACTGAGCACAGCAATAGGACACACGGTGTTATACTGCATCAGCAAGGTCTCTCCCAGGCAGAAATTTCAAGACAGAAAGGGGTTTCCAGATGTGCTCTCCAAGCTCTTTTGAATAAGCACAAAGAAACAGGCAATGCTGAGGACGGTAGACGTAGTGGTTGGCCAAGGAAGCTTAGTGCAGCAGATGAGACACATCATGCTTACTTCTGTTTGCAACTGGAAGATGTCCAGCAGTGCCATCAGCTCAAATTTGGCAGAAAACAGTGGGACCCTGGTACACCATCTACTGTCCAGAGAAGTCTGGTCAGAAGTGGTCTTCATGGAAAACTTGCAGCCAAAAAGCCATACCTCCAACATGGAAACAAGACCAAGCGACTCAACTATGCACGAAAACACAGGAACTGGGTGCAGAAAAATGGCAGAAGGCAATTAGTTCACCGAAGGGCTGAATAGTGGTACAAGAACGAGTGTCTGCAGGCAACAGTGAAGCATGAATACTAGAAAGTTCTGCAATGCATTTCAAAGCATTCAAAAGGTTAAACTATTTACTTATGATTCCCATGACATTCAGTGTGAAATCAAAAGGTTCTACCACTGTAAACAGCTGGAGAACCACTGCATTAGATGAATTGTTATATACTGACCACTATGCATATTGATTGATTGATTGATTGTTTTTTTTTCATGTTTGGCAAAGATTAGAACAACGTTATCCTCTTTTCTCAACAGGGAGAAATTTCGGGGGTCCTCAGCGAGGTGAGCTTGCTTTACCCTTTATGTATTCAGTTTAGAATGAACGCTTTGAGCGGCAGAGGGCTATACACAACGCGTTGCTTTGCAATGTGTTGCGTGACCCTTTGGCACTCAAAGGGGTTAACAATTTTGATAGATGGAATATGTGTGTATCACTTCACAAATGATTCCGGAACGCAGGTAGGCTGATGCACCAAGAAATGGTGGATTAATTATGGTGCACATTCTGGTCGTGATGAGGAATAAATATATCTTGTTATAAGGTTTTTATTTCTCACAAGTAACACACGTGTACTCTAACTTCTGGAGAATTTCCATTAAAGAGTAACCATCATTTTTCATTCTGGTCTCCAGGTGGCGCTGTTACTATAACCTGTTATGGGGAACCCTAGTCTATTGCTTGAGCTCTTATTTTGGATGCCCTAAATTTACTAAAGTGGTATAATATATACTTTATACAGGGTTCACATTTGGATAGTCTGTACGGAGGAGTTCAGATTTGTTTTGTTTTGGGTATTTTGGACACCAGTGTGGGTTATACTCTAAGGTGTGATAAAGAGGTGATAAAGTGGAGATAACTTCTCCAGTGATTCACTTCTCCTATTCCTATGTTATTCTATAGAGACTATGCATAGGCTCACCATACCTCACCTTTAAAGGGATAGTAATACTTCATTTTATCTTTATTTTATTTTGTAGGCATTAAAAAAACATGAAGAACGATATAAGTCTTATCTCTCAAACCTTTATGGTTTGAGAGATATTCACAAGCAAAGTTTCCCCTCCCGCCCCTTTTACCTAGTGTAAGACATCTCTTCTCAGATGTGGAATGCGGTCCATAGACCAGACAGATAACAGCAGGGGACAATCTTCTTCCTATGGGAACAATGAAAGCCCTGCCCCCCTTGACAAGTTTTTCAGGTTTTTCCCTTATCTTAATTGAAGATTGTCCCTCTCTGCAGTCTACCTGGGCACCTCCCTTCTGATCTGGCTGAGCAGTGTTACATCAGTAAAAGGGGCGGGAGGGGGATACTTTGTCATTGAATTGCTCTGGAACTACAACTCTGACAGGATTGAAATAACACTCTCCAAAGTCCAAATACTATGATGATTAATTAGAGCTGCTTTTATTATGAAACATTACTATCCCTTTAAAAATGGACACATAGGAAATAGGCATATTTCAGGAGTGTACCAAAATCAAAGCAACCCTGTAGTAAGCATTCTTCATGTGTGTCCCTTTTTAAAAGTGAGGTATGGTCAGCCTAACAATGCACTAAGATACAGTATATCTCACTTGAGAAATCTTAGTACACTGGCTCCATAGAATAACATAGGAAGTGGAGAAGTGATATCACTGGAGAAGTCATCACCACTTTATCACACCTTAGTGTGTAACCCCCCAATTGGCACTGTTGCTAATGGTTTAACAAACAAAAAAAAAAAGAATGTGTGAGCTGCATTAAAGGGACAGTAATGTCCCATTAAAAATATTCTTGTTTTGTAGAGGTTAAAAAATAAATTTGTGGCACAAATCCTATCTTTCAAACCTTTACGATTTGAGAGATATTCGCCTGTAAAGTTTCCCTTTTCCTGATGTCAGCTGTAAAGCCGACAGCAGGAGATTCGAGTCAGCCGACAGTGCAGAATGCGCACTTGCATGTTCTTGATTGAATTGCATGCACCACTGTAACAGAGTGATTATCAGTGAGTAACGAGTGTAGCATGGCTTGGACTTTCCATCCTGCTTGCACATGTACTTAACACATATTTAAAGGAGAAGATACGTTTTTCATTAAAAAAATAACATGGCTTTTCTTACTAAGTAAAATTAGGAGTTTTTCAGAGTGATTCACTAAGCGTTGATAAAGAGGTGATAAAATGGAGATGACTTCTCCAGTGATATCACTTCTCCAGTTCCTATGTTATTCTATAGAGCCGACGCACTAAGATCTCCAAAGTTGAAGAAATATTAGTGCATACGCTCCAAAAAATAACATAAGAACTGGAGAAGTGATATCACTGGAGAAGTTATCTCCACTTTATCACCTCTTAGAGAAACTCCCACTTTCAATTCTACAAGACTTTTCATTGAAATGTATTACCTCTCTGAGTTATTCTGTTTTAAATCAAACTGTTATCATCGGCAGTGCCTAGTGATTTCCAAATGGTATTTCATTTCTATAATGTACTTTATGGTGAGAGTTTGAGTCATAGGGAGAGATGCACTAAGGCATGATAAGGAGGCGATAAAGCAGACAGTGGCGTAACTATAGGGGTCGCACCTGCGACTGGGCCCGTCACTCCAAGGGCCCGACCGCCCCCTGTGACCCCCTCACCTGACGCCCGCAATTAAGTAATGCTGAGCACTGGGAGATCAGTATTCCCTCCGGCAGAGCACTGCAGAGCACTGGGAGATGACATCAGCATGACATCATCTCCCAGCGCTCTGCATTACTGAAGAGGACCGCGCGGGAGAAGAGGTCTGTGCAGAAAGAAGCACAGACCTGTCCTCTGTCACTGGACCACCAGGGAGGTAGGAGATTTAGGGGCAATGTGGAAGGGACATTGTGGAGATTGAGGGGCATTGTGGAGATGGGGGCATTGTGGAGATGGGGGCATTGTGGCAGGGGCAATGTGGAGATGGAGGCAATGTGAAAGGGGCAATGTGGAGATGGGGGCATTGTGGAAGGGGCAATGTAGAGATGAGGGCATTGTGGAGATTGGGGGGCATTGTGGAGATGGGGGCATTGTGGCAGGGGCAATGTGGAGATGGGGGCACAGTGAAAGGGGCAATGTGGAGATGGGGGCATTGTAGAAGGGGCAATGTAGAGATTAGGGCATTGTGGAGATTTGGGGCATTGCGGAGATGGTGGCATTGTGGCAGGGGCAATGTGGAGATGAGGGCATTGTGGAGATTGGGGGGCATTGTGGAGATGGGGGCATTGTGGCAGGGGCAATGTGGAGATGGGGGCAAAGTGAAAGGGGCAATGTGGAGATGGGGGCATTGTGGAAGGGGCAATGTGGAGATGGACGCATTGTGGAAGGGGCAATGTGGAGATGGGGGCAAAGTGAAAGGGGCAATGTGGAGATGGGGTCATTGTGGAAGGGGCAATGTGGAGATGGGGGTAATGTGGAGATTGAGGGGCAATGTGGAGGTGGGGGGCAATGTGGAGGTGGCCAATGTGGTCGGGGGGCCCATGGCAATTCTTGCACCAGGGATCTGTGGCTTCTAGTTACTCCTCTGAAAGCAGAGATGACTTCTCCAGTGATATCGCTTCTCCAGTTCCTATGTTACTCTGTGAAGCCAATGTACTAAGATTTCTCCAAGTTTCGAGAACTTAGTGCATAGGCTCCATAGAATAACATAGGAACTGGAGAAGTGATCTTTGCTTTATCACCTCTTTATCACTCTTTAGTGCATGATCCACATAGACTATGATTCTCAATAGTAGAGTTTCTCAGCCCCGGTTCTCTAGTTCCCCTAACAGTGATTTCCATGCCTAACAACAGGAGTGTAATTTAGTGAATATTTCATTCTGATCAGTTCATATGAACTCAGGAAGGGAAAGCATAAAAATCTGCACTTTTCGGGAAAGTCCACATTGGCGTGTGGAATGCATCTTTTTTTTTTTTCAGTCGGACAATCGCGTGAAAAAAATATGCACTTGTGCTGAATTTTTTTTTTTGCGATGATGAAGTTTCAGATGACCACGTCACCTTAAGTGGCTCTCAAAGGGTTAAATCAGAGATGCTTATGAGAACTTAACTCTGAAGGACAGCACAGTGACCCTGATGCCCCACCATAGGGTCTGATTTTAAAATTACAGTAAGCGTTCAAAACAAAAAACACAAAAGGGTTAACCACATGGGCGAAGCCCTGCCGCTAACACTGGTGTTTTTATAATACAATATAATAATGATCTTTTAACCCTTTGAGTTCCAGAGGTATCCAATGCCTCGCACAATGAGTTGGCTACCTCTTCGGCACTCAACATTTTAAGGACCAGAAAAAGTGTGCAAATGCTTTGTGCACCTCATCTCTGGTCCTTAAAGGGTTAATGTAAACTTTTTTACGACCATACTGCAGAACTTTTCATGTTCAGTAAATCGAAAGCACTCCCACTGCAAGGAGATGAATCTTTACGTAGTTATTACTTAAATTAACATTGCTGTCTAGTGGTCAGATTTCAGATAGTTGTTCCATTGTGTTCCATGGGAGTGGGGAGTCACTGACAACAGTGTGATAGAAACTCCTGATTCGTTTCCTGTCAGTTTGATCTGTCAGGAAGTAATCACTCTGTTATTTACTTTCTAACAGTCTTAACTGTTATAACTTTTGAATACAACACCTGTCAGCAGCTGGAGTGCTATTGTTTTGTTCAGCGGAAAAATCTCTATAACATAAGTTTTGTTAAAAAAAAGCTGACTTCTCTTTTAGACTCACAATGATATGTAAAAAAGAATAGTCGATTAACTATTTAAGGACCAAAAGGGTGTGCAGTGCATTGCTTATCAATTTGTTGTGCATCCGTCTAGTCCTTAAAGCGGTACTTTCACCTCTAATAAACTTTGTCTCATATGAGACAAAGTCCTGTACCGCTGTGCCGGAAGGGCCCACATCAAGTCTACATTTTAGAGCGAATATCTACTAAAGTATGTACCTAGGGAAAAAAGAAGCCAATCCACATACCATTTTACTAGCTTAAAGGGATAGTAATACTTTACTTTTTCTAATCCCCATTTTATACAACTTAAAAAAAGATTGTTAATGCCTCTAATCACCTTTATGGTTTTAGAGAAAATCAGTTTCAAAGTCTCCCCCTCCCTCCCCTTTCCCCGATATCAGCGTCTTGCTGACTGCCCGGGAATCCGATCCTGGGGCCATCCAGCGGCTCTGCAGCAGTGCCGAGATCTCATTAATGAAGAAAAAATATTTCACTTCAACGGTCTTCTACATGTGCTTGGAAACCAAGCACACATTGGAGACCTTTGAAGTGAAATATTTTTTTTCATTAACGAGATCTCGGCACTGCTGCAGAGCCGCTGGATGGTCATACGACAGAACACTGCTGGAGTCAGCTAGGAGGCAAATATAGTTTTTTATACCTTTTATTGGCTAACTAAGCAGATTTAAATGCAAGCTTTCAAGACCTTAGGTCTCTTCCTCAGGCATGTTATACAGATAAATATGAAAACATCTCTCATATATACAAGTACACATCACATTGTTTAGCATGGAAATCAGATAACAGACTGCAGTCCAGATCCAGATATCTTTGATCAGTCAATGGTAAATTGCACTCTTCCTCTGAGGCTTTAGAGGTATTTACGATGCTCTTGGGTCTGTTGGAGAGGTCAATCCACTAAATTATATTTTGTAGGGTGTAGGGTGCCTGAGGAAGAGACCTAAGGTCTTGAAAGCTTGCATTTAAATCTGCTTAGTTAGCCAATAAAAGGTATCAAAAACTATATTTGCCTCCTGTATTTCTACGGCTAACACGGTACCAACTCTCATCTGGAGTTGGCTAGAACGCTGATCTCCGGGAAAGGGGAGGGAGGGGGACACTTTGAAACTAATTTTCTCTCAAACCATAAAGGTTTGAGAGATGCAATTTGGGGGCATTAACAATCTTTTTTTAAGTTGTATAAAATGGAGATTAGTAAAAGTAAAGTATTACTATCCCTTTAATCATGAGGCAGTGTATTAGAGGTGTAAGTTCCTATTTAAATCTATGATATTTGGTCTGTCGGTATATTGTATCACTATCCTTGCATCACGGTGTGCACTGTGTTCTGGATGATATCTTTTTTACATTGTATCTTTTAAAAAAATAATAATAAACTTTATCGGCAGTTTGACATTATATATTACGCTTTTACTTAAAGAGGCAGCAGAGCACTATGACGTGCGTAGGACAAGAGATTTGTGTACAAAAGCAGTTGATTATAAAAGTAAATGTAACAGATGCCATGGAGGAGATTCACTAAGTAGCGATAAAGAGATGATAAAGTGGAGATGACTTCTCCAGTGATATCACTTCTCCAATTCCTATGTTATTCTATGGAGCCTATGCACTAAAATTGGAGATCTTAGTGCATAGGCTCTGTAGAATAACATAGGATCTGGAGAAGTGATATAATTGGAGAAGTCATCTCCACTTTATCATCTTTTTATCACTACTTAGTGAATCTCCCCCAATGAGTTGTCAAACAATTGGAGAGATGCACTAAAGTGTGATAAAAGTGTGATAAAGCGTAGATAACTTCTCCAGTGATATCACTTCTCTAAATCCTATGTTATTCTATGGAGCCAATGCACTCAGATCTCCCAAGCTGGAGAAATCTTAGTGCATTGGCTCCATACAATAACATAGGAACTGGAGGAGTGATATCATTGGAGAAGTTATTTCCACTTTATTACCTTTTTATCACCGCTTAGTGAATCTTCCCTGTATCTCAGCTTTATCGCTTCTTTATCACACCTTAGATCATAACCCCCAGTTGATCAGAACTAGTAGACAGAGACCTTTCAGCGGGATTTATACAGCTGATTGGATAATCCAGGAACCCCAAATATCATAACCAAGAACTGTTGTCTGGCTAATGAGCATTTTATTTCCCCTGCCAATGGGAGGACAGTTTTGTTCTTGTTTTAAATAACTAACGCCACCTAATAATAAATCTCATATAACTTACTATTGTCAGGAAACCCTAATGATCCCTATGAATTTTACCCTAGCGCCTTTGTTCAAGAGATAACATCTTCAATGAAGGCGGCAATGATAGTTGCTGCAGGACCACAGGTCCTCAAACTCCACCCTCATGGTAATCTTAACCCTTTAAAAGGTTAAGTTAAGTAAGCTCATGTGATCTGCCTGCTTCAGCTGGAAAAACTGCCAGCAACAGTCATGGCGTCCTCCATAGAGCTGACTTCCAGGACTGGTTGAACATGTTATCGATTTAACAAAATGTGTGAGGGCGAAATTCATAGGGATTCTTCAGATTCTATGGACATAGTAAGGTAAATTTGGGACTGTTTTTAGGAAATATAAATTCTCCTTTAAGGACCATGAAATACAAAAGTTACGTTTCTGTTTTCATGCAGAAATTTCAAACATATGTCAGCCAAATGCATGAGTATTGCATTATGTAATAATACCTTTTTTATTGGACTAAAATTCAGTTATATGGAGACAAGCTTTCAAGAAGACGCTCCCTTTATCACGTCTAAGGCTTATGTATACTGTAGATCTGATAACGGGAGCGTCCTCTTGAAAGCTTACCTCCATGTAACTGAATGTCAGAACAATAAAAGAGGTATTATATTATACTGAAATACTCATGCATTTGCCTGTACACCACTGAACTAACATGGTTAACCTAAATTAGGTAAATTGAATATATAAATTGAATATATATATACTAGTTGAACAGCCCGTTACACGGGCCACAGTGCCTCTGGCAGCCGGTCGCGGGGCAGTCACGCGCAGCAGAGACTGGCCGCACCACTGCCGATACAGAGCTGGAGGCTCCTTCGGGGCGCCCAGCTCTGTATCAGCCGTGGCGCGGGCAGTCTGTACTGCGCATGACTGACGCACGCACAGCAGTGTCTACTGCGCATGTCGGGCGTTACACACAACTTAGCAAATTATTATATAGGATACTCTCGTACTCTCTGAGGTAGCAATCCAGCAGGGATTTCTACTGTATGCCGCCATGATCAGGGTTATTGGTATTTAATATCAACCCTTTATGGTTTGAGAGATAACCGAATGCAAAGTTCCCCCCTCCCTCCCCCTTCCCTGAAGTCAGCGTTGTACTGACTGCGGGGATATCCGGTCTGACTTTCATCAGGCGGCTCTGCAGCAGAGCTAAGATCGCATTAGTGAAAAACAATTATTTCACTGTGCTTGGTTTGTGTTTGGTTTGTGTAGGTTTGTGCTTGGTTTGTGATTGGTTTGTGTAGGTTTGTGATTGGTTTGTGATTGGTTTGTGATTGGTTTGTGTTTGGTTTGTGTTTGGTTTGTCATTGGTTTGTGCTTGGTTTGTGATTGGTTTGTGATTGGTTTGTGTTTGGTTTGTGATTGGTTTGTGTTTGGTTTGTGATTGGTTTGTGCTTGGTTTGTGCTTGGTTTATGATTGGTTTGTGTTTGGTTTGTGTCTGGTTTGTGATTGGTTTGTGATTGGTTTGTGTTTGGTTTGTGTTTGGTTTGTGATTGGTTTGTGATTGGTTTGTGATTGGTTTGTGCTTGGTTTGTGCTTGGTTTATGATTGGTTTGTGTTTGGTTTGTGCTTGGTTTGTGATTGGTTTGTGTTTGGTTTGTGTTTGGTTTGTGATTGGTTTGTGATTGGTTTGTGCTTGGTTTGTGATTGGTTTGTGATTAGTTTGTGCTTGGTTTGTGCTTGGTTTGTGATTGGTTTGTGTTTGGTTTGTGATTGGTTTGTGTTTGGTTTGTGATTGGTTTGTGATTGGTTTGTGCTTGGTTTGTGATTGGTTTGTGCTTGTTTGTGCTTGGTTTGTGATTGGTTTGTGCTTGGTTTGTGATTGGTTTGTGCTTGGTTTGTGATTGGTTTGTGATTGGTTTGTGCTTGGTTTGTGATTGGTTTGTGCTTGGCTTGTGATTGGTTTTTGCTTGGTTTGTGTAGGTTTGTGCTTGGTTTGTGCTTGGTTTGTGTTTGGTTTGTGATTGGTTTGTGCTTGGTTTGTGATTGTTTTGTGTTTGGTTTGTGCTTGGTTTGTGATTGGTTTGTGTTTGGTTTGTGATTGGTTTGTGCTTGGTTTGTGCTTGGTTTGTGTTTGGTTTGTGCTTGGTTTGTGCTTGGTTTGTGTTTGGTTTGTGATTGGTTTGTGCTTGGTTTGTGTTTGGTTTGTGCTTGGTTTGTGTTTGGTTTGTGTTTGGTTTGTGATTGGTTTGTGATTGGTTTGTGTTTGGTTTGTGATTGGTTTGTGATTGGTTTGTGTTTGGTTTGTGCTTGGTTTGTGTTTGTTTTGTGTTTGGTTTGTGATTGGTTTGTGATTGGTTTGTGTTTGGTTTGTGCTTGGTTTGTGTTTGGCTTGTGTTTGGTTTGTGATTGGTTTGTGATTGGTTTGTGTTTGGTTTGTGATTGGTTTGTGATTGGTTTGTGTTTGGTTTGTGCTTGGTTTGTGTTTGTTTTGTGTTTGGTTTGTGATTGGTTTGTGTTTGGTTTGTGCTTGGTTTGTGTTTGGTTTGTGCTTGGTTTGTGCTTGGTTTGTGTTTGGTTTGTGCTTGGTTTGTGTTTGGTTTGTGTTTGGTTTGTGATTGGTTTGTGTTTGGTTTGTGCTTGGTTTGTGAATGGTTTGTGATTAGTTTGCAAGCACACATAGAAGACCATTTCAATTAAATAACTATTTGTCACTAACGCGATCATGGCTCTGCTGCAGAGCCGCCTGATGAAAGTCAGATCAGATATCCCTGCAGTCAGCACAACACTGACTTCAGGGAAGGGGGAGGGAGGAGGGAACTTTGCCTTTGGTTATCTCTCAAACCATAAAGGTCTGAGAGATTAACCTGGAGGCTCTTAAATTATTTTGCCATTATCTACAATATGGGGAATAGTAATATTAAAGTATTATTATCCTTTTAAGGTTTATTATTCTTGACTTCTCATTCCGATCTGTCTTTGTTTCATTATATTAGACATTTCATTGCTGCCTGATGTCTGTACAGAGTGAGATTAATGATATCTTTGCTTTTCTCTCCCTTGTATTCTGCCCACTTTGGGATTGGCACACACACACCAGCTGCTTGTACCCGGCTTCTTCACTGAGAAACTCCTTGACTGGGTATCTTTATCTTGCCTTTCTGTACCTGTCTTCTGTGTGAGAGGCCTTTGGTTTTTTGGTGAAGGAATTGAAAAAAAAAAGCAATCTATGAAAATGCCAATTTGTTTTTTAATCTGATAATACAGCACATATTGTTAGGGTAGGTCTCTTACACACAGTAACATTTTAGCGGAGTTATTTTGTAGGCATAATGTTCTGTAGAAACAGGACATGTGGATGCGTTTTTAGTGCTACATTGTAACAAGGGTTTCTCAGAATTCCATTCTCTCAGTATAAACAGAGGTTATAAGGTCTCAGGGGAAACTCAGTTACCTGTGATAGCTGTATCTTTTCATTGTGATTCCAGTGAAATCTGTAGCTGTGTTCATGTTGTAACATAGTAACGTATTTGATGAGGCTGAAAGAAGACTCCATCAAGTCCAGCCCATGCCAGATTACCCCTGTTGATCCAGAGGAAGGTAAAAAAAAAACATTGAAGCCATTTCCAATTTAGCCCCAAGTGGGTAAAAAAAATTCCTTCCTGACTCCAAATGGCAGTCAGTTATTTCACTGGATCAATAACCTATCTGATTTGAAGGCATCTGTTATAATTCTCAGTATTGTTCTGTGCTAGATAGGTATCCATTGCTTTTTTGAAAGCGGTTACAGTATCTGCCTGCACAACATCCCGAGGCAAAGAATTCCATAATTTTACTGCCCTTACTGTAAAAAATTCCTGCCTTTGTTATAGTTGAAACTATGTGGCATAGGAGTGCAGTTCAGTCTCTTTAGGCTGCAGCCCCTTAGACATTAATATGTGGCTTCCAAGCAAGACAGTAAGGGTGGGATTCAATACAGGTGAGCAATTACCCAACAAGTAACGTATTGAACTGCATGTGGACTTTTAGTCTTTGCATTTGCACGCGCTTAAAAACACTGTTTGGTAGTAAAAGGGGTCATAGTTTTTATAGGGTGTAAAATTACTCCTGTTTGGATTCTGATAAAAAGACATTGCAATCTGCTTATTTTGTTCCACATTACCAGTCACATGATTGCTCACCTTTATTGATTCCTGCCCTAAGATCCTATAGTGGCAGCAGGTGCTACCTGGGAAGTGTGTGGGTCTGAGCCGTGTTCTTACAGGTTATGTTCCAGGAGAGGGGTGCAACAGTGCGGACAAAGTCTCCTCTCCTAGGAACTGATACACACACACACATATACATACAAACACATATATACATACAAACACACATATACATGTACATACAAACACACACACACATACAAACACACATATACATACAAACACACACATATACACACACAGACACACACATACATATATATATACATACATGTACATACAAATATACACACACATACACACACAGTCAGACGCACACACACACATAGATGCATACATACATACGCATACACAAACACACGCCCATACATATATACACACATAAATATACATGCATACACATACACACACACACACACATAAATATATATGCATACACACACATATATATATATATATATATATATATATATACATATACATACACACCCATACACATATACATACACATGCACATATACATATATACATGCACACACACACACATGTAAAACATGCATGCA
This sequence comes from Rhinophrynus dorsalis, assembly GCA_037306005.1. Taxonomy (NCBI): domain Eukaryota; kingdom Metazoa; phylum Chordata; class Amphibia; order Anura; family Rhinophrynidae; genus Rhinophrynus; species Rhinophrynus dorsalis. The sequence goes on from CM074718.1 coordinate 11,187,815, forward strand.
CACATAAATTCATACATTCATAAATACACATAGACACACACATACACATACACACAAGTACACACTCAGACACACACACACACATGCTACATAACTTGGCATTTTCATAGGTGATCACAGGGATGTGCAACCTGTTCCTCTTCAGCTATTGCTAAATTACACCTGCCATCATCTTTAGCTCCCCACTGGCCAGCTGATCGTGATGGGAATTGTAGTCCAACAACATGACGAATGCCACAGGCTGCCAATCCCTGCTATACCCTCTAACACAGTGGTTCTCAAGCTCCCCTAACAAGCCACGTCTTAACGATATCCCTGTTTAAAAACAGTGGAAATAATGAAAATGATTGTGTCCCCGACTCACCTGTGTTCAAGCAGGGGAATCCTAAGGATATGGCCTGTTAGTGGTCCCTAAAGCAGCGGTTCTCAACCTTTCTAGTGCTGTGACCCTTTGATAAAATTTCCCAAGTTGTGGTGACCCCTAACAGTAAAATTATTTTTGTTGCTCCTTCATCGCTGTAATTTTGCTTCTGTTATGAATCGAAATATAAATATCTGATGGTTTTAGGCGACCCCTGGCAAATCATCATTCGACCCCCAAAGGGGTCCGACCCACAGGTTGAGACCCACTGGTCTAAAGAGAGGACTGAGAACCACTGTCCTGATGTTTATTATAGAGAACAAATTACCGGTAGATTCTCACGATATCTCTGTTTTAATTACGCACATTATTGTTCTACGTTCCTATAAAAACCAAATGACTCTGCTTCTCCCTTAATCCTATGGGCTCTAAGTTTCTTACCTCCTTGTTTGCCGGGGAACCACGACACTGCAGATTTATCTGGTGCCGGAGGCTAATGATGGGCTAAGGAGATCGGAGTTACTTCTGGAGCCAACAGACGTCACCATAGGGGACAGATGTAAATTCCCATTGATTTTAATGGCGGCTTTTAACCCCTTCAGTGCTATAGAGATTTCTAACACATTGCTTCAAAGCAATGGTTAAAGGTTTCATATGGTGCCTTTTGTTTACTCCAGCACGTCTGTAGTTCTTCTTAGTGCATCAGCCTAATTAACCATTTAATTGCCAGGCTGCACCCTTTGTAACTGTTGCCTGTTGTGACCCAAGAAGTGTGCTTTGTAGTCGACGATACTTTCAGTCCTGGCACTGAAAGGGCCTAATGCTTATTTAACCCTTTGTGTGTTGAAGTGTGTGTGTGTGTGGGGGGGTTGTTTGCGACCAAAAAGACTAAAAAAAAAGCCTTAACGCTTTCAGTGTGTACCCCTCTGGCACTGAAAGGGTTAATCCTGTAAGGACCAGTGCTGAACACAACACATTGATCCTTAAGGAGTTAAAATCTCTAATTATTGCGGCTGAGTATTGCTATGTAACTAACACTCTGCACAATTATTTTTCAAAACCAGACTCTCCAGTTCGGATATGCAGTAAATATCGTTTTTAAGATTCCCCCCCCACCACCAAATTTCTATGTAATTTAACCCTTTGAGTGCTTGAGAGGTATCCAACACATTACATTGCAATGCATTGGATAACTCCCTAGCACTCCAAGGGTTAATGTGTATTTACCATGTCCATAATTATTAGCAAGGTTTATCCAATTCTGTTACAGGCAAATATCACCAAAATATATATATAAAATGAGATTTAACATAGTATTTAGGTTTTTTTTCTGTTTAACCCTATGTATTTGTGCAAAATGTTTCAATAAGGTAAGTGGGGAGTTTACTAACTTTAATTTCTCTTAATGTGGACCTGTCCCTTTAAGACAAGTTTAATCATTTGAGTGCCAGAGTGGTACGGAATGCATTGCTTTGCAATGCATTCCGTACCACTCTGGCACTCAAAGGGTTAACTTGTCTTACAGAGAGTTAAAGGGATAGTAATAATTAAGTATTACTAATCCCTATAGCAAAGTACTACTTAAAAAAAACATACTGCCCCCAGTGTCATCTCTCAAACCTTTATGATTTGAGAGATTATAACTTCTAAAGTTGCCCTCTCCCTCCCCCTTCCCCATAGTTAGCATGCTAGCTGACTGAAGGGAAGAAAGTCGTACAACTTTCAGGTGGCTCTCCAGCACAGCCGGATCGCGTTCCTAAAAATGAAAAATTTCACGGAAATGGTTTTCTACGTGTGCTTGGTTTGTGCTTGGTTTGCAAGCGCATGTAGAAGACCGTTTTAGTGAAAGGTTTTCTTTTAATTAACGCGATCTCGGCTCTGCTGCAGAGCCGCCTGATGATCTATGACCGGATTTCCCTTCAGACAGCTAGCATGCGAACTACAGGGAAGGGGGAGGTCAACTTTAAGAGCGATCATCTCTCAAACCATAAAGGTTTGAGAGATGACACTGGGGGCAATACATTTTTTTTTTAGTAGGGCTTTCCTATAGGGATTAGTAATACTTAAGTATTACTATCCCTTTAAAATCTACCTGTTCAGTTGTATGTGTTTATTGCAAAATGTCACGTTATGGTGGAACGGTGTGTGAACTGTGCCTCGATTCATACATAGAGACTGATAAGACGGTAGAGAGATGTGATTTTCTAGACATGTGAGGAAGTAATTCAGCAACTTTATGAGATGCGTCAGAGAACAAAGCTCTGCCGAAATTAAGAGCAAAGAGAAAAATACACATATTGCTCTCCAATAAATGCTGCTTGTTAGTTAAAATTAAACCTTATGTGCAGAAGAAAACCAAGTCCAATATATAACAAATTCTCTAGGTTGCAGATACAGTCCATGGTGTCCTTAGTAGCACCTCTCCCTTAAAGGGATAGTAATACTTAAGATGTAAAAAAATATATGTTGTAGGGTTTATATCCTCAAATAAAACAAGGGTACTCCCACTGCTGAGAGATATTTTATTAAAAAATGATAACCGCTCAAACTTGAATTTTTTAGGTGCAATATCACAGTGGCCTGAACATTTACAGAGGCGCTGTTGCTACACCATCCTATGGAGATTTATGGTCTACGTACCAGAGCAGTTCATAGGATATTGTAGCAACAGCGCCACTGTAAATTTTCAGGCCACTGTGATGTTGCACCTAAAAAATTCAAGTTTGATCGGTTATAATTTATTAATAAAATATCTCTCAGCAGTGGGAGTACCCTTGTTTTACTCAGGGGGATAAACCCTACAACATATATTTTTTACATTTTAAGTATTAATATACCTTTAAAGCAGAAACTGGAGAAAAAGAAGGGGACAAGCGCACACCATCTGAGATTAATCTTTATAAATGAGGTGGTAAAGAATAAAAAATTACTCTCAGCTGGTGTGCGCTTGTCCTCTTCTTTTTCTCCAGTTTCTGCTGAAATTAAGACCTCCAACTACTAGATCAGAAATCTGTAAATCTTTTTACCCCAAAATCAACAAGATACCGGCAATTTTGTAGGCATTAAAAAAACATGGAGAATGATATAAGTCTTATCTCTTAATCCTTTATAGTTTGAGAGATATTCACAAGCAAAGTTTCCCCCTCATTGATGTCACCGCTCTAGCTGTCAGATTTGGAATCCGGTCCGCAGACCGGCCATGGCTCTACAGCAGAGCCGAGATCACGAGATACAAGAAGAACTACTTCATTGAAATGGTATACAAAGTGTGCCTGGTTTGCAAGCACACTTTGTAAACCATTCCAATTAACTAGTTATTTTTATATCTTGCAATCTTGGCTCTGCTGAAGAGCCGCCGCCTGGTCTGTGGACCGGATTCCAAATCTGACAGCTAGATGGCAGACTTGACTGTATTCCAAATCTAACAGCTAGATGGCAGACTTGACTGTATTCCAAATCTGACAGTTAGATGGCAGACTTGACTGTTTTGGTCAGTGAGGGGAAACTTTGCTTGTGAATATCTCTCAAACCATAAAGGTTTGAGAGATAAGACTTATATCGTGTTTCATGTTTTTTTAATTCCTACAAAATAAAATAAAGATAAAACAAAGTATTACTATTACTTTAAAGGGATAGTAAAGCATGAATATAAACGCATATGTTTTTGCACGTGTACCGCTATATTTCAATTTCCAACTTGTAGTTCAACAGAAATGCAATTATAAAGCACCCCCCCTCCTGCCCCTTTTAACTATGTCACGCTGCTCTCTAAGACTGTCTGGACAGCTCGCAGTGAGGGACAATCTTCTGTGACCATAAGGAAGACCCTGCCCTCCTTCGTCAAGGGTTTTTCATATGATCACAGAGAGAAGATTGTCCCTCATTGTGAGCTGTCTGGTCAAGCCAGATTCCACATCTGAGGGGAGGTGACTTACACTAGGTAAAAGGGGCGAGAGGGGGATATTGAAATATACTGGTACATGTGCAAAAACATATGAGGAGTCATCGGAGATGTTTTGATATTTATACTATCCCTTTAAGGTGTCCAAAGTTGGAGAAATCTTAGTGCATAACACCCAATACATTGGATACCTCTCTGGAACTCAAAGGGAGTTATGCACTAAGGTGTGATAAAGAGGTGATAAAGTAGAGATAACTTCTCTAGTGATATCACTTCTCCACTTACTATGTTATTCTATAAAACCTATGCACTAAGATCTTCAAAGTTGGAGACATCTTATTGCATAGGCTCCCATAGAATAACACAGGAACTGGAGAAGTAATATCACTGTAGAAGTCATCTCCACTTTATCACCTCTTTATCACTCCTTAGTGCATCTCCTACCAGAAGACCCTAACCAAAGAATCCCCCTGCATTTCCCACCCGGAGGTAATGAAGTCCTTGGGGGAGATACACTAAGGTGTGATAAATAGGTGATATGGCGAGATGACTTCAGTGATATCACTTCTCCAGTTCCTATTGTATTCTATGGAGCCTATGCACGAAGATCTCCGAAGCTGGAGAAATCTTAGTGCATAGTCTCCATAGAATAATATAGAAACTGGAGAAGTGATATCACTGGAGAAGTTATCTCCACTTTATCACCTCTTTATCACCACTTAGTACATAACCACCAAAGTTTTAAATAGGTCCATTTAATGATAGTAAAAGGTCTGTAGGTAACAGGTCCACTTTAAACGTAGCCATTGCACCTTAAGCAAACGAGCCCTTACCTCACTGTGTTCTCTTTGGTCTTTATATTTTTGTAGTCATCGGACACCGACCTGCCTTATCCTCCTCCTCAGAAGGGAACCAATGTTTATATGGTTCCTCAAGGAATCAAACCGGTTCTGCAGCGCACCGCTATAGAGGTGAGTACAGCCGCGCTATAATGAGAGATGGGACATAACGCATTTTATTCATAATTTTAATCTCTACAATATTAAAATTACTTAAAGGGGAACTACCACCCCACATAAAGTTAAATCCCAAGAATTACCCATCTGGCGACTAGCTGATCAACAGTACTAGTCGCCAGAATAATTACTACGTTACAGAGAAATTCTACTGCTCCCGGGACTGACAGCCAGGAAACAGCGCAGACATCTTTGCATAGTGATGTCTGCGCACCTGCACTGTCTGTCCCAGTCTGCCTGTAAGAGGCGTTGCTTGGTACCTTAAGGTACAGAAATGATTGACAGTTCAGGCGTCACTATGCAAAGACGTCTGCACTGTTTCCTGGCTGTCAGTATCAGGAGCAGTAGAATTTCTCTGTAAGGAGGTAATTATTCTGGTGACTAGTACTATTGATCAGCTAGTTGCCAGATGGGTAATTCTTGGGATTTAACTTTATGTGAGGTGATAGTTCCCCTTTAAATATAAGCAATACTATCCTTTTAACAGCAGCGGAGTGCATGTGTCAGTATGTAATAAAGTGATCGTCATAGCTGGGAACTCGCCGGATTTGTCCCTGGGACTCTGGTTTTGACACTGCATTATCGGGTCTCCGGGGCAGAGGCTAATCCATTCTGTTCCAGGCCACGCGTTTCACTTTCTGTGTTATTAGACACGCCCCCAGTGTGTTGTGGGCTCTGCCTAGATAATACAGCGAGGGGTAATATTCAACCAGAAACTAAACTGATTAGCATATAGTGCCAGACTGTGCCACGGTTATGTTTAGGTTGAGTTCTCACAATCAATTTATTTTACATTACACATATAGGAAGTTTTTAGTTCTCTTTAACATTAACCCCTTAACGACTGCCAGATCCTGCTCGTGGCCCCAGAGCTTTTTTTTTTTTTTTTGCGTGCTGAATTGCAGGCACCCTGCCATCCCAGAATTCCATGATGTGGCAGTACCATCACTAGTCTTAACCCTTTGAGTGCCAGAGGGGTACATAACTCATTGCAATGCGTTGCGTACCCCTCTGACACTCAAAGGGTTAAAGGGATAGTAACACTTAAATTCTACTAGTTTCCATTTTGTAGCCGTTAAAAAAAAAGAAATAAAATGCCCCCAGTGCCCTTATGATTTGAGAGATAACCTCTTTCAAAGTTCCCCCCTCCCTGATGTAAGCGCTCTAGCTGACTGCAGGGGAATCCTGTACCGGGACCGGCAGAGGCTCTTTAGCAGAGCCAAGATCACGTTATTGCAAAAGAAATCCTTCACAGGGACGGTCTTCTACATGTGCTCGGTTTGCAATTTAAGTGTTACTATCCATTTAAAGGGATAGTAACACTTCGTTTTAACTTTATTTTATTTTGTAGGCATTAAAAAAACATGAAGAACGATATAAGTCTTATCTCTCAAACCTTTATGGTTTGAGAGACATTCACAAGCAAAGTTTCCCCTCCCGCCCCTTTTACCTAGTGTAAGCCATCTCTTCTCAGATGTGGAATCCAGTCCATAGACCAGACAGATAACAGCAGGGGACAATCTTCTTCCTATGAGAACAATGAAAGCCCTGCCCCCCTTGACAAGTTTTTCAGGTTTCCCTTATCTTAATTGAAGATTGTCCCTCTCTGCAGTCTACCTGGGCACCTCCCTTCTGATCTGGTTGAACAGGCGGGGGGGGATACTTTGTTTGTGAATATCTCTTAAACCATAAAGGTTTGAGAGATAAGACTTATATCATTCTTCATGTTTTTTTAATGCCTACAAAATAAAATAAAGATAAAACGAAGTATTACTATCCGTTTAAGTGACGGACCTGGCACGTCAAGGGTCCTTAAGCGGTTAACTAAGATTTATCTTAAGGTGGCAGATCCACTATAAAAGCCACATTTAAATCAAAGGGAATTGCGCCCATGGTTTTAGGGTTTTCTGCTCATTTGCTGTCAATACCTTGCGGTGCGGCCCAACTGCTTATTAAATAAGCCCTTTAAACGTGAGATCTCAACCACTCTTATTTCCGCTGCTTCCTACAGGTCCTGGCATGGGGTCTGAGAAACCTAAAGAGTTACCAGCTGGCCAGCGTGACGTCCCCCAGCCTCATTGTGGAGTGTGGGGATGAAATGATCCAGTCTTGCGTTATTAAAAATGTCAAGAAAAATCCCAACTTTGATGTGTGCGTACTCTTCATGGAAGTGGTAAGACTCTTAATGCAATAAACAGATTTTTGTACAGGCCCTCAGAGCTCGCATCACGTCGAGGTCCAGGTGGTAATAAAACGGTTTTGGCAGAGGTTCAGCTGCTTTTACAGGACAATATTTCTGTTCTCCAAGAGTGCTTGCATATGGTTTATGGATTAGAAAGGTAAAGGAACGTACACAGGAGGTCATTTATCATCCGCTTCAGGATCTCCACAAATGTCAATATATGAGAACAAACATCGAGAAATGGGATTTTATATCCAAAGCTCCTTCTTTCACTGCCCAACTGCATCTAATTTATAGGAGAACTATACTCCGGTACAAGGGACGTCAATGTTTGGCTCTCCAGCTGTCAGAGAATGCAACATATTGGTAATATCAAGTAATAAAAAATGTTGGCGCTGTATGGAGGAGGGCGGACATTTTACAACACAGGATTGCTGCCTGGAAAAGGGACCTCCACTACATATGGACCCCAACAAAACAAACCACAAATATATATCTATTATCTGGCTCTATCCGTGCTGTTTCTTTAGGAACATTAATTAAAGGGATAGTAATACTTCATTTTATCTTTATTTTATTTTGTAGGCATTAAAAAAACATGAAGGACGATATAAGTCTTATCTCTCAAACCTTTATGGTTTGAGAGATATTCACAAGCAAAGTTTCCCCTCCCGCCCCTTTTACCTAGTGTAAGCCATCTCTTCTCAGATGTGGAATGCAGTCCATAGACCAGACAGATAACAGAAGGGGACAATCTTCTTCCTATGAGAACAATGAAAGCCCTGCCCCCCTTGACAAGTTTTTCAGGTTTTTCCCTTATCTTAATTGAAGATTGTTCCTCTCTGCAGTCTACCTGGGCACCTCCCTTCTGCTCTGGCTGAGCAGTGTTACATCAGTAAAAGGGGCAGGAGGGGGATACTTTGTCATTGAATTACTCTTGTACTACAGCTCTGACAGTATTGAAATAACATTCTCCAAAGTCCAAATACTATGATGATTAATTAGAGCTGCTTTTATTATGAAACATTACTATCCCTTTAACTATATATATGTATACTTTTCAAAGATATAAAATGTATTTCTGGTGCTTCTTATCATGTGTGCGTGAACAAAGTATCCACAAAATGTAAAAGATGTAATTCTTAAATATCACTAAATAACGACTGTACCTTCCCCAAAATTATTATTTGGTGATACAAACGTGTACCCAATCTATAATTTAGATATGAATAAACCACCATCCACAGCACATTACTGCTGTTTTTCGAGTATATACGAATCGCAGTAATGTGACAGGGATGGTTGTTTATTCATATCTGAATTATAGATTGCGTACACATCTGTATCACCAAATAATCATTTTGGGGTAGATACATTTGTTAATGATTACCCATCATTTTATTTGTAGTGATATTTAAGAATTACATGTTTTTCATATCGTGGATGCTATGTCCCTGGATCCATGATAAGAATCACCAGAAATACATTTTATATCTTTGAAACGTATACTGTTCTATTGTGTCCCATTAGATATATATAGTTAATTGACGTTAGTAAAGAAACATCGCGGATAGTGCCAGATAGTAGATATATATTGGTAATATCGCCTCGGCAGTCAAATGACAGAGTGTCAATAGCGGCCCATAACACTGTATAGCATGAGGTTAACTGGAAAGCTTGTGCAACAAAATTTAACCCTTTGAGAGCTAGAAAGGCATCCAATGCATTGCGTCTCTAGCACTCAAAGGGTTAAACAATGTAATCATTGCCCACCAATCAATACAACATTAATTTAGCCTTTTGCGTGCCAGAAATGTATTGCATTGTGTTGCGTACCGCTCTGGCATGCAAAGGGTTAACTCAAATAAATATTATTATTACCATGTGGGGAAGTTCATAATGTCTTAACCTTCTAAAGACATGCACTCAGAACAGGGGACTGAAATTCGGTTTTAAATAAAACCCCACTTACCTACCTATGGGGGTGAAATCCTAGTGGCCCTTATGAATTTTGATCTCGTGATTTCTTCAAGAGATTCCACGTTTGGTCGGTCCTGGACGTCACCTCCTTGGAAGCGGATATAACAGTGACAGCAGGGACACCGGACCTCCGACTCTCTCTTAATCAGAGGAGTGTGCTGATCAGTGACTAGCAGCGTGTTGCACACCGCTCTGCAGTGTAAAGGGTTAATTTAGTAGACTCCTGCACTCTGTCTGTTTAAATTTGAAAGAACAATCAGCAGCTCTCATACCCGTCCCGTGGACATGACATCCAAGGGCAAAATTCGTAGGGGCCATTAATATTTTATGACCATTGTAAAGTAATTAAGATGTTGGTATTAAGAAGTGCGCCTTTTCCTTTAAAGCCAGGGGCAAAACAAACAGGGTTATCAGATCCAGGAGCAGGGACCCAAAGACAGGGTTATTTTAATGATATTTTTATACTTTTTATTTGCATTCGACTGCATTGTAGTCTACTGTTAGTTGTTTCAGTTTACAACCTAAAAAAGAAACCCAATAACCCTTAAGAGTCATTCATATTATTTGTTGAGAGAAGGTGTGACACTGAGGTGATAGACAAACAGATAGATAGATAGATAGATAGATAGATAGATAGATAGATAGATAGAAGATAGATAGATAGATAGATAGATAGATAGATAGATAGATATAGATATGAGATGTATAGATAGATAGATAGATAGATAGATAGATAGATAGATAGATAGATAGATATGAGATGGATAGATAGTTAGAAATACAGATAGATAGATTGATAAATAGTAGATAGATTGATAGAGCGACAGACATGAGATAGATAGACAGACAGACAGATATACAGACAAACATAGATAGATAGATAGAGAGATAGATAGATAGATAGATAGATAGATAGATAGATAGATAGATAGATAGATATGAGATGGATAGATAGATGGATAGATAGATTGATAAATAGTAGATAGATTGATAGAGCGACAGATAGATATGAGATAGACAGACAGACACAGACAGATAGACAGACAAACATAGATAGGTAGATAGATAGATAGATAGATAGATAGATAGATAGATAGATAGATAGATAGACAGATAGATCCAGAAGAAGGCAAAACCCTTATTGAAGTCATATTTAATTTGAGCCCCAAGTGAGTAAAAAAAAAATCCTTGTTAAATCCAAAAGACCTTCAGGTTCCTCCCTGTATCAACATCTTGTATGCATTGAAACCGACTGTCATTAGTCCATATATTGTTATTAGCTAAAAGGACATCAAATAATATGTGAAAGATTTTTCAGTGCTAACAACTTTTTGAGGCAAATGATTCCTTCCTGCCCTTACTGAGGAAAATCCCTGCCTTTGTGAAGATGTAAATCACTATTCCTCTAGTCTTAGTGAAAGCCTTTTTGTTTTTTAACTCAACAGTATCCCTAGACAGTCATTTGTAATGGCCTTAGATGTGTTTGTAAATTATAATCTTACCCTCCGCCCTTAGATACCTCTTCTCTAATGGAAGAAAACTAATATTGAATAAGTTCCCTTTATAACTAAAATATCCTAATCCCTTTATCTGTTTGTTTCACTTCTCTCTCCTTTTTCCAGTGCACTAATGTATTTTTAAAGGGATAGTAATGTTTCAAAATAAAAGCAGCTCCAATAAATCTTCATAGTATTTGGGTTGTGGAGAGTGTTATATCAATACTGTCAGAGTTGTAGTACAATAGTAATCGAATGATAAAGTATCCCCCTCCCGCCCCTTTTACTGATGTAACACTGCTCACCTCAGAGCAGCAAGACTGTCCGGATGGATCACAGAGAGGGACAATCTTCAGTGATCATAAGGAAAAACAGAAAAACCTGTCAAGGGGGGCAGGGTTTTCCTTATGATCACAGTAAGAAGATTGTCCCTTGCTGTGATCTGTCCGGTCAAGAGACCAGATTCCACATCTGAGGGGAGGCGGCTTACACTAGGTAAAAGGGGCGGGAGGGGGAAACTTTATCATTCAATTACTCTTGTACTACAGCTCTGAATTGAAATAACACTCTCCATGGCCCAAATACTATGAAGATTAATTGGAGCTGCTTTTATTTTGAAATATTACTATCCCTTTAAGAAGTGATGCCCCAAACTGTACTTAATATTCCGGATGAGATCTACCCAAGGATTTATAAAGCGTTATAATTATATTCCCATCCCGTGCATCCATACCGATTTATATAAATGATAATACTCTATTGCATTCTGCTGTGAGGTCTACTGTCTATCAGTTCTCCTAAATCCTTTTCTAACAAGGATTCCCAAGTCTTTTCCCATTTAGTGTACATGTAACGTGCTTGTTTCTGTAACACTAATATAACCATAAATCTGTATTAAACTCATCTGTCACTTCTCCTTCCATTCGTGTAGCTTATCCAAATATTTTTGCAGAGAAATAACGTATTTCTCTGTGTCTATTTGCTTACACAGTTTAAAGGGATAGTAATGTTTCATAATAAAAGCAGCTCTAATTAACCATAATAGTATATGGGCCTTGGAGAGTGTTATATCAATTCTGTCAGAGTTGTAGTACAAGAGTAATTCAATGATAAAGTATCCCCCTCCCGCCCCTTTTACTGATGTAACACTGCTCAGCCAGATCAGAAGGGAGGTGCCCAGGTAGACTGCAGAGAGGGACAATTTTCAATTAAGATAAGGGAAAAAGCTGAAAAACTTGTCAAGGGGGAAGGGCTTTCATTGTTCTCATAGGAAGAAGATTGTCCCCTTCTGTTATCTGTCTGGTCTATGGACTGCATTCCACATCTGAGAAGAGATGGCTTACACTAGGTAAAAGGGGCAGGGCTTTCATTGTTCTCATAGGAAGAAGATTGTCCCCTTCTGTTATCTGTCTGGTCTATGGACTGGATTCCACATCTGAGAAGAGATGGCTTACACTAGGTAAAAGGGGCGGGAGGGGAAACTTTGCTTGTGAATATCTCTCAAACCATAAAGGTCTGAGAGATAAGACTTATATCGTTCTTCATGTTTTTTTTTAATGCCTACAAAATAAAATAAAGTTAAAATGAAGTATTACTATACCTTTAATGTCACCAAGACAGACTGAGATACTTCTTTCAATATCCACTTCAAGCGGAACTTTCATTCAGATTAACGTGCCCCCAAAATCATTATTCACATAGCGATACGAATATCAGTACTAGTATAATCCTGAATGATTCCAGCCTTATCAGAAGTCCAGCTTGTTCCAAGACTCACAGACAGGCCTCTTGCTGTAGAGGCATCTGTGCGCCTGCTCTGTTTGTCCCTGTCTGTACCTTAAAGGGACGGTAATGTCCCAGAAAAAATATTTTGCATGTTGTAGTCCTTAAAAAGTTGAACAAAGTGCAAAAAATGTATCTCTCAAACTGCTATAGTTTGAGAGATAGATATATTTAAAGTTTGATGTTTCCTGCTGTCAACTGTAAAGCTGTCAGCAGGAGATCCGTGTCGGTCGACATGGAGGCTCTGCAGCAGAGCCGCAATCGTGCTATTTACAACTAATGACTGCATTGAAATGGTCTAAAAAGTGAGCTTGGTTTGAGACTCTGCAGCAGAGCTGCAATCGCGTTATTTAAAACAAATGACTTCAATGGAATGGTGTACAAAGTGTGCTGCAAACCAAGCACACGTTTTGGACTAATCCAATGAAGTCATTTGTTGTAAATAATGCGATTGCGGCTCTGCTGCAGAGCCTCAAACCAAGCACACTTTTTAGACCATTGCAATGCAGTTATTTGTTGTAAATAACACAACTGTAGCTCTGCTGCAGAGCCTCCATATCGTCCAGCACGGATCTCCTGCTGACAGCAGTCATTTTGTTGTAAATAATGCGATTGCGGCTCTGCTGCAGAGCCTCTATGTCGGCCGACATGGATCTCCTGCTGACAGCAGTCATTTGTTGTAAATAATGCGATTGCGGCTCTGCTGCAGAGCCTCCGTGTCGGCCGACACAGATCTCCTTCTGACAGCTTTACAGCTGACAGCAGGAAACATCAAACTTTAAATGCATCTATCTCTCAAAACATATCAGTTTGAGAGATACGTTGTTTGTACTTTGTTCAACTTTTTAAGGACTACAACATGCAAAATATTTTTTCTGGGACGTTACCGTCCCTTTAAGGTACAGACAGGGACAAACGGAGCAGGAGAACAGATGCCTCTACAGCAAGATGCCTGTCTGTGAGTCTTGGAACAAGCTGGACTTCTGATAAGGCTGGAATCATTCAGGATAATACTCGTATTGATATTCGTATCGCTACGTGAATAATGATTTTGGGGGCACGTTAATCTGAATCAAAGCTCCGCTTGAAGTGGATATTGAAAGAAGTATCTCAGTCTGTCTTGGTGACATTAAACTGTGTAAGCAAACAGACACAGAGAAATACGTTATGTGTCGGCCGACACGGATCTCCTGCTGACAGCTTTACAGCTGACAGCAGGAAACATCAAACTTTATATGCAGACATCTCTCGAACCATAGTGGTTTGAGAGATATGTTTTTTTGCACTTTGTTCAACTTTTTAAGGACTACAACAAGCAAAGTATTTTTTCTGGGACATTACCGTCCCTTTAAGGTACAATGCAACTTCCCCTCACCAGTCCGAGAGGGGACAGGGACCCACAGCGCAGGCACACAAACGCCTCTTCAGCAAGATATCTGCACTGATGCCTGCCTGTGCGCCTCGCTATAACATTGGACTTATTCAGGATGATACTGGTACTGATATGTGTATCGCTATGTGATTAGTGATTTGGGGGGCACTTTAATCAGAGTGAAAGTTCCTCTTTCAATATAATTTACAAACAATTTAAAAGCACTAGACTTAGGATTGAATCCCAGTTGATTCCAGTTACATCTTTATACCAAATAAATCAATGGGAAAGTTTAATTGTCCCCTATAGCACAGTTGGTTTGTTCCAGAATTACTCTAATTTTCCTCAGTGCAACAGCCTTAGATCTGCCTTTCGGAGCAGGCCGAATCCTACTTGGAAGATGATCTCATCCATGCCAATTAATGGACTTCCCAGGCCTCCCAGCTTCCTCGGCTTCACTGTCTGATGTCAGGGAATGTCGTTACAGTCATTTCTTTCAACTTAGATCTTAGGAATCTGCACCTGACCCTTAAGGACCACCAACAGGACGAAAACGTTCCCACACTGGGGTTGTGTTTCTCACTTTTCTTTACAATCCTACAGTTTAAGAGGAACTATACCATAGGATCTTAAGTTGTTTAACAGATTACCTTTCTTTAGTAGGAATCTTTCAAGTATATCTGTGAAATTACTGTGTGTAACAAAAGCACTTACCTAGGTAGGAGTCCATCACACAGCAGTCAGGTGTATCTATATAATTACTGTGTGTAACAGAAGTACTTACCTAGGTAGGAGTCCATCATACAGCAGTCAGGTGTATCTATATAGTTACTGTGTGTAACAGAAGCACTTACCTAGGTAGGAGTCCATCATACAGCAGTCAGGTGTGTCTATATAATTACTGTGTGTAACACAAGGACTTACCTAGGTAGGAGTCCATCATACAGCAGTCAGGTGTACCTATATAACTACTGTGTGTAACAGAAACACTTACCTAGGTAGGAGTCCATCATACAGCAGTCAGGTGTATATATATAATTACTGTGTGTAACAAAAGCACTTACCTAGGTAGAAGTCCACCATACAGCAGTCAGGTGTATATATAATTACTGTGTGTAACAAAAGCACTTACCTAGGTAGGAGTCCATCATACAGCAGTCAGGTGTATCTATACAATTACTGTGTGTAACAGAAGCACTTACCTAGGTAGGAGTCCATCATACAGCAGTCAGGTGTATCTATATAATTACTGTGTGCAACAGAAGTACTTACCTAGGTAGGAGTCCATCATACAGCAGTCAGGTGTATCTGTATAATTACTGTGTGTAACAGAAGGACTTACCTAGGTAGGAGTCCATCATACAGCAGTCAGGTGAAATCTATACAATTACTGTGTGTAACAGAAGCACTTACCTAGTTAGGAGTCCATCACACAGCAATCAGATGTATCTTTATATTTACTGTGTGTAACTGAAGGACTTACCTAGGTAGGAATCTATCACACAGCAGTCAGGCGTATCTATATAATTTGTGGATTTTCCTAAAATGTTTGTGAAGGAAAGTCGGAATTTTATTAAAGACACAGAGAAAAATATTATGCTATAATCGTTCTCCACTGCTCCACTTAGCAGCAAAGAAACGTTATTGGTACAAAACAGACAAAAGAAAAAAACATCCTCCTCTCCCCTCTTAGTCACTCCCACATCCCCTTAAAAGTAGGATGCAGTATGTAGCTCCTCCTCTTTCTTTGCTGCTCCCTGGAACAGATAAGTGCTTCTCTTTCTGCGTGTAACAGAAGCACTTACCTAGGTAGGAGTCCATCATACAGCAGTCAGGTGTATCTATATATTTACTGTGCGTAACAGAAGCACTTACCTAGGTAGGAGTCCATCATACAGCATTCAGGTGTATCTATATTATTACTGTGTATAACAGAAGGACTTACCTAGGTAGGAGTCCATCACACAGCAGTCAGGTGTATCTATATATTTACTGTGCGTAACAGAAGCACTCACCTAGGTAGGAGTCCATCATACAGCAGTCAGGTGTATCTATATATTTACTGTGCGTAACAGAAGCACTTACCTAGGTAGGAGTCCATCATACAGCATTCAGGTGTATCTATATTATTACTGTGTATAACAGAAGTACTTACCTAGGTAGGAGTCCATCACACAGCAGTCAGGCGTATCTATATATTTACTGTGTGTAACAGAAGCACTTACCTAGGTAGGAGTCCATCATACAGCAGTCAGGTGTATCTATATAATTACTGTGTGTAACAGAAGCACTTACCTAGGTAGGAGTCATCATACAGCAGTCAGGTGTATCTATATAATTACGGGACAGTCTGCCCCCCACTAACCCTGGGAAAGAAGGGGTCAGGAGAGGACATTCAGTCCACAACTTCGACCTAGTGGTCTTAGTGATGGATTTATGAGCTCAGGCTTCTAAATATTGTGCGATATGAAGCCTGGGTGTCCATTCAGATGATCGGGGGTGTTTTATACCTTCTGGGTCAAAGAGGGGAACGCCCCAGCATCTAAAAGTGTAGGGGTGGCCAAAAAGGAAGGTGAACTAATAGAAGTTGAGGAGTGAGGCTTTACCTTTACCGGTGGAGAGCCATCAGAATCCCCTTCATCCGTAAAAGACGGGGCCTAATCATCATCGGAAGAGTTCCCACTATCAGATCTATAAGAGTTTGGTTTTGACCTCCTCAGGTTCTTTTTCCTCACATTGGTGTCCTCTGGAGGGGAGGATCTGGTGTGTGGACCAAAGCCACACTGTGCATTGCCACCCACAAGGAGTGATTCATCATGGTTCTTGTCGTCAGTATTATGCTCCTTAGGGTCAATCAGAAATGTGACGTCTCTTGCCAAGACATTTTCCACCTGGCTGGGAGGAAGCCTGCGTGGGTCCTGCAGCAGCCTCAGGCACTACCGGGGGTAAAACGGTGTCATGACCCGCACCAAGATTCATAGGTAGTGAAGCTGAAAGTGAAGGGGATACCACAGAGGGATTCTGGCCTTGTGAGGCCAGAGTAAAAGATGCAGCCAGAGAGGAGGAGAGTTTCTGCATCACAGACTGCATGGATAATTCAATAATCTGTTGAAACTGTGAAGGACCAGTTTGGGGAGCTGCAGTGAGGCCTCCAGAATTAATAGCCCCTAGAGGTTGAGGAGGAAACGGTACGGTGGACCCCTGGGCCTTCTCCTGTACAGTAATGTCCAAAATATCAGGACAATCCTCCTCAGAACTGGAGAAAGACACGGTAAAAGGCAAGGGGTAACTTAGAAACAGTAAATATGGGGATATAAATAAAATGATCCCAAGGAAAAAATATATGTAAAAGATATAAGTAAAAGATATGTCACTGAAAAAGAAAGGAAAATAACAGGTGCCCCAAGACAAAGTACTCGGCAGAGCGCCGCCAACAGTGCCACTCGCTATCGGATCGTTAGATGAAACAGGAGTAGCAAGATGGCGGCGCCCCAAGGAGTAGCCGGACTGCCCGGCGTGACGAAAACCTGGAAATACAAGCAGGATGCAGTGTGTAGCTCCTCCTCTTTCTTTGCTGATCCCTGTAACAGATAAGTGCTTCTCTTTCTTTGTGTAACAGAAGCACTTACCTAGGTAGGAGACCATCATACAGCAGTCAGGTGTATCTATATAATTACTGTGTGTAACAGAAGTACTTACCTAGGTAGGAGACCATCATCCAGCAGTCAGGTGTATCTATATAATTACTGTGTGTAACAGAAGTACTTACCTAGGTAGGAGACCATCATCCAGCAGTCAGGTGTATCTATATAATTACTGTGTGTAACAGAAGCACTTACCTAGGTAGGAGTCCATCACACAGCAGTCAGGTGTATCTATATAATTACTGTGTGTAACAGAAGGACTTACCTAGGTAGGAGTCCATCACACAGCAGTCAGGTGTATCTATATAATTATTGTGTGTAACAGAAGGACTTACCTAGGTAGGAGACCATCATCCAGCAGTCAGGTGTATCTATATAATTACTGTGTGTAACAGAAGGACTTACCTAGGTAGGAGACCATCATCCAGCAGTCAGGTGTATCTATATAATTACTGTGTGTAACAGAAGGACTTACATAGGTAGGAGTCCATCGTACAGCAGTCAGGTGTATCTATATAATTACTGTGTAACAGAAGTACTTACCTAGGTAGGAGTTCATCATTCAGCAGTCAGGTGTATCTATATAATTATTGTGTGTAACAGAAGCACTTACCTAGGTAGGAGTCCATCATCCAGCAGTCAGGTGTATCTATATAATTACTGTGTGTAACAGAAGCACTTACCTAGGTAGGAGACCATCATCCAGCAGTCAGGTGTATCTATATAATTACTGTGTGTAAATGAAGGACTTACCTAGGTAGGAGTCCATCACACAGCATTCAGGTGTATCTATATAATTACTGTGTGTAACAGAAGGACTTACCTAGGTAGGAGTCCATCATACAGCAGTCAGGTGTATCTATATAATTACTGTGTGTAACAGAAGCACTTACCTAGGTTGGAGTCCATTATACAGCAGTCAGGTATATCTATATAATTACTGTGTGTAACAGAAGGACTTACCTAGGTAGGAGTCCATCATACAGCAGACAGGTGTATCTATATAATTACTGTGTAACAGAAGGACTTACCTAGGTAGGAGTCCATCATACAGCAGACAGGTGTATCTATATAATTAATGTGTGTAACAGAAGGACTTACCTAGGTAGGAGTCCATCATACAGCAGTCAGGTGTATCTATATAATTACCGTGTGTAACAGAAGCGCTTACCTAGGTAGGAGTCCATCATACAGCAGTCAGGTATATCTATATAGTTACTGTGTGTAACAGAAGCACTTACCTAGGTAGGAGTCCATCACACAGCAGTCAGGTATATCTATATAATTACCGTGTGTAACAGAAGCGCTTACCTAGGTAGGAGTCCATCACACAGCAGTCAGGTGTATCTATATAATTACCGTGTGTAACAGAAGCGCTTACCTAGGTAGGAGTCCATCATACAGCAGTCAGGTGTATCTATATAATTACTGTGTGTAACAGAAGCACTTACCTAGGTAGGAGTCCATCATACAGCAGTCAGGTGTATCTATATAATTACTGTGTGTAACAGAAGCACTTACCTAGGTAGGAGTCCATCACACAGCAGTTAGGTGTATCTATATAATTACCGTGTGTAACAGAAGCGCTTACCTAGGTAGGAGTCCATCATACAGCAGTCAGGTGTATCTATATAATTACTGTGTGTAACAGAAGCACTTACCTAGGTAGGAGTCCATCATACAGCAGTCAGGTGTATCTATATAATTACTGTGTGTAACAGAAGCACTTACCTAGGTTGGAGTCCATCATACAGCAGTCAGGTGTATCTATATAATTACCGTGTGTAACAGAAGCGCTTACCTAGGTAGGAGTCCATCACACAGCAGTCAGGTGTATCTATTTAATTACTGTGTGTAACAGAAGCACTTACCTAGGTAGGAGTCCGTCATACATCAGTCAGGCGTATCTATATAATTACTGTGTGTAACAGAAGCACTTACCTAGGTAGGAGTCCGTCACACAGCAGTCAGGTGTGTCTATACAATTACTGTGTGTAAAAGAAGGACTTACCTAGGTAGGAGTCCATTATACAGTAGTCAGGTTTATCTATATAATTAATATCTCCTACATAGGGACACTTGGGTGGTATGGACCCTAATATCTCCTACAGTGGGACAGTTGGGAGGTATGAATCCCTAAGATCTCTTATAGCGGGAGACTTGGGTGGTGTGCTCTGCAGACACATCAAGGAATACTTCTGTATATGGTCATATTTCCCCATGTGCTGCCACCTACAGGTTATTAGGGAGAGTGCAGAAAAATGTCAGCCAGGTACAATAAATCCCATCACCATGTTACCAATCACCATAAGCACAAATTAAAACACAATCAATTCTGGGGCAAGCCACCTGCACAATAACATATAATTATTTCCCAAAGTCCTATTAAATTTGGAGACCACTCAAGATTTTAACGCCCCTTTTAAATCAATCGAGTTTTAATCCTTTGAATGCCAGAGGGGTACGCAACGCATTGTTCTGCAATGCTTTGCGTACCTCTCTGGCACTCAAAGGGTTAAAATAGAAGTAACCCCGAATAATAATAACCCGCATGTGTCTTAACATGATCAGAAAATCCTAATGGCTCCTATGAATCCCTCTCCCAATAATTATCCATCTTGCGATTAGCTTAACAATACTGCTGTTAGCCAGAAAAATTAGTTCGTTACTCAGAAATCCTACTTCTGCTGAGACGGCCATTCATTCCCTTTCTGGTACCTAAGGGAGGCAGCGCCCCCTAGAGGAGACCGGGTAGGACAGAGCAGGAGTGCAGTTGTCTGTAAGCAAAGATGTCTGCACTGTTTCCTGACCATCAGTGTCAGCATAAGTAGGATTTCTGAATAACGCGGTAATTTTGCTGGCTAATAGCATTATTGTTAAAGGGATAGTACTACTTCAAAATTACTAATCCCTATTTTGTAGCACTTAAAGGGATAGTATTGCTTGAAAATAATGTTATTTTATATTGTAGCCCGTAAAAAAACATTAAAAATGATATAAGTCTTATCTCCCAATCCTGTATGGTTTGGGCAATATTAGCAAGTAAAGTTTCCCCTGGAGTGACTTCACTGCTCAAGCCTTCAGATTTGGAATCCGGTCCCCGGACCGGCTACAGCTCTTTCGCAGTGCTGAGATCACGATCTTTAAAAAGAATTTCTTCACTGGAATGGTCTACAAAGTGTGCTTGCAAGCCAGACACACTTTGTAGACAGTTCCAATGAAGTAGTTCTTTTTAAAGATTGTGATCTCGGCACTGCTAAAGAGCTGCCTGCTGATCTGTGGATCGGATTGCAAATCTGTCCACTAGATGGCAGACTTGGCTAAAACAGCCAGGAAAAGGGAAATTTACTTAACTTTACTTGCTAATATCTCCCAAAGACTTATATCATTTTTAATGTTTTTTTAAGGGTTACATTATAAAATAAAGTTATTTTCAAGCAATACTATCCCTTTAAACACAGAACAAAAATGCGCCCAATGGCATCTCTCAAACCCTTATGGTTTGAGAGATAACCGCTTACAAAGTTCTCCCCTGCCTGACGTCACTGTTCCAGCTGACAGCAGGGGAATCCGCTCCTGGGATCAGGCGATGGCTCTGCAGCAGAGCCGAGATCGAGTTAATGAAAAATAAATCCTTCACTTAAAAGGTCTTCTGCGTGTGCTTGGTTTGTGCTTGGTTTGCACGCACATGTAAAAGAGATTTTAAGTGAAGGATTTCTTTTTCATTAACAGAATCTCGGCTCTGCCGCAGAGCCTACAACGGTCCCAGGACTGGATTCCCCTGCTGTCAGCTAGAACACTGACGTCAGGCAGGGGAGAACTTTGTAAGCGGTTATCTCTTAAACCATAAGGGTTTGAGAGATGCCACTGGGTGCATTTTTATTCTTTTTTTAAGGCTTACAACATAGGGATTAGTAATGTTGAAGTAATACTATCCATTTAAGCTTATTGCTATATGGATAATTGTTGAGGACAGACTTTTTTTTTTGGGGTGATAGCTCCCCTTTAAGGACCCATGACGTGGAAGGACAATCTTGGCTTTCCTGAACTTCAGGACCAGTGACGTCCTGGCACGTCATGGGATTCAGGGCTGCGCGCGCTGTTGCGCGCTGTTCGGGGAGCCCTGAAAAATCATAAGTCCCCAAGTGCCGGTCGCGTTGCTGGTCCTTAAGGGGTTAAGAAAGCTTAAAATAATTAACCTTTTGAGTGCCAGAGGGGTACGGATTGCGTTCTGTACCCTTCTGGCACTCAAAGGGTTAATCTGATCTACATTTGATTATTGCATATATTACATTGTAATAAAACGTTTTTAAAAAGTATAAATTACATAGGTCAGGGCTCAAAATTTCCACTCTCCTCTAGCCAATGACGAGTGAAAATGTAGCCCTGGCGAGTAGAAGTTCAGCCCTGGTGGGTATGTTATGTATTGCAGTGGGGAGTAGAAATTCAGCCCTGGTGGGTATGTTATGTATTGCAGTGGCGAGTAGAAATTCAGCCCTGGTGGGTATGTTAGGTATTGCAGTGGGGAGTAGAAATTCAGCCCTGGTGGGTATGTTATGTATTGCAGTGGCGAGTAGAAATTCAGCCCTGGTGGGTATGTTATGTATTGCAGTGGTGAGTAGAAATTCAGCCCTGGTGGGTATGTTATGTATTGCGGTGGCGAGTAGAAATTCAGCCCTGGTGGGTATGTTATGTATTGCGGTGGCGAGTAGAAATTCAGCCCTGGTGGTTATGTTATGTATTGCAGTGGTGAGTAGAAATTCAGCCCTGGTGGGTATGTTATGTATTGCAGTGGGGAGTAGAAATTCAGCCCTGGTGGGTATGTTATGTATTGCAGTGGGGAGTAGAAATTCAGCCCTGGTGGGTATGTTATGTATTGCAGTGGGGAGTAGAAATTCAGCCCTGGTGGGTATGTTAGGTATTGCAGTGGGGAGTAGAAATTCAGCCCTGGTGGGTATGTTAGGTATTGCAGTGGGGAGTAGAAATTCAGCCCTGGTGGGTATGTTATGTATTGCAGTGGTGAGTAGAAGTTCAGCCCTGGTGGGTATGTTATGTATTGCAGTGGGGAGTAGAAATTCAGCCCTGGTGGGTATGTTATGTATTGCAGTGGCGAGTAGAAATTCAGCCCTGGTGGGTATGTTATGTATTGCAGTGGGGAGTAGAAATTCAGCCCTGGTGGGTATGTTATGTATTGCAGTGGGGAGTAGAAATTCAGCCCTGGTGGGTATGTTAGGTATTGCAGTGGGGAGTAGAAATTCAGCCCTGGTGGGTATGTTAGGTATTGCAGTGGGGAGTAGAAATTCAGTCCTGGTGGGTATGTTATGTATTGCAGTGGGGAGTAGAAATTCAGCCCTGGTGGGTATGTTATGTATTGCAGTGGTGAGTAGAAATTCAGCCCTGGTGGGTATGTTATGTATTGCAGTGGGGAGTAGAAATTCAGTCCTGGTGGGTATGTTATGTATTGCAGTGGGGAGTAGAAATTCAGCCCTGGTGGGTATGTTATGTATTGCAGTGGTGAGTAGAAATTCAGCCCTGGTGGGTATGTTATGTATTGCAGTGGCGAGTAGAAATTCAGCCCTGGTGGGTATGTTATGTATTGCAGTGGTGAGTAGAAATTCAGCCCTGGTGGGTATGTTATGTATTGCAGTGGTGAGTAGAAATTCAGCCCTGGTGGGTATGTTATGTATTGCAGTGGCGAGTAGAAATTCAGCCCTGGTGGGTATGTTATGTATTGCGGTGGCGAGTAGAAATTCAGCCCTGGTGGTTATGTTATGTATTGCAGTGGTGAGTAGAAATTCAGCCCTGGTGGGTATGTTATGTATTGCAGTGGCGAGTAGAAATTCAGCCCTGGTGGCTATGTTATGTATTGCAGTGGTGAGTAGAAATTCAGCCCTGGTGGGTATGTTATGTATTGCAGTGGCGAGTAGAAATTCAGCCCTGGTGGGTATGTTATGTATTGCGGTGGCGAGTAGAAATTCAGCCCTGGTGGTTATGTTATGTATTGCAGTGG
This sequence comes from Rhinophrynus dorsalis, assembly GCA_037306005.1. Lineage (NCBI taxonomy): Eukaryota > Metazoa > Chordata > Amphibia > Anura > Rhinophrynidae > Rhinophrynus > Rhinophrynus dorsalis. The sequence goes on from CM074718.1 coordinate 11,211,559, forward strand.
CGAGTAGAAATTCAGCCCTGGTGGGTATGTTATGTATTGCAGTGGCGAGTAGAAGTTCAGCCCTGGTGGGTATGTTATGTATTGCAGTGGTATGTAGAAATTCAGCCCTGGTGGGTATGTTATGTATTGCAGTGGCGAGTAGAAATTCAGCCCTGGTGGGTATGTTATGTATTGCGGTGGCGAGTAGAAATTCAGCCCTGGTGGGTATGTTATGTATTGCGGTGGCGAGTAGAAATTCAGCCCTGGTGGTTATGTTATGTATTGCAGTGGTGAGTAGAAATTCAGCCCTGGTGGGTATGTTATGTATTGCAGTGGCGAGTAGAAGTTCAGCCCTGGTGGGTATGTTATGTATTGCAGTGGTGAGTAGAAATTCAGCCCTGGTGGGTATGTTATGTATTGCGGTGGCGAGTAGAAATTCAGCCCTGGTGGGTATGTTATGTATTGCAGTGGTGAGTAGAAATTCAGCCCTGGTGGGTATGTTATGGATTGCAGTGGCGAGTAGAAATTCAGCCCTGGTGGGTATGTGATGTATTGCAGTGGTGAGTAGAAATTCAGCCCTGGTGGGTATGTTATGTATTGCAGTGGCGAGTAGAAATTCAGCCCTGGTGGTTATGTTATGTATTGCAGTGGTGAGTAGAAATTCAGCCCTGGTGGGTATGTTATGGATTGCAGTGGTGAGTAGAAATTCAGCCCTGGTGGGTATGTTATGGATTGCAGTGGTGAGTAGAAATTCAGCCCTGGTGGGTATGTTATGTATTGCAGTGGTGAGTAGAAATTCAGCCCTGGTTGGTATGTTATGTATTGCAGTGGTGAGTAGAAATTCAGCCCTGGTGGGTATGTTATGGATTGCAGTGGCGAGTAGAAATTCAGCCCTGGTGGGTATGTGATGTATTGCAGTGGTGAGTAGAAATTCAGCCCTGGTGGGTATGTTATGTATTGCAGTGGCGAGTAGAAGTTCAGCCCTGGTGGGTATGTTATGTATTGCAGTGGCGAGTAGAAATTCAGCCCTGGTGGGTATGTTATGTATTGCAGTGGCGAGTAGAAATTCAGCCCTGGTGGGTATGTTATGTATTGCAGTGGCGAGTAGAAATTCAGCCCTGGTGGGTATGTTATGTATTGCAGTGGCGAGTAGAAATTCAGTCCTGGTGGGTATGTTATGTATTGCAGTGGCGAGTAGAAATTCAGCCCTGGTGGGTATGTTATGTATTGCAGTGGCGAGTAGAAATTCAGCCCTGGTGGTATGTTATGTATTGCAGTGGTGAGTAGAAATTCAGCCCTGGTGGGTATGTTATGTATTGCAGTGGTGAGTAGAAATTCAGCCCTGGTGGGTATGTTATGTATTGCAGTGGGGAGTAGAAATTCAGCCCTGGTGGGTATGTTATGTATTGCAGTGGGGAGTAGAAATTCAGCCCTGGTGGGTATGTTAGGTATTGCAGTGGGGAGTAGAAATTCAGCCCTGGTGGGTATGTTAGGTATTGCAGTGGGGAGTAGAAATTCAGCCCTGGTGGGTATGTTATGTATTGCAGTGGTGAGTAGAAATTCAGCCCTGGTGGGTATGTTATGTATTGCAGTGGTGAGTAGAAATTCAGCCCTGGTGGGTATGTTATGTATTGCAGTGGGGAGTAGAAATTCAGTCCTGGTGGGTATGTTATGTATTGCAGTGGTGAGTAGAAATTCAGCCCTGGTGGGTATGTTATGTATTGCAGTGGTGAGTAGAAATTCAGCCCTGCTGGGTATGTTATGTATTGCAGTGGTGAGTAGAAATTCAGCCCTGGTGGGTATGTTATGTATTGCAGTGGTGAGTAGAAATTCAGCCCTGGTGGGTATGTTATGTATTGCAGTGGTGAGTAGAAATTCAGCCCTGGTGGGTATGTTATGTATTGCAGTGGTGAGTAGAAATTCAGCCCTGGTGGGTATGTTATGTGTTGCAGTGGTGAGTAGAAATTCAGCCCTGGTGGGTATGTTATGTATTGCAGTGGTGAGTAGAAATTCAGCCCTGGTGGGTATGTTATGTATTGCAGTGGTGAGTAGAGATTCAGCCCTGGTGGGTATGTTATGTATTGCAGTGGTGAGTAGAAATTCAGCCCTGGTGGGTATGTTATGTATTGCAGTGGTGAGTAGAAATTCAGCCCTGGTGGGTATGTTATGTATTGCAGTGGTGAGTAGAAATTCAGCCCTGGTGGGTATGTTATGTATTGCAGTGGTGAGTAGAAATTCAGCCCTGGTGGGTATGTTATGTATTGCAGTGGCGAGTAACTTTTCAGGTCTGGCTAGTAGCAAACGACTTAAAATTATAAGCCCTGACATAGGTATACGCTACAGCTGTTTGAGGAATCAAATGACATAGCATAAAAGAGAAGTTGAGGGATACATCTGTCCATTAACGATAAAAAAGTAGTTGTAATGAAATAAAAGCAGAAAAAAACCCATTATTCCTAAATCCTAGTCACCAAATCAGTCCTTTTCCCATATGGAGCTTCCCAGCAAATGTCATGTCCGCCTCCATGGACATGAGATTAACGACTGATTCAAAATGTTATCTCTTGAACCAAGACACAAGGGCATAATGAATAAGGGCCATTAGCATTTTATGTTCATAGTAAGATAACTGTGTGTGAGGGGGTGTACATGGGACATCTTAGCCCTCCTTTAATTTGTTGTTTCTAGAGCAGTCGGTTTTCTCGAATGTTCCTACTTCTTGGGTGTTATACACTAATGCGTGATAAAGATGTGATAATACTGAGATCACTTCTCCAGTTCCTATGTTATTGTATGCAGCCTATGAGCGAAAATGTCTCCAACACTGGGGATCTTAGTTCATAAGCTCAATAGGATAACATAGGAAGTGGAGAAGTGATATCACTGGAGAAGTTATCTCCACTTTATCACACATTATTGCATTGGCTCCATAGAATAACATAGGAAGTGGAGAAGTGATATCAGTGGAGAAGTTATCTCCACTTTATCACACCTTAGTGCATTGGCTCCATAGAATAACGTAGGAAGTGGAGAAGTGATATCCATGGAGAAGTTATCTCCGCGTTATCACCTCTTTATCACTGCTTAGTGCATTGGCTCCATAGAATAACATAGGAACTGGAGAAGTGATATCACTGGAGAAGTTATCTCCTCTTTATCCCCTCTTTATCACTCCTTAGTGTATGGGATCCATAGAATAACATAGGAACTGGAGAAGTGATATCACTGGAGAAGTTATCTCCTCTTTATCCCCTCTTTATCACTCCTTAGTGTATGGGATCCATAGAATAACATAGGAACTGGAGAAGTGATATCACTGGACAAGTTATCTCTACTTTATCACCTCTTTATCACACCTTAGTGCATGGGATCCATATAATAACATAGGAATTGGAGAAGTGATATCACTGGAGAAGTTATCTCCCCTTTATCACCTCTTTATCACACCTTAGTGTATGGGATCCATAGAATAACATAGGAACTGGAGAAGTGATATCACTGGACAAGTTATCTCTACTTTATCACCTCTTTATCACACCTTAGTGCATGGGATCCATATAATAACATAGGAATTGGAGAAGTGATATCACTGGAGAAGTTATCTCCCCTTTATCACCTCTTTATCACACCTTAGTGTATGGGATCCATAGAATAACATAGGAACTGGAGAAGTGATATCACTGGAGAAGTTATCTCCCCTTTATCACCTCTTTATCAATCCTTAGTGTATGGGATCCATAGAATAACATAGGAACTGGAGAAATGATATCACTGGAGAAGTTATCTCTGCTTTATCACACCTTAGTGCATTGTCTCTATAGGATAACATAGGAACTGGATAAGTAATATCACTGGAGAAGTTATCTCCTCTTTTTCACTCCTTACTGCATGGGATCCATAGAATAACATAGGAAGTGGAGAAGTGATATCAGTGGAGAAGTTATCTCTGCTTTATCACCTCTTTATCTCCTCTTTATCTTCCTCTTTATCACACCTTATTGCATTGGCTCCATAGAATAACTTAGGAAGTGGAGAAGTGACATCATTGGAGAAGTTATCTCCTCTTTATCACCTCTTTATCACACCTTAGTGCATTGGCTCCATATAATAACATAGGAAGTGGAGAAAACTGGAGAAGTCCTCTCTGCTTTATCACCTCTTTATCACTCCTTAGTGTGTGACCCCCTTGAGGGAGATGCACTGTGTGTATGAACCGACACGTGTTTATATATAAGTCCTATATCTGCCAGTTTCACATATTTATCTGACTAATGTAAGCTTTGCAGGGAAACACGATCGATCATTCATAAATAACCCAAAGTATTTACAAATGACAGAAGCCTTTGGGGACCACGCTAGCACTCAAGAGATTTCAAACCCAATTTAACCCTTAAAGGACCAGACAGGTGTGCAGGTGTGCGATGCAAGTTGCACACCTTCTGGCCCATAAAGGCTTAAATCAGTGAGAATGTGCAGAAATGTTATTTGTCCCCTATGGTGCAACTGTTTGAATTATTCAAGTTTTTTTATAGTACAATTAATATTAATATTCTTATTGTAAATTAGCTACAAAATGCTGATACATTCACGATTTATGGCCGGTGAATACCAATTAGAAGCTTAAAAGCAAAACTGAACAACTCTGTGACAAAAAACTGCTGGATCAAAATTATTAACTGCAAATTTCATAAAGACTAGAGCAAAGGTGCTTTCTACTAAACCAAAGGCAGGGATTTTGTACAGTAAGGGAGACAAAGCTATTGAATCCTTTGCCTCAGGAAGATGTGACTGCAGATACTGTAACTGCTTTCAACAGCGCAATGGATGCCTATCTAACACAGAACAATATTGAGAATTATGACAGATGGCTTCGATGCAGATAGGATGTTGATCCAGGGAAATATCTGACTGCCATTTGGAGTCAGGAAGGAATTGTTTTACCCACTTGGGGCTAAATTGGAAATGGATTCAGTGTTTTATTTTTCTGCCTTCTTCTAGATCAACAGGGTGATTTGGCATGAGCTGGACTTGATGGACGCATGTCTTTTTTTTCAGCCTCATCAACTATGTTACTATAATTTAAGTGGAATATTTTTGACTTTGCACATATGCCCTAAAACGACAAGTAGATACAGCAGAATGTTGGGTATTATGCTGCTTTACATAGATTACACACTACAACAGAGACTGGCAGCTTGTTCTTGTCAGATGTGCTTGTACTACAATTCCATTATCCACAGCTGACTGAGGGTCATGGGTATTTTAGCCAGTGGGACTTACTCGATGGACATTTGCTGATCTTCTTTGATTTTGTGTATTGTGCTGGATGTCTAATATACCAGCAACACACATAATATTACAAACAGATCCAACAGATTTATTGAATTTATATGATTTTATATGATTTTATGTGTTTGCATGGTATTTTAATCCACTTGGAAAATTATTATTTGGCACTTTTGATACTTATAATTGTATTTATTATCCTATTTGTGTTTCTGGAGGAGAAGCATTTTTCAGTTAAAGGGATAGTAATGTTTCATAATAAAAGCAGCTCTAATTAATCATCATAGTGTTTGGACTTTGGAGAGTGTTATTTCAATTCTGTCAGAGTTGTAGTACAAGAGTAATTCAATGATAAAGTATCCCTCTCCCGCCCCTTTTACTGATGTAACACTGTTCAGCCAGATCAGAAGGGAGGTGCCCAGGTAGATTGCAGAGAGGGACAATCTTCAATTAAGATAAGGGAAAAAGCTGAAAAGCTTGTCAAGGGGGGCAGGGCTTTCATTGTTCTCATAGGAAGAAGATTGTCCCCTTCTGTTATCTGTCTGGTCTATGGACTGGATTCCACATCTGAGAAGAGATGGCTTACACTAGGTAAAAGGGGCGGGAGGGGAAACTTTTACTCTTAAACCATAAAGGTTTGAAAGATGAGACTTATATCGTTCTTCATGTTTTTTTAATGCCTACAAAGTAAAATAAAGATAAAACGAAGTATTACTATCCTTTTAAGCAGCCTTTTCCATCGATTTTTTAATCAGCACTTTGGCAATTAGGTGAATTTGGATACATTTTTTAGATTTATTTTAGCCCATCACTATGTGAATATCCCAAGCTGGCCAGCTCTGTTTTTTCTCTAGGGTAACGTGAAATACATAACCCTCTTTCTCTTGTTTTAGAGGTTACCCAGAGAAGATCTCTACTGTCCACCAGTTATTGTGAAAGTCATAGACAATCGGCAGTTTGGAAGGAAGCCAGTGGTTGGCCAATGTACGATAAAATCACTGGAAGAGTTTCACTGTGACCCCAATGAAGACGATATGGATTTGGATGAAGGACAGTCAGGTACATATAACCACTTTATCTATGGTCTGTCCTGCTTTGTTATTTCTTATGTAATGAGCACAGGAATGTTGGAGAAGAAGTAAATTAAAGGAGCAAGATTAAAAAAGAAACAAAAAGCAAACAAACCAACAAACAAACCTTTTCTTAAAGAGAAGTAACATCACATAATAATAATCCCTACGTTCTTTACTATGACCAGTAAATCCTAATGGATCCTATGAATTTTTTGTTTTTCTTGGTGCCTTCGGGCAAGAGATATGGAGGAGGACATAATAGTTGGTTGCAGTTTTTTCCAAACTGAAGCAGGCAGAGTGCATGATCAGGGCCGGATTTACATCTCAGGAGCCTGTAAGCACAGAAATCTGAAGCGCCCCCCCCATTGGGCATCTCCACTGGACACCTCCTAATCTCCACACTGCCCCCATCATCTCCACTTTGCCCTCATACTGCCCCCCATCAGCTCAAACTTGCCCCCCCATCAGATCCATATTACCCTCACATTGCACCCCCCCACCCCCACCCCAGTGTCCGTTTCCTACCTCCTCCCTGTTGGTCCAGCGGTGTGACAGACAGGTCTGTGCCTCCTCCTTCTTCACAGACCTGCAGCTGCTGGAGCATCTGCGCGGTCTTCTCATCAGTAATGCAGAGCGCTGGGAGATGATGTCCCAGGTGTGTGCTGAAGGAGGCACAGACCTGACCGGGTGGGGGGTTAGTGACCACAGCAAGGCTAATTAAAAAAAAACAAAAAAAAACTGGTCCCAATGACAGGCGCCCCTCTCTGGGGTGAGCCTGTAGGCAGATGCCTACTCTGCCTTATGAGAAATCTGGCCCTGTGCATGATTGCATGCTTTGAAATGCGTTGCAGACCCCTCTGTATACTCAGCAGTTGAGGTCATGTGATCCTACCCGCACTAGAATGCCAACAGTACCAGTTACCTTAATCCTGGCAGAAATAACCTCAGTGGTACTAACAATAAGTTTGCGGGGCAAGGAGAGATGTAACCATAGTTTTGTACCCCAATTTAGACAAAACTAACTTTTTTTTCTGGTTCCAAGAGAGAGAAAAGAGAAGACAGTCAGATCTAGAGACACTCTAGTACATGAGCAAAACAGAGCTTGGTCTAGAGATTCTAGGAATAAGCACAGTTACTGACGGGAAGTATCATGCATTTAGCATGATGCCAACGCATTTCACAGAGTTGTACTACATAAAATATTGCGACAGTGGATACATCTGATAAGGATTCACTGCTCATGTAAGCTTTCAAACTGAACAGTGATGCACAACAGTCTGCCTCCATTTGTTGTTGGACCAAAACTCACATCATCCACACCCAGACATTGGCCAGGTGAGGCCAACGGGAATTGTAGTGCAACAATCTCTGGATGGCAACAGGTTTTTCATCCATGAAATAAGTGTACAAATGAAAAAAATGGGGCTTGTGATTACAAAGTACATCTTGCTGCTACATTGAAACATAGTAGTTGATGGGAGGTAAGAAGCATTTGCCCCTTCTAGTCTGTCTCAAAAAACACTTATTTGGTGTGGTACAGTATATACTATAATGATTATGAATGAGAACAGGTCTGGGATACATTACCCAGGAAATGTTGATCACTGGAGCCATGTGAGAGTGTTTAGTAGAGGAAGACCATCAATCGGAACATGATGTACCTCTGGGCTTTCCTATTTAGGGGTGAGACCGGAGACAGAATGAGACTGGACAGTGGGGAGGGTGGTTCTTTAAACACTGTGTGCACATTCTGTGGTCAGGGAAAGCGTCAGTGCACAGAATGAACTTCCTCAAGGATCTGAACCTGGGGTCTGACTTGTGAAGCTGGTTTCCATGTGTTTCTGCATAATTGTTGTTCTGTGTGTCCTGAGTTCATTGCACTCTACCCCAATTATAAATGTAACAAGTTCAGAGGGGAACTGTACCTCAATGAATAAGTGGTTCTTAAATTGTTTAACGGAAGGACTTACCTAGGTAAAAATCCACCATACAGCAGTCAGGTGTATCTACATAATTCCTGGATTTTCCTAGCTGTTGTGATGGAAAGTCAGAATTTTATTAAAGACACGGAGGCGAGTATTATGCTATTACTTTCTCCACTGCATCCCTCAGCAGCACCAAAATGTCAGGCACATTTCTCCAGCATGAGACTACCAGAAAACCCCAGAGATAAGTATTGGTCTTAAGATTGCCTTATCTGTAAAGACCGGACTTAATCGAGCACAGGGCTGTCCACGAACAGCCCTCAAGGGCCACCAACAGGCCAGGAGTTACGGATTTCTCTGCTTAAGCACAGGTGACCAATCAAAATGAATGAGCCACTGATGAACTCACCTGTGCTTAAATCCTGACCTGTTGGTCACCCTTGAGGACTGAAATTGGACAGCCCTGGTCTAGCAGAGCAGAGATCTTTTTGCAGAGAATGGAGAGAGTTATAATCAGGATTAAGCTCAGTGGCGTAACAATAGGGGTCGCGCCTCCAGGGGCCCGGCCGCCCCCCTGCGACCCCCTTGCCCGCAGCAGTCTGTAGCCTAGCTGATCTCCCACTCGGCGTGCCTCTCTAGTAATACAGAGCGCTGGGAGATGACATCATCTAGTAATACAGAGTGCTGGGAGATGACATCATCTAGTAATACAGAGTGCTGGGAGATGACATCATCTAGTAATACAGAGCGCTGGGAGATGACATCATCTCCCAGCCTCTGCATTACTAGAGCGGTTCGCGGGAGCTTCAGTTCTAGAGATCTGTGCTGAAGGAGGCACAGATCTGTCAAGACACTCCGCTAGACCACCAGGGACTGGAGGTAGGGGCAGTGTGGAAGGGGCAATGTGGAGATGAAGGGAAAATGTGGAGATGAAGGAGCAATGTGGAGATGAAGGGGGCATTGTGGAAGGGGCAATGTGGAGATGAAGGGGGCATTGTGGAAGGGGCATTGTGGAGATAAGGGGGCATTGTGGAGATGAAGGGGACATTGTGGAAGGGGCAATTTGGAGATTGGGGGGCATTGTGGAGATGGGGGCATTGTGGAGATGAAGGGGCAATGTGGAGATGAAGGGGGCATTGTGGAGATGAAGGGGCAATGTGGAGATGAAGGGGGCATTGTGGAGATGAAGGGGCAATATGGAGATTGGGGCATTGCGGAGATGAAGGGGCAATATGGAGATTGGGGCATTGTGGAGATGAAGGGGCAATGTGGAGATGAAGGGGGCATTGTGGAGATGAAGGGGGCATTGTGGAGATGAAGGGGCAATATGGAGATTGGGGCATTGTGGAGATGAAGGGGGCATTGTGGAGATGAAGGGGGCATTGTGGAAGGGGCAATGTGGAGATGAAGGAAAATGTGGAGATGAAGGAGCAATGTGGAGATGAAGGGGGCATTGTGGAAGGGGCAATTTGGAGATTGGGGGGCAATGTGGAGATGGGGGCATTGTGGAGATGAAGGGGCAATGTGGAGATGAAGGGGGGCATTGTGGAGATGAAGGGGGCATTGTGGAGATGAAGGGGCAGTGTGGAGATGAAGGGGCAGTGTGGAGATGGGGGCATTGTGGAGATGAAGGGGCAGTGTGGAGATGGGGGCATTGTGGAGATGAAGGGGGCATTGTGGAGATGAAGGGGCAGTGTGGAGATGGGGGCATTGTGGAGATGAAGGGGCAGTGTGGAGATGGGGCATTGTGGAGATGAAGGGGCAGTGTGGAGATGGGGGCATAGTGGAGATGAAGGGGGCATTGTGGAGATGAAGGGGGCATTGTGGAGATGAAGGGGCAGTGTGGAGATGGGGGCATTGTGGAGATGAAGGGGCAGTGTGGAGATGGGGGCATTGTGGAGATGAAGGGGCATTGTGGATGAGGGGGACATTGTGGAGATGAAGGGGCATTGTGGAGATGAGGGCATTGTGGAGATGAAGGAGGCAATGTGGAGATGAAGGGGCAGTGTGGAGATGGGGGCATTGTGGAGATGAAGGGGCAGTGTGGAGATGGGGGCATTGTGGAGATGAAGGGGCAGTGTGGATGAGGGGGACAATGTGGTCGGGGGGGGCCCATGGCAATTCCTGCACCAGGGCCCGGTGGCGTCTAGTTACGCCTCTGATTAAGCTGAGTTCACAGCGGAACACTAGTTCACTGGAGAAAGGCTCAATAATCTGGCAAAGAGGATGTGCATAGGACCTGATAATGGGAATGTTATGTTGCATCTGGTATTAACCAGAATTGCTCCTGAGTACAAACACTTCCTAATAATAACCCCTCTCTTACATTACGATGTCCAGAAAATCCTAATGGCCCTGCATCTGTGTCTTTTTTCAAGCGACAACATCTGTAATCAGGATATCGGGTCCATGGATGTGGACGTGACAGTTTCTGGAAGGTTTTTTATTTTTTTACCCATTGAGTGCAATGCGTTGCGTACCCCTCTGGCACTCAAAGGGTTAAACTGAAGCCGGTAGCATTGCACATCCCTCTGGTTCTTAAAGGGTTAATATTACAACATGGAGTGAGGAGATCCTGAGGTCCTGCTGTCCTGCCAGCAAATGCCATTTGGAAGGGACGTTAGGATTTTCTGACCGTGGTAAGATAAGTGGGGGCTCATTATTAGGAGGCGTCAGTTCTACTTTAAATCAGCCTCCTTGGGCTTCACACATAGGTCAGAAAGATTAGCAGTTCTGGACCATACCAACTGTATTAGAGGGGACAAAATAATTCCCAATTTCCACATTGTTTTTAACCCTTTGAGTGCCAGAGGGGTACACAATGCATTTCTTTGCAATGTGTTGCGTACGCCTCTGGCACTCAAAGGGTTAATGAGAAATTTAAACCCATTGAATGCTAAAGAGTACTCCATTGCATTGGTTCATAATGTGTTGAACACCTCTTTAGAACTCAAGTGGATAAGGTGAGCAATTTAACCCTATGAGTTCAGAGGAGAAGCCAATGCATTGCAGAGCCCATCTGGCACTCAGAGTGTTATAGGGATCGTAAAGTTTCACAAAAACAGCAGCTCCAATTAATCTTCATAGTATTTGAGCCATGGAGAGTGTTATTTCACTACTGTCAGAGTTGTAGTTCAAGAGTAATTAAATGATAAAGTATCCCCCTCCCGCCCCTTTTACCTAGTGTAACACTGCTCACCTCAGATGTGGAATCTGGTCTCTTGACTGAACAGGTCACAGCAATGGACAATCTTCTTACTGTGATCATAAGGAAAACCCTGCCCCCCTTGACTGGTTTTTCCTTATGATCACTGAAGATTGTCCCTCTCTGCGATCCATCCGGACAGTCTTGCTGCTCTGAGGTGAGCAGTGTTACATCAGTAAAAGGGGCGGGAGGGGGATACTTTATCATTCAATTACTCTTGTACTACAACTCTGACAGAATTGAAATAAAGGACGCAACATTTTTTGCAAAGTTGATACCTTTATTGGATAACTAAACAGATTTAGGATGCAAGCTTTCAAGACTTAGGTCTCTTCCTCAGGCATGTTATACAGATAAATACGAACACTTCTCTCTTAAATACAAGTACACATCACATTGTTTAGTGTTAGTATTAGTTAGCAAATAAAGGTATCAACTTTACAGCAAATTTTGCATCCTGTATTTCTACGGCTAACACGGTACCAACTCTCATCTAGTACTGAAATAACACTCTCCATGGCCCAAATACTATGAAGATTAATCAGAGGTGCTTTTTTTTGTGAACCATTACTGTCCCTTTAAAGAAATGAGACATTTTATTGTCACTTACGGTGCTACATAACTGCTTCAGTTTTTCGTATTAAACTCAGCCTCCTTGTCTTTGTTTTGGACCTGAGCCAGATTTTACGGGTCTGGACACCCCATTTTTTCTCGCCCTGGCAGACGGGACTTTTTTTTATTTTATAAAGCTATTTAATGTAACTCTCGGCTCACCGCCTTCCCTACTGTGAAAATATAATTGGTGTTTCTTTTGAATTCAAATAATACTGTGTTTTCAAAGAGATTTTTTTTTTTAGTTCTTTGGAAATGGGACTATACAAGGTTTTCTATTTTTCCAGAACAGATTGTCTCATTAACACGTCGGGACCCAGACTTGCCAATAAGCTGCATGGATATTGATGTGCCTTTTCAAGGGAACCTATCACCTAAAAACAACTTTTTGAAATAGCTTCAGAAACCACATATATGTTATATTAGACATTTTTATTTATAAAACTAGTTTTTTAATTGTTTAGATTTATACATTATGCTAATTAAGGCTTACCATGCATTCTCATTCTGTTTATCCATCTCACTCACTGACACTGCTCAGCAATGCATTACCCACCTCCCATAGCACTGACTTCCTGTCTTATCCCTACATTACTTCCCCCACTCACTGACACTGCTCAGTAATGCATTGCCCACCTTCCCTAGCACTGACTTCCTGTCTTATCCCTACATTACTTCCCCACTCACTGACACTGCTCAGCAATGCATTGCCCACCTCCCCTAGCACTGACTTCCTGTCTTATCCCTACATTACCTCCCCACTCACTGACACTGCTCAGCAATGCATTACCCACCTCCCCTAGCACTGACTTCACGTCTTATCCCTACATTACCTCCCCACTCACTGACACTGCTCAGCAATGCATTACCCACCTCCCCTATCACTGACATCCTGTATTATCCCTACATTACCTCCCCCACTCACTGACATTGCTCAGCATTGCATTACCCACCTCCCCTAGTACTGACTTCCTGTCTTATCCCTACATTACCTCTCCACTCACTGACACTGCTCAGCAATGCATTGCCCACCTCCCCTAGCACTGACTTCCTGTCTTATCCCTACATTACCTCCCCCACTCACTGACATTGCTCAGCATTGCATTACCCACCTCCCCTAGTACTGACTTCCTGTCTTATCCCTACATTACCTCTCCACTCACTGACACTGCTCAGCAATGCATTGCCCACCTCCCCTAGCACTGACTTCCTGTCTTATCCCTACATTACCTCCCCCACTCACTGACACTGCTCAGCAATGCATTGCCCACCTCCCCTAGCACTGACTTCCTGTCTTATCCCTACATTACCTCCCCACTCACTGACACTGCTCAGCATTGCATTACCCACCTCCCCTAGCACTGACTTCCTGTCTTATCCCTACATTACCTCCCCACTCACTGACACTGCTCAGCAATGCATTGCCCACCTCCCCTAGCACTGACTTCCTGTCTTATCCCTACATTACCTCCCCACTCACTGACACTGCTCAGCATTGCATTACCCACCTCCCCTATCACTGACTTCCTGTCTTATCCCTACATTACCTCCCCACTCACTGACACTGCTCAGCATTGCATTACCCACCTCCCCTAGCACTGACTTCCTGTCTTATCCCTACATTACCTCCTCCCCTCACTGACACTGCTCAGCAATGCATTACCCACCTCCACTAGCAATGACTGGTTGTCTTATCCTTACATTACCTCCCCACTCACTGACACTGCTCAGCAATGCATTACCCACCTCCCCTAGCACTGACTTCCTGTCTTATCCCTACATTACCTCCCCACTCACTGACACTGCTCAGCAATGCATTACCCACCTCCCCTAGCACTGACTTCCTGTCTTATCCCTACATTACCTCCCCACTCACTGACACTGCTCAGTAATGCATTAGCCACCTCCCCTATCACTGACTTCCTATCTTATCCCTACATTACCTCCCCCACTCACTGACACTGCTCAGCAATGCATTAGCCACCTCCCCTAGCACTGACTTCCTGTCTTATCCCTACATTACCTCCACACTCACTGACACTGCTCAGTAATGCATTACCCACCTCCACTAGCACTGACTTCCTGTCTTATCCCTACATTACCTCCCCCACTCACTGACACTGCTCAGCAATGCATTACCCACCTCCCCTAGCACTGACTTCCTGTCTTATCCCTACATTACCTCCCCACTCACTGACACTGCTCAGCAATGCATTACCCACCTCCCCTAGCACTGACTTCCTGTCTTATCCCTACATTACCTCCCCACTCACTGACACTGCTCAGTAATGCATTACCCACCTCCCCTAGCACTGACTTCCTGTCTTATCCCTACATTACCTCCCCACTCACTGACACTACTCAGCAATACATTACCCACCTCCCCTAGCGCTGACTTCCTGTCTTATCCCTACATTACCTCTACCACTCACTGACACTGCTCAGTAATGCATTACCCACCTCCCCTAGTACTGACTTCCTGTCTTATCCCTACATTACCTCCCCACTCACTGACACTACTCAGCAATGCATTATCCACCTCCCCTAGCACTGACTTCCTGTCTTATCCCTACATTACCTCCCCACTCACTGACACTACTCAGCAATGCATTATCCACCTCCCATAGCACTGACTTCCTGTCTTATCCCTACATTACCTCCCCACTCACTGACACTACTCAGCAATGCATTACCCACCTCCCCTATCACTGACTTCCTGTCTTATCCCTACATTACCTCCCCCACTCACTGACACTGCTCAGCAATGCATTACCCACCTCCCCTAGCACTGACTTCCTGTCTTATCCCTACATTACCTCCCCCACTCACTGACACTGCTCAGCAATGTATTATCCACCTCCCCTAGCACTGACTTCCTGTCTTATCTCTACATTACCTCCCCCACTCACTGACACTGCTCAGCAATGTATTACCCACCTCCCCTAGCACTGACTTCCTGTCTTATCCCTACATTACCTCCTCCACTCACTGACACTGCTCAGCAATGCATTACCCACCTCCCCTAGCACTGACTTCCTGTCTTATCCCTACATTACCTCCTCCACTCACTGACACTGCTCAGCAATGCATTACCCACCTCTCCTAGTACTGACTTCCTGTGTTATCCCTACATTACCTCCTCCACTCACTGACACTGCTCAGCAATGCATTACCCACCTCCCCTAGCACTGACTTCCTGTCTTATCCCTACATTACCTCCCCCACTCACTGACACTGCTCAGCAATGCATTACCCACCTCCCCTAGCACTGACTTCCTGTCTTATCCCTACATTACCTCCCCCACTCACTGACACTGCTCAGTAATGCATTACCCACCTCCCCTAGCACTGACTTCCTGTCTTATCCCTACATTACCTCCCCCACTCACTGACACTGCTCAGCAATGCATTACCCACCTCCCCTAGCACTGACTTCCTGTCTTATCCCTACATTACCTCCTCCACTCACTGACACTGCTCAGCAATGCATTACCCACCTCTCCTAGTACTGACTTCCTGTCTTATCCATACATTACCTCCCCCACTCACTGACACTGCTCAGTAATGCATTACCCACCTCCCCTAGCACTGACTTCCTGTGTTATCCCTACATTACCTCCTCCACTCACTGACACTGCTCAGCAATGCATTACCCACCTCCCCTAGCACTGACTTCCTGTCTTATCCCTACATTACCTCCTCCACTCACTGACACTGCTCAGCAATGCATTACCCACCTCCCCTAGCACTGACTTCCTGTCTTATCCCTACATTACCTCCCCCACTCACTGACACTGCTCAGCAATGCATTACCCACCTCCCCTAGCACTGACTTCCTGTCTTATCCCTACATTACCTCCCCCACTCACTGACACTGCTCAGCAATGCATTACCCACCTCCCCTAGCACTGACTTCCTGTCTTATCCCTACATTACCTCCTCCACTCACTGACACTGCTCAGCAATGCATTACCCACCTCTCCTAGTACTGACTTCCTGTGTTATCCCTACATTACCTCCTCCACTCACTGACACTGCTCAGCAATGCATTACCCACCTCCCCTAGCACTGACTTCCTGTCTTATCCCTACATTACCTCCTCCACTCACTGACACTGCTCAGCAATGCATTACCCACCTCCCCTAGCACTGACTTCCTGTCTTATCCCTACATTACCTCCCCCACTCACTGACACTGCTCAGCAATGCATTACCCACCTCCCCTAGCACTGACTTCCTGTCTTATCCCTACATTACCTCCCCACTCACTGACACTGCTCAGCAATGTATTAGCCACCTCCCCTAGTACTGACTTCCTGTCTTATCCCTACATTACCTCACCCACTCACTGACACTGCACAGCAATGCATTACCCACCTCTCCTATCACTGACTTCCTGTCTTATCCCTACATTACCTCCCCACTCACTGACACTGCTCAGCAATGCATTACCCACCTCCCCTAGTACTGACTTCCTGTCTTATCCCTACATTACCTCCCCACTCACTGACACTGCTCAGTAATGCATTACCCACCTCTCCTAGCACTGACTTCCTATCTTATCCCTACATTACCTCCCCCACTCACTGACACTGCTCAGCAATGCATTACCCACCTCCCCTAGCACTGACTTCCTGTCTTATCCCTACATTACCTCCCCACTCACTGACACTGCTCAGCAATGCATTACCCTCCTCCCCTAGCACTGACTTCCTGTCTTATCCCTACATTACCTCCCCACTCACTGACACTGCTCAGCAATGCATTACCCACCTCCCCTAGCACTGACTTCCTGTCTTATCCCTACATTACCTCCCCACTCACTGACACTGCTCAGCAATGCATTGCCCACCTCCCCTAGTACTGACTTCCTGTCTTATCCCTACATTACCTCCTCCACTCACTGACACTGCTCAGCAATGCATTACCCACCTCCCCTAGCACTGACTTCCTGTTTTATCTCTACATTACCTCCCCCACTCACTGACACTGCTCAGTAATGCATTACCCACCTCCCCTAGCACTGACTTCCTGTCTTATCCCTACATTACCTCCCCACTCACTGACACTGCTCAGCAATGCATTACCCACCTCCCCTAGTACTGACTTCCTGTCTTATCCCTACATTACCTCCTCCACTCACTGACACTGCTCAGCAATGCATTACCCACCTCCCCTAGTACTGACTTCCTGTCTTATCCCTACATTACCTCCTCCACTCACTGACACTGCTCAGCAATGCATTACCCACCTTCCCTAGCACTGACTTCCTGTTTTATCCCTACATTACCTCCCCACTCACTGACACTGCTCAGCAATGCATTATCCACCTCCCCTAGTACTGACTTCCTGTCTTATCCCTACATTACCTCCCCCACTCACTGACACTGCTCAGCAATGTATTACCCACCTCCCCTACCACTGACTTCCTGTCTTATCCCTACATTACCTCCCTCACTCACTGACACTGCTCAGTAATGCATTACCCACCTCCCCTAGTACTGACTTCCTATCTTATCCCTACATTACCTCCCCACTCACTGACACTGCTCAGCAATGCATTACCCACCTCTCCTAGTACTGACTTCCTGTCTTATCCCTACATTACCACCCCCACTCACTGACACTGCTCAGCAATGCATTACCCACCTCCCCTAGCACTGACTTCCTGTCTTATCCCTACATTACCTCCCCCACTCACTGACACTGCTCACCAATGCATTACCCACCTCCCCTAGTACTGACTTCCTGTCTTATCCCTACATTACCTCCCCACTCACTGACACTGCTCAGCAATGCATTACCCACCTACCCTAGCACTGACTTCCTGTCTTATCCCTACATTACCTCCCCACTCACTGACACTGCTCAGTAATGCATTACCCACCTCCTCTAACACTGACTTCCTGTCTTATCCCTACATTACCTCCTCCTCTCACTGACACTGCTCAGCAATGCATTACCCACCTACCCTAGCACTGACTTCCTGTCTTATCCCTACATTACCTCCCCACTCACTGACACTGCTCAGTAATGCATTACCCACCTCCTCTAACACTGACTTCCTGTCTTATCCCTACATTACCTCCCCCACTCACTGACACTGCTCAGTAATGCATTACCCACCTCCCCTAGCACTGACTTCCTGTCTTATCCCTACATTACCTCCCCCACTCACTGACACTGCTCAGTAATGCATTACCCACCTCCCTTAGCACTGACTTCCTGTCTTATCACTACATTACCTCCCCACTCACTGACACTGCTCAGTAATGCATTACCCACCTCCCCTAGTACTGACTTCCTGTCTTATCCCTACATTACCTCCCCCACTCACTGACACTGCTCAGTAATGCATTACCCACCTCCCCTAGCACTGACTTCCTATCTTATCCCTACATTACCTCCCCACTCACTGACACTGCTCACCAATGCATTACCCACCTCCCCTAGCACTGACTTCCTTCCTTCAGTCCTTCCTTCCTTCCTCCGTCCCTCTTTCTCTTTCTTTCTTTCCTTCCGTCCCTTTCCTTTCTTTTCCTTCCTTCCTTCACTCGCTTCAGTCACCTTCCCTCATTCCTTCCTACCTTTTTCCTACCTTCCTTCCTTCCTATCTTCGCCTCCCTTCCTTCCTTCCATCTTTCTTTCTCACTCTTTCCTACCTCCTTCCCTTCTTTCCTTGCCTACCTTCCTTCCTTCCTACCTCCTTCCATTATTTCCTTGCCTACCTTCCTTCCTTCCTACCTCCTTCCATTATTTCCTTGCCTACCTTCCTTCCTTCCTACTGCCTTCCCTTCTTTCCTTGCCTACCTTCCTTCATTCCTACCGCCTTCCATTATTTCCTTGCCTACCTTCCTTCCTTCCTACCGCCTTCCCTTCTTTCCTTGCCTACCTTCCTTCATTCCTACCGCCTTCCATTATTTCCTTGCCTACCTTCCTTCCTTCCTACCGCCTTCCATTATTTCCTTGCCTACCTTCCTTCCTTCCTACCTCCTTCCCTTCTTTCCTTGCCTACCTTCCTTCATTCCTACCGCCTTCCATTATTTCCTTGCCTACCTTCCTTCCTTCCTACCTCCTTCCCTTCTTTCCTTGCCTACCTTCCTTCCTTCCTACTGCCTTCCCTTCTTTCCTTGCCTACCTTCCTTCCTTCCTACCGCCTTCCATTATTTCCTTGCCTACCTTCCTTCCTTCCTACTGCCTTCCCTTCTTTCCTTGCCTACCTTCCTTCCTTCCTACCGCCTTCCATTATTTCCTTGCCTACCTTCCTTCCTTCCTACCTCCTTCCATTATTTCCTTGCCTACCTTCCTTCCTTCCTACTGCCTTCCCTTCTTTCCTTGCCTACCTTCCTTCCTTCCTACCTCCTTCCCTTCTTTCCTTGCCTACCTTCCTTCCTTCCTACCGCCTTCCATTATTTCCTTGCCTACCTTCCTTCCTTCCTACTGCCTTCCCTTCTTTCCTTGCCTACCTTTCATCATTCCTACCGCCTTCCCTTCTTTCCTTGCCTACCTTCCTTCCTTCCTACCGCCTTCCATTATATCCTTGCCTACCTTCCTTCCTTCCTACTGCC
Source organism: Rhinophrynus dorsalis (assembly GCA_037306005.1). Lineage (NCBI taxonomy): Eukaryota > Metazoa > Chordata > Amphibia > Anura > Rhinophrynidae > Rhinophrynus > Rhinophrynus dorsalis. The sequence continues at coordinate 11,231,206 of CM074718.1, forward strand.
TTCCCTTCTTTCCTTGCCTACCTTCCTTCCTTCCTACCGCCTTCCATTATTTCCTTGCCTACCTTCCTTCCTTCCTACCTCCTTCCATTATTTCCTTGCCTACCTTCCTTCCTTCCTACCGCCTTCCATTATTTCCTTGCCTACCTTCCTTCCTTCCTACTGCCTTCCCTTCTTTCCTTGCCTACCTTCCTTCATTCCTACCGCCTTCCATTATTTCCTTGCCTACCTTCCTTCCTTCCTACCGCCTTCCCTTCTTTCCTTGCCTACCTTCCTTCCTTCCTACCGCCTTCCATTATTTCCTTGCCTACCTTCCTTCCTTCCTACTGCCTTCCCTTCTTTCCTTGCCTACCTTCCTTCCTTCCTACCGCCTTCCATTATTTCCTTGCCTACCTTCCTTCCTTCCTACCTCCTTCCATTATTTCCTTGCCTACCTTCCTTCCTTCCTACCTCCTTCCCTTCTTTCCTTGCCTACCTTCCTTCCTTCCTACCGCCTTCCATTATTTCCTTGCCTACCTTCCTTCCTTCCTACTGCCTTCCCTTCTTTCCTTGCCTACCTTTCTTCATTCCTACCGCCTTCCCTTCTTTCCTTGCCTACCTTCCTTCCTTCCTACCGCCTTCCATTATTTCCTTGCCTACCTTCCTTCCTTCCTACCTCCTTCCATTATTTCCTTGCCTACCTTCCTTCCTTCCTACCGCCTTCCATTATTTCCTTGCCTACCTTCCTTCATTCCTACCGCCTTCCATTATTTCCTTGCCTACCTTCCTTCCTTCCTACCGCCTTCCATTATTTCCTTGCCTACCTTCCTTCCTTCCTACCTCCTTCCATTATTTCCTTGCCTACCTTCCTTCCTTCCTACCGCCTTCCATTATTTCCTTGCCTACCTTTCTTCATTCCTACCGCCTTCCCTTCTTTCCTTGCCTACCTTCCTTCCTTCCTACCGCCTTCCATTATTTCCTTGCCTACCTTCCTTCATTCCTACCGCCTTCCATTATTTCCTTGCCTACCTTCCTTCCTTCCTACCGCCTTCCATTATTTCCTTGCCTACCTTCCTTCCTTCCTACCTCCTTACCTTCTTTCCTTGCCTACCTTCCTTCATTCCTACTGCCTTCCCTTCTTTCCTTGCCTACCTTCCTTCATTCCTACTGCCTTCCCTTCTTTCCTTGCCTACCTTCCTTCATTCCTACCGCCTTCCCTTCTTTCCTTGCCTACCTTCCTTCCTTCTCTTTACTTCCTTCCCTCCCTCTTTTCATTAATTCTTTAATTCCTCCCTTCATTCCTTCCTTCTTTCCTTCTCTTTCTTCTTTCAATATTTTCCTTCCTTCTTTCCTTCTTTCCCTGCCTATTTTCCTTCCTTCATTCTTTCCCTTCCTTATTTCTTCCTTCTCCTTCTTTCTCTCTTTTGCTTCCTTCTTTCCTTCTCCTTCCTTCACTATATTCCTTCCTTCTGTCACCCTCGCATGAGTCACTCACCCGTCTTGTGCCCTGTTCTTGCCACTCCGCCCTCTTGGAGCGGTGCTCCGCACTTCCGCACAGTCATTCGGCTGCGGTTATTTAAGCCATCTTCTCCTGCTCTTGGCTGCACTATCACAGTGATCCCAGAGAGAGTGCATACGGTTTAGTGTTGCTCTCGCTATTTCCCTGCTTAGTACCTTGCCTTATAGTCTTGAACTAGTATCTGCCTATCTGACCTTCTGTCTATGACCCTTGGCCTGTCCCTGATCCTCCGATTGCCTGCTGTTTACACCTGATAACCAGTACTACTGTCTATGACCCTTGGCCTGTCCCTGATCCTCCGATTGCCTGCAGTTTATACCTGATAACCAGTACTACTGTGTATGACCCTTGGCCTCTCCCTGATCCTCCAGTTGCCTGCTGTTTATACCTGATAACCAGTACTACTGTGTATGACCCTTGGCCTGTCCCTGATCCTCCAGTTGCCTGCTGTTTATACCTGATAACCAGTACTACTGTGTATGACCCTTGGCCTGTCCCTGATCCTCCGATTGCCTGATGATTTGTTCCCGTCAGTCTGGATTATTGTGTATGACTCTTGATCTGTCTAATTATTCTCTTGCTTGCACACATTTACCCATCTTACCTGTTGTGCGTGACCTTTGGCCTTTCCGGCTATTCTCTGGCTGATATCCCTTGGAGAGTTCACGCTATATCCTGTAGCCCTCGTACTCAATCTTTGAACCCTACTCAGTAAACTCTACCCTTCACTCTCCCCTGCAGGAGATCTCATGCTATCTGAGTATTCTCATCCTGGGTCACCTCCAGCTTCTCTGGGGTTTGTCATCCGGCCGTACAGCTGGCATCTTTAGTTCGGCCCTCGCCCCAGCACGGGTCTATTTCAGACAGCCTGAGTGCCCAATCTACGCTCCCTAGCATCGTACCCCAGCACTCCCTCTACTGCAAGCCATCCGCTCCTGACACCTTCCTTCCTTTCTTCCTCCCTTCTCCTTCCTTCCCTCTTTTCCTTCCTTCCTTCTTTCCTTCTCCTACCTTCCCTATAATCCTTCCTTTCATCCTTCTCCTCTTTTCCTTCCTTCTTTCCTTCTCCTACCTTCCCTGTTTTCCTTCCTTCCCTATAATCCTTCCTTCCTTCCTCCTTCCTTCCCTCTTTTCCTTCCTTCCTCCCCGCTTTTCCTTCCTTCTTTCCTTCTCCTACCTTCCCTGTTTTCCTTCATTCCCTATAATCCTTCCTTTCCTCCTTCTCCTCCTTTCCTTCCTTCCTTTCCTCTTTTCCATCCTTCCATCTCCTTCCCTCCTTCTTTCCTTCCTCCCTCCATTTCCTTCTTTCCCTCCTTCTTTCCTTCCTCCCTCCATTTCCTTCTTTCCCTCCTTCTTTCCTTCCTCCCTCCATTTCCTTCTTTCTTTCTCCTTCTCTCCTTTCTTCTCCCTCCATTCCTTTCCTTCCTTCCTTCCTTCCCTTCCTGTCTTCCCCCTTCCTTCCCTCCTTCCTTCTTTCCTTTCCTCCCTCCCTTCCTTCTATCCCTTCCTTCCTTTTTTCCTTCCTTAACTGTCTTACTTCCCTCCCTTCCTTCTTTCCTTCTATCCATCCCTCACTCCCTTTCTTCCTTATTTCCTTCCTTTCTTCCCTTCTCCCTCCCTGCCTTCCTTCCCTCCTTCTTCTTTTCCCTTCCTTCCTTCCCTTTTTCTTTCCTGCCTTCCTTACCTCCTTCTTTACTTTTATTCCTTCTTTCATTCTCCTTCCTTCCTTCCATCCCTCCCTCACTCCCAATCTTCCTTATTTCCTTCCTTTCTTCCCTTTTTCCTTCCTGCCTTCCTTCCCTCCTTCTTATTTTCTCTTCTTTCCTTCCCTTTTTCCTTCCTGCCTTCCTTCCCTCCTTCCTTCCTTTCATTCCTTCTTTCATTCTCCTTCCTTCCTTCCCTCCCTCCCTTTGTTCCTTCCTTCCTATACATATTAAGATCTTTAAGTCTCTCCTTATCCTTTCTGTACAGAAGTATCAAAAATAAGTATCAGATCCCATCTGCAGCCCTTGGACCTGGCTAATATGGCCCTTCATGCATATCCTGTTAAAAGCAAGTTTGACCCTAGGAAAAATCGGTCCTTTATTTGTTTAACACAAGGCCTTACGTAGGTGGATGTTCTTCAAACATCAGTCAGTGATTTCTGTATACATGGAAAGGCAGATTTGAACAGAGATCACTATTTGCAGGAAAAAGCAGATAAATTAAAAAATAAATATATAGATATACATGAATACCTGACTGTACGACAGCTATCTTTATTAGCTGAATGATGAGACACTAATTCCTATGGTATATTTACCTCCCTCAGACATAATATTTACCTGATCTTTAGAAATGAGGCAGACATTTACTGCTGAGTTTGTATGATTACTTAGAAAACCATAAAGAATGGCAGTTACCATTGCATATCCTACCTTCAGTGGAGGCATCCATCTTTACATGACTTATATGATTAATATTGCCGATTTATTGATTCCACTGCTTTGGTGGCAGTTGATATATTCTGGTAGACTCAGAAGACAAGTAAAGAGCAACAGAGCAATTTCAGGCCAGCCGTGTAATTAAGAAGGCTGTGTCAACTCTGCTGGGGTTAGATTTTCCCCAACTACTAAACTAAAAATGTTCTAAAACCATTACACTGACTGGAAAGCAAAAAGTACAAGATATAGACTATACCAGGCCTCCTAGAGTGGCTGAAAAATACCTCTATTGGCATAAATCAAGGGGGGGTCTGAGTCTACCCAACTTCATGAAATACTGTCATGCAGCGGCACTCACATCCATTGTAGATTGGGCACATAGTGGAAATAACAAGGCTTGGGTACATCTTGAATGTGACACGGCCACTCTGGGGGACCCACTAATTGAAATATTCTTACCCCCCTCTATGAGAAACAGATCACTCAATATTCATCCCATTATTACATATGTTTTCTCAGTTTGGTCCCACCGCAACAAAGCGCAAACTCTCTCTTCTTACCCATCCTTCGCTTCTCCAATATTTTATAGACGTGAAACGCCATGTTCTCTTTCCTTTGCCTCCTTTCCTAAATGGGCAACAAATAAGCCCATGAGGGTTGCTGATCTAGGATCGGATGTCACACTGCAACAGTTTGAGGATTTGCGACTCAAATATGATTTACCGGCTGCGGAGGTTTTTTCAAATAAAACACTTTCTAGAACGTCCTTCTATAAAAGCGGTATGGACTTCTCGTCCCACAAAATCTGAATCTCTTCTACTATCTCCCATGAAACCATCGGGTGTGTTAGGCAAAATGTATAACATTCTGTCTTTCTTTCCTAGATCTAACAAACCAAACTATGCGCTAAAGTGGGAAATTGAATTGGGGAAACGAATAACTGATGAGGAATGGGATAATATTTGGAAAGAGGCATTGTCGGCCTCAATATCTGCGTCAGTATTAGAATCTCACTTTAAATTTCTTTCTAGATGGTACATGACTCCCTCTAGACTCCACGCTATATCTCCATCTCCAAGTTCTCTATGTTGGCGGTGTCATCTGGAGAGAGGGACCCCTTCAAATGTTTGGTGGATGTGCTCCAAAATCCGCCCGTTTTGGGCAAAATGTTTAGATCTTATTACACGATGCCTCAATATTACCCTTACCAGGGACATATGACAAACACTTTTTCTACTAAAGCTCCCCAATCTCCCCTTCCTGAAGAAATGTATTTTGTGAACCATGCTGTTAGCTGCTAAATCTCTTATTCCCAAACACTGGAAGGATGATTTACCTCCTACTATTCAAGAGTGGGCGAATAATATCAGATCACAAATTTCTATGATGAGGTTGCACCTTATTAGACGAGGTGCAGATCCAGACGACGTGGACGGCTTTTTTGTCACATGCCCTTCTTAAAATCTTGAATCTGAATTCTACGAATGATTTTGATATCCTTGAACATTCCGTACCATAGGTGAGTTCCCTTCCCCTCATCCCAAAAAAAAACAGATTACGATAATGAGACTAAAATCTGGTAGGTGACAGATCCATTTTAAGGTAGCTTTTAACCTTGCTGTGGAGTGTATGTTTTAGTTTCTGTATGCTGGTCTTTTATATTGTGTCTGGTCTTTAATTCATTGTTTTTTTTCTCATTTTGGTAAGTGAGGAAAAAAGCTTGGATGCTCTTCGTTTTGGTTATGTACCATTCATGAACACTATTTGTTACCCACCATCACAACCAATCTCAGTACATAATTTGGTAGGGTCATTCTTTTCCACATGTAGAAGAACATATACACTATACAGGGCTCAAAATTGGAAGTCCTTTGCTACTAGCCAGACCTGAAAAGTTACTCACCACTGCAAGCCATAACATACCCACCAGGGCTTAATTTCTACTCACCAGGGCTAAATTTTCACTCGCCATTGGCTAGTGGCAAGTGGAAATTTTGAGCCCTGCATTATAGACATGTGTGTGTATTTAACTGTCTGAAACGGATCAGAAGACTTGCCTCCAACAAAGAATCCAAACCTTACAATGTTCCCATTGCATTCCCAGAATTCCATTTGGCAATATGCAAATAAGAGCATACAGTGTTCACTTTTAGATTCCAAGTCCATATAAATATGGATCTCTTATCACAAGCTTTCTGTTTTAACACAGTTTATAAACCAAAGCTCAGGTTGAAAATACACAATCCAATCAATCTACTCAAAGGCAGCTATTTTGACCTACAGGGTCTCATCAGTGTAAAGTCTAGTAGACTGACTCATTCTGATCTGATTGGTCAGACAGACAATCAGATTAGGTTACGGTGAGTAAAAAAGTGTTATATATACATACATATATACAAAATTATTCCACCATACAGATATAATAAAGAATAACTTGTATCTGTGTTTTTTGCAGACGGTGTGAGTATTACGCCCAGGGATGAAGTGCTGATCGATATAGACGACAAGGAGCCTCTGATCCCAACTCAGGTAAGAGTGTAAGCGGCACGTCAATGGGGACTGAAATTAGATTGTAACCCACTTGGTGACAAGGTGTTTTTTTTACACTAGAGGAACTATTTTGGCCTTTTTTCTAGGTCTTTATTCCACCATTTTCTCTCTAATTCATTTAGTGTACCCACACAAATTATATACAACTTTTTTAAGGGTAAGTAGGGCTTTCTTTTTGATGACATAGAAGGGCTGCCCTTTCTGGCCATCTGAAGTCTTATGACCTGTATGCTTAAAGAAGCAGCAAACATTTAATAATATATATATATATATTGTAGGAGAAATGTATTCCCATGGCTGGAGGAGGTGTATTTCCAGAGTTGTTTTATAATTAGAAAGAGCATTACCTTTTGCATATACATTATGCTGTTTTTATCCTTGTTTTTTTTTTGCTTTAACAGACGTAACCTTTAGTTCTGCATCTGCTACTGTGCGCTTTATTCTTTATTGCAATTTGCAAACTGCTGATTTGAATCCAACAGGTCTATCATATACTTTAAAGTAAGATCTAACACTACAGTCCTTAGGAGAGCAGGTGCTGAATTTTTGACACTAGCTACTAGTGTAGAGGCAAACAGGCAAAGACTGGGAGTTAAAATTGCTTGAATTAAGGAGTATATGTGCTAGTCAGTTTTCTGGATGGTTGAAGGAAGTGGGATAGTGACACTCACAGTGAAAGGAACAATGACTGATAGGTATCAGACAGGCAGGAGGTCCTACACCTGAACTCAGACTTAGAGTCACGGTGACAGGTACTATAGACAGAAACACATATCACACATTGTTTTAGACACAAGTCACAACAACAGACATAACATCAGTCCACACGCTAACAGCAAAATGCTTGTTTTTAAACTATTTGAGAGACCCACTGGAAAGCCAGGACAACTAAATAAGCCTGTAAATACACAATCATCATCTTGGTCATAAGCTTCACTGCATCCAAGTCCAAACCCCACCCAGTCACACTCACTATTATTGACTATGCAGAAACACAGGATAACATCAACAACTCATGTCTATGAGTTCTTCTGCTGCTATTCAAGGTGAAACACCAGTTCCCTCCCTCTTCTCCTCCTTCCCCACCCAGTTCCTCCCACTTCCTGCCCACTTTTATGACAGTTAAGTCCTGCCCCCACTCATCAATACGCACCACCCCGTTTTGGTTGTGAATCGTGTCATTTATATCCTCCTCCACCACCAGCATCACAGCATTCAAGAAGTCAAAGTTCCCAGGTCATGGCCATGGGTAGAGGAAGTTATCGACCTGACGGTGTTCTCCAGAGGATCTCCTCAGTTGCTGTGGGGGACACTCTATTGCTTCTATAGGAAGTCAGAGATATCACAGTGATGCCAATCTCTCATTTTGGGATACATGCTTCTAAAGGCCAGATACAATAAGTTAAAAAAATCCACCATAGGGGAGAAATGAAAAGTAGAAAAAACCTTGTGCTCACAAAATAATATTCAAATCCTTCATCCGAATTTCCTTTTTTTCACTTTACAATAGAATTTTCTGTTATTGACTTATGTACGTGGCATAATATGGGTATATGATCTGGTTGAGTCCAAGTCTGAAGGTTTTAGATTAGGATGTGAGGCACAACCAATTAGATTATATATTTTTATTGGTAATTTGTGCATTTTAGTGTAATAAATTAGTTAAATATTTTTGTATATGGGTTAATGCCTTCTCTGTTGGTTTGTGGCTTTAAGGTATTTTTCTATGGAAATGAAAGGGAACTTTTCGCCCCTTGAACATTGCAGGGGCCTCAGAGTCATATCTAGAGTTCAACGGGCTATGGAATCATTGAAACTGTGGGTAATGTTTAGTTGTCTGTAGTAGTGTTGGTTTGATCCAGAATTACCTTTTTCATATCTATCTATCTATCTATCTATCTATCTATCTATCTATCTATCTATCTATCTATCTCTCTATCTGTCTGTCTGTCTGTCTGTCTATCTCATATCTATCTATCTATCTATCTATCTATCTATCTATCTATCTATCTCATATCTATCTATCTATCTATCTATCTATCTATCTATCTCATATCTCTCTATCTATCTATCTGTCTGTCTGTCTATCTATCTATCTCATATCTATCTATCTATCTATCTATCTATCTATCTATCTATCTATCTCATATCTATCTGTCTATGTCATATCTATCTGTCTATCTGTCTCATATCTGTCTATCTATCTATCTATCTATCTATCTATCTATCTATCTATCTATCTCATATCTATCTATCTATCTATCTATCTATCTATCTATCTATCTCATATCTATCTATCTATCTATCTATCTATCTATCTCATATCTATCTGTCTATCTATCTATCTATCTATCTATCTATCTATCTATCTAGCAATATCTCATATCTATCTATCTAATATCAATCTCATATCTATCTATCTATCTATCTATCTATCTATCTATCTATCTATCTATCAATATCTCATATCTATCTATCTATCTATCTATCTATCTATCTATCTATCTATATATCTATCTAATATCAATCTCATATCTATCTATCTATCTATCTATCTATCTATCTAATATCAATCTCATATCTATCTATCTATCTATCTATCTATCTATCTATCAATATCTCATATCTATCTATCTAATATCAATTTCATATCTATCTATCTATCTATCTATCTATCTATCTATCTATCTATCTATCTCATATCTATCTGTCTATCTATCTATCTATCTATCTATCAGTATCTCATATCTATCTATCTAATGTCAATCTCATATCTATCTATCTATCTATCTATTTATCTATCTATCTATCTATCTATCTATCTATCTCATATCTGTCTATCTGTCTATCTATCTATCTATCTATCTATCTATCTATCTATCTATCTTCTATCTATCTCATATCTGTCTATCTATCTATCTATCTATCTATCTATCTCATATCTATCTATCTATCTATCTATCTATCTATCTATCTATCTATCTATCTATCTCATATCTATCTATCTATCTATCTATCCATCTATATCTATCTATCTATCTATCTATCTATCTATCTATCTATCTCATATCTATCTATCTATCTATCTATCTATCTATCTATCTATCTATCTACACTTTATATAAGTCTATAAGTACAAGTGAGGACAATTCTGTACCTGTAACTAGACTGCATTGTTGTCCACTGACTAAAAAATATTTTTATATTTGTTACATTTTTTGCTACTGGAAGGGTCTGGAACCTATCACATACCAATACATATTTAGACATTTTTGTAGCAAAAGGATTTTCTTTTCCTTTGTATACATACTTGTTTTTTTTTTTTTGTTTTTTGGTTTTTGCGGTACTGGTAAATACAAATTTCTACAACTGTCTTGTAACATGTTAAAAAAGCCTCATTTAAAACAATGGAAATGTTTATTGTCCCCAGTGGTGCAGTTCAGGATTGAGTAATCATCCTCTAAACTGGTTCCAATCCTATTTATCAGATAGAATGCAATATATGTATATCGGTGACAATATATCCCTTCCACTCAAAGTAACAAGTGGGGCTCCCCAATGCTCAGTTCCTGTCCCTTCTCGATTTATAAATGATCTATCCATGGTTTGCAAGGCATCTTCTAAGCATAAACGTATCACAACTAGAAGCAATATTACAACATGACTTCTCAGAAGTTGAAAGATGGATAGCAAAGAACTAACTGTTCTGAAACACAGATAAAATGGTCACAATGTTATTTGATACAAAGCACAAACTGTGTAATCTTGGCAATACCTCCCTATCCATTGTAACAGAGTCTAATCATAACTTGACCCTGGTGGACTCCCACAAATATCTTGGTATGTGGCTTGACCCTCAACCACACTTTTGGTCTTAATATATTTACATTAACATGCAAATGTTATCCAAAAATAGGTGTTCTGTTTATAATCAAATCATGTTTAATCCCCCTGATAAGAAAACATATTGTACAACAGATGTTATAACCAGTCATAGACTATGGGGAGGTGGTATATTCTAATGCGCCACATATCTGTCTTAGTATAACTCTGTATAACTCATTATGTCGCTTTATCCTCCAGTATAATTGTAGATTATGTTAGCGTTAGTGTAGTCATAATCTTAATTTTAGTAATGACAGGAGGCGAGTATTTTGCATAATCTTTCTTTACTGAATCTCCATAGAGGCACAGTAACCAATCACAAAACAGAAACAGAAAGTATAAATAGCCTGGTATATGCAGACTACTTCCTCTTTCGCAGCATAAACAACAAGCTGACATAAGGAAAAACAAAAGTAACAACAAAACTCCTGTAGACGATCCTCTAACCCCCAGAATCTCCGTCCGTCACTGGAAGCAGATCACACTGAAAAAGAAAGGGATACTTGTGAAAGATCACTGAACAAAAAAACACAGTGTATAAAACAAAACAGCATTTGCATCAAGAAAAATGCATATCAAAACAAGAATAAACAATTCAATATCATAGGTAGCATCAAAATCAAGCTCAACATTGAACATCATTGAAATAAACAAACTCCCTGAGAAACCCGGCAATACTCACCCCTTAAAACCAAAGTAAGGAAAAACGGGAAAGGGCTGGGCGGGAAAATACTCGCCTCCTGTCATTACTAAAATTAAGATTATGACTACACTAACGCTAACATAATCTACAATTTTACCACATGACAGGAGGCTTCGTATTTTGCAATTTTAACGCTAAGACACCAACACTTGTGACGCATGAGCAGGAGGCCGAAAATAAAATAGACGAAAAGTGTGCTCCCTAGACCAATCTGCGGAACGTAAAATGTCAGCAAGAGAAGCCCCAGCTAATGCTGCACCAGACGCAGCAGCCCCTCTGACCGAATGAGCACCGAAACTAGAGTCAACCCCCACCAAGGATAAAACCCAACGAATCCACCGAGCCAGAGTAGTAGTGGAGACAGGTTTATGAGGTCTAACATAAGAGATGAGAAGTTGTCCTGAAGGAGAAGAACGTAACGAAGACGTCATTTGTACATAACGAAGTAAGACCTCCACCACACAAAGCTGAGGAACCTCCCGGAAAAAAGGATAAAACACCGAAACAGAATCAGACTTAGTACGACGAGAAATAGAGAAAGACACCCCCTCAGGAAGCACGGAAAAGCCGTCCACATCAAAAGCCCGGACATCTGAAACTCTGCGAAAAGAAACTAAACAAAGAAGAATGGTAAGTTTAGCAGATATCTGTCTAAGGGACAGACAATCATTAGAAGGCCAATTACGCAGGAAACGCAGAACCACGTCCACGTCCCAAAAACTAGAATACCTAGGCCCCGGAGGTCTAGCTAACTTGATCCCCCGTAAAAGCCTACAAACTAGGGGATCGCGCCCCACTGGAACACCCGCAACCGGGACATGAGCAGCAGAAATAGCTGAACGAATAACATTGAGCGAACGAAACGACTGACCTGAAGAAAAACGAAAAGATAAGTAATTCAGGATGGCCGTCACAGGTGCCGTAAAGGGATCGCAACCCCTCTCCAAACACCAGCCAGACCAGGCATTCCAGGCGGACATATAAGACCGTCTTGTACCGGGGCCCAGGAATCCCACAAGAGTTTCCTAGCCTCCTGCGATAATCCATCGACTGCCCAAGCACCCCTGAAATTGCCCAGGCCACCAGATGTAGCCGCTCTTGAAGGACGAGAGGATGGGGATTCCCTTGAGGATCCGAGAGGAGAAGAGGATGCAAAGGAAGAAGAAGAGGATCCTGAAACGATAACTCCAGCAGGTCCGGGTACCAAGGCTGACTCGGCCACAACGGAGTAACCAAAAGAATGCTTACCTGCTGAACCCGAACCTGGTGTAAGACTCTCGCCAGCATCGCAAACGGGGGAAACGCATACGCCCCCTGATTCGGCCACCGCTGAAGGAACGCATCCACTGCCCTGGAGTCTGGATCCGGCAGCCAACTGAAGTATGTCGGGAGTTGACGATTGGTTGTGGAAGCAAACAGATCCAAGCGTAAAGGACCCCTGAGGAGACACAGACGATGAAACAGTGATACATCTAGCTTCCAATCGCTCATGTCTCTCCAATGTCGGGAGAACCAATCTGCCGTGAAGTTGGAAATCCCCGGAAGATACTCTGCCCGCAGAGAAATGTTGTGGCTGAAGCAAAACTTGTAAAGGTCTTTTGTCGCCTCCGTCAGGACTCGCGACCTGGCGCCTCCTAGCTTGTTTATATATTGCACTGCAGAGAAATTGTCCATGCGTAGGAGAATGCAACAGCCCTCGGCGTCTTTGGCGAAACTGCGAACCGCAAAGGACCCCACTATCAATTCCAAGCAATTGATATGAAGACCTTCTTCCGCCACTGACCAAGGACCTCCCGTGGCCAGATCTGCACAATGGGCGCCCCAACCCCAAAGACTGGCGTCCGATTCCACGACAAAGTCGGGGGAAGGTCCAAAAACTGCACGGCCGTTCCAGGCCTGCATATGAAGGAGCCACCAACGAAGTTCTGCACGAACCTCCGGAGACAGATCCACTGAATGATCGTAGGACCTGCCCAAACGCAGATGATGAGTCTTCAAGCGTTGCATTGCCCGATAATGGAGTGGTCCCGGAAAGATTGCCTGAATTGAGGAAGAAAGGAGACCGACTATACGAGCCAGCAAATGCAATGGAACTAGAGGCATGCGCAGAATGCGGCGAATTTCCTTCCGGATTGCCGCCACCTTTGACACCGGAAGACGAAGAAGGCAACGAACAGAATCTATTTCGAAGCCTAGAAACTGTACAACCTGAGAAGGTTCCAACGCCGATTTCTCCACGTTGATGACAAACCCTAAGGACTCCAGAAAGTGCACCACAAAGCGCATCTGAGATCGAAGTCTGACAGCATCGTTGCAGAAGATCAAAAGATCATCGAGGTAAATGAGACAAAGAACGCCCAGAGCCCTCAAACGAGCCACCACTGGCTTCAGTAGCTTCGTGAAGCACCATGGAGCTGAGCTGAGACCGAAAGGGAGGCATGTGAACTGGCACGGACGCCTTTGCCAGCGAAAGCGAAGGAAAGGACGACAGCTCGGGTGGATCGGAACAGAAAGGTACGCATCTTTCAGATCCAGACGAGCAAACCAGTCTCCCTGGATCAAAAGATCACGCAAAAGATGGATTCCTTCCATCTTGAAATGCCGGTAAACGACAAAAGCGTTGAGCTGTCTCAGGTTGATGACCGGACGAAAATCCCCTGTTTTTTTGCGAACAAGAAAAATGTTGCTGAAAAAACCTGTCTCGTCTGGAGCGAACTGAACTGCGACTTTGGAAAAAAGCGAGGCGATCTCTTTGTCTATCAATTCCTGATCCCGCGTCGACAAGAGAGAAGCGGGAGGCGGGTTCATCTGCACCGGAGGAGACTGGAACTCGATGACATAGCCTTGAACGCACTGCAGGACCAAGCGTCCGAAGAAATTTCTCGCCAGGCCTGCAAATGAGAAGAGATTTTTCCCGCGGTAAACTGCATAGGGGAAATTGGAACAGGGTTTAAAATCGGTAAGCTTACCTGCTGGAAACTTGGCCCGGCCTCTGCCTCTGTGAGCTCTCGCTCTGTCCGCCCCTCTGGAGAAAGTAGTGGCCCGGTAGGGAGTTGAAGGAAAGAATCCTGGCGAGGATGGTGCGAAGCGGGGGCCGGAGGTCCAGAACCTCCTGGTTGCATGGCCCCGCTGCTGACCAGCCCTTCCAAAAACACCCCTGGAAGATGTAGGGCGGAACACCTGCCGCATGGAAGACTGCGCCTTGTTGAGGGTGGTGAATAAATTCACATGTCGTTTAAGCTCCGCAATGAATTGATCACCAAAAAGCAATCCGTTGGCTGAAGGACCCAATTCTTTCGAACCCAACTCTGCCAACTTGGGGTCGATCCTCAGCAGGACCGCCTTCCTTCTCTCTGCTGAAATGGCTGCATTAGCATTTCCCAAAAGACAGATTGATCGTTGAGCCCATTCTCTAATAGCATTAGCATCCAATGAGTCGCCGTGTTCCAGAGCCTGGTCAGCAAAGAACAAAATCTTAGCCAGAGGACCCAGAATGTCCAGCAATTTATCCTGAGATGCCTTGAGACCTTTCTCTATGCCCTTCTGTGGATCCCGGCCAGACCGAGTCATAAACGTAAGGACCGTGGGATCAAAATCAGGAGTGGCAGCAACTTTGTCCGGAAGGACTGGCCGTGGGCATTCGGCGCGAAGGCGACCCCTCACTTCTCGGTCCATAGATTGACGAAGCCAGAAATGGACGAAGCGGGCCAAATGATTAGGCAGGCACCACTCTGAAGATCTTGGATGGCGAATGGAGCGGGGATCAAACAGTGGCACTCCACGTGCATCCAGAAAACGGTCTTCTTCTGGAAAGGAACCATCCTGCGGGGCAACCGTAGGAGCATCCACCACCGTCTCCTTGACGAAACCAGAGGAAGAAGAACCAGGAGCCGGATCCCAAAGATCATCCTCCGAACCTGAGGCAGCACACCATTCATCCACGACCGCCAAAGGTCTAGGAGAGTAGGCTTCATCAACTGAAGAATGAGGAGAGTGGAGGACGGGAGCGGAAGAATCATCACGTCTGGGACGCTTCAACGGGGCCTTCCCCTTGCCATCACGGTTCCCCGTCCGATCCTCTGAAGATTCGTTGGAAGAGAAAGGTCCGACATCCCTTGCAGGGAAAGCAGAAGAGGATTCAGGAGCAAGGACTCTGGACAGCACCTTTTCCACAGATGCAGCAACGGCTGCATCAATAAGGGCCTGCAAGTCAGCAGAAGGAGCACTCATACTGTAGCAGATGGCGTGATAGCCAAACTGTGAAACAATCTGGAAAACAAAGGATAAAAAACCCAACGTAAGGGCAGGGAAACACCTAAATGACAGACAAAAAGGTGAGTCCCTAGAAGGTACAGACTGGGGCTCACCCAGATTAAAGGGAGACAACACTCCCCAGCCTTGTGGAATGACGAGGCATTCCCTTCAGGGAAAAAGGGGGGCTCACCCCTGTTTTTTTTTTTTTTTTTTTTTCAGGAAGGATCAAACCTGCATGGAAAGAAGGGGGCTCACCCCTAATAACAGTGGGGCTCACCCACAGATATGAAACAGGCTGCAGACTGTAAAATCATCCAGTGTACCTTCACCAAACCAATGAGGCACACCCACTATAAGGGACACCTAAAGGTATGTGGGCTCCCCCACTTAAAATACACACATAAGGGGGCTCACCCCAGCAGTACCTTGGGGCTCACCCAGGTAACACAGTCACTTTATTATACTTAAGGCAATTTTTTAATACATTTCATGGATAAATAGGTGGAAAGCAACAGCTCCAGCATAAGACAGAAAATGTTACAGTCATTTATTAATATAAACTTGCACTGCAATAACATGAATGAATCAGTTGTTAGCAGTAGTGGAGAACGATGCGAATGCAAGGCCTAGCAGCAGAAGACGCCGCTCCGAAGCTAGAACAACCCAGCCGCAGAGCGGAGCCCACACTAAAGATGGCCGCCGAGAATCTCGCGATATGAGATTCAAGATGGCCGCCGCAAGAACCAGCCCGGTCCGCGGACCACCGCCGACAAGCAGAAACAATATCTGGGAAGAGAGCTGATAGAATTGAACGCACAAGGACCTGTGAAAGGGATGCGCTAGAACCACTAAGCTACAGGAACCTAGTAGGAGGCGGACAAGGATAAACAACAAAAGGAAGCGGTGACTTCCGCGAACCCCAACCCAACACAGCCCCAGAAAATAAACGCCCCACAATGTCCACAGGGAACAGTTAGGGGAACGCAAAGAACAAAACTGCAACCCAGCAAACCACAAGTAGGCAAGCTGGGATAATAAATCAGGGCTGTGAAGAGTAGTAGAGAACCAGGCAGTCAAACCACACTAGACACAATTAGACAACAGATTCAAAGTTAAAGGAAGGGTGAAAAACCAACACCACACGATAGTAACATGACAGGGATTGCATAAAAATAGCATTAAAACCACATAACCTCACAATCATTGAATAACAAGTTGAATAAAAGGTTCAAAAACTCTGACCTGTGCAGCTTGTTGGAGCAGCAAGAAAGAGGAAGTGGTCTGCATATACCAGGCTATTTATACTTTCTGTTTCTGTTTTGTGATTGGTTACTGTGCTGCTATGGAGATTCAGTAAAGAAAGATTATGCAAAATACGAAGCCTCCTGTCATGTGGTAAAATTACACTACCAAACACTTTGCTTAAAGATCTAAATTGGGTAACACTCAAATCTAGACGTGCCCTTCACCTTTCTTGCTTAGTATACAACCATTCATCTGGAAAGCTACCGGACTACCTGAGCAGTATGATCACTCCAGCTCTAAACACTAACTATGACCACTACTCCACTGTAACAACTCACTGACTAGTCCACACTACCTGAGCAGTATGATCACTCCAGATCTCCATACTAACTATAACCTCCACTGCTAACAACTCACTGACTATTCCACACTACCTGAGCAGTATGATCACTCCAGCTCTAAACACTAACTATGACCACTACTCCACTGTAAACAACTCACTGACTATTCCACACTACCTGAGCAGTATGATCACTCCAGATCTCCATACTAACTATAACCTCCACTGCTAACAACTCACTGACTATTCCACACTACCTGAGCAGTATGATCACTCCAGATCTCCATACTAACTATAACCTCCACTGCTAACAACTCACTGACTATTCCACACTACCTGAGCAGTATGATCACTCCAGATCTCCATACTAACTATAACCTCCACTGCTAACAACTCACTGACTACTCAACACTACCTGAGCAGTATGATCACTCCAGATCTCCATACTAACTATAACCTCCACTACTAACAACTCACTGACTATTCCACACTACCTGAGCAGTATGATCACTCCAGATCTCCATACTAACTATAACCTCCACTACTAACAACTCACTGACTATTCCACACTACCTGAGTAGTATGATCACTCCAGCTCTCCATACTAACTATAACCTCCACTCCTAACAACTCACTGACTATTCCACACTACCTGAGCAGTATGATCACTCCAGATCTCCATACTAACTATAACCTCCACTGCTAACAACTCACTGACTATTCCACACTACCTGAGCAGTATGATCACTCCAGCTCTAAACACTAACTATGACCACTACTCCACTGTAAACAACTCACTGACTATTCCACACTACCTGAGCAGTATGATCACTCCAGATCTCCATACTAACTATAACCTCCACTGCTAACAACTCACTGACTATTCCACACTACCTGAGCAGTACGATCACTCCAGATCTCCATACTAACTATAACCTCCACTGCTAACAACTCACTGACTACTCCACACTACCTGAGCAGTATGATCACTCCAGATCTCCATACTAACTATAACCTCCACTACTAACAACTCACTGACTATTCCACACTACCTGAGCAGTATGATCACTCCAGATCTCCATACTAACTATAACCTCCACTACTAACAACTCACTGACTATTCCACACTACCTGAGTAGTATGATCACTCCAGCTCTCCATACTAACTATAACCTCCACTCCTAACAACTCACTGACTATTCCACACTACCTGAGCAGTATGATCACTCCAGATCTCCATACTAACTATAACCTCCACTGCTAACAACTCACTGACTATTCCACACTACCTGAGCAGTATGATCACTCCAGCTCTAAACACTAACTATGACCACTACTCCACTGTAAACAACTCACTGACTATTCCACACTACCTGAGCAGTATGATCACTCCAGATCTCCATACTAACTATAACCTCCACTGCTAACAACTCACTGACTACTCCACACTACCTGAGCAGTATGATCACTCCAGATCTCCATACTAACTATAACCTCCACTACTAACAACTCACTGACTATTCCACACTACCTGAGCAGTATGATCACTCCAGATCTCCATACTAACTATAACCTCCACTGCTAACAACTCACTGACTATTCCACACTACCTGATCAGTATGATCGCTCCAGATCTCTATACTAACTATAACCTCCACTACTAACAACTCACTGACGATTCCACATTACCTGTGCAGTATGATCACTCCAGATCTCTATACTAACTATAACCTCCGCTGCTAACAACACACTGACTATTCCACACTACCTGAGCAGTATGATCACTCCAGATCTCCATACTAACTATATCCTCCACTACTAACAACTCACTGACTACTCCACACTACCTGAGCAGTATGATCACTCCAGATCTCCATACTAACTATAACCTCCACTACTAACAACTCACTGACTACTCCACACTACCTGAGCAGTATGATCACTCCAGATCTCCATACTAACTATAACCTCCACTGCTAACAACTCACTGACTATTCCACACTACCTGAGCAGTATGATCACTCCAGATCTCCATACTAACTATAACTTCCACTGCTAACAACTCACTGACTATTCCACACTACCTGAGCAGTATGATCACTCCAGATCTCCATACTAACTATAACCTCCACTCCACTGCTAACAACTCACTGACTATTCTACACTACCTGAGCAGTATGATCACTCCAGATCTCCATACTAACTATAACCTCCACTACTAGCAACTCACTGACTATTCCACACTACCTGAGCAGTATGATCACTCCAGATCTCCATACTAACTATAACCTCCACTACTAGCAACTCACTGACTGTTCCACACTACCTGAGCAGTATGATCACTCCAGATCTCCATACTAACTATAACCTCCACTCCACTACTAACAACTCACTGACTATTCCACACTACCTGAGCAGTACGATCACTCCAGATCTCCATACTAACTATAACCTCCACTCCACTACTAACAACTCACTGACTATTCCACACTACCTGAGCAGTATGATCACTCCAGATCTCCATACTAACTATAACCTCCACTACTAACAACTCACTGACTATTCCACACTACCTGAGCAGTATGATCACTCCAGATCTCCATACTAACTATAACCTCCACTCCACTACTAACAACTCACTGACTATTCCACACTATCTGAACAGTATGATCACTACAGATCTCCATACTAACTATAACCTCCACTGCTAACAACTCACTGACTATTCCACACTACCTGAGCAGTATGATCAGTCTAGATCTCCATACTAACTATAACCTCCAGTACTAACAACTCACTGACTATTCCACACTACCTGAGCAGTATGATCACTCCAGATCTCCATACTAACTATAACCTCCACTGCTAACAACTCACTGACTATTCCACACTACCTGAACAGTATGATCACTCCAGCTCTCCATACTAACTATAACCTCCACTGCTAACAACTCACTGACTATTCCACACTACCCGAGCAGTATGATCACTCCAGATCTCCATACTAACTATAACATCCACTGCTAACAACTCACTGACTATTCCACACTACCTGAGCAGTATGATCACTCCAGATCTCCATACTAACTATAACCTCCACTACTAACAACTCACTGACTATTCCACACTACCTGAGCAGTATGATCACTCCAGATCTCCATACTAACTATAACCTCCACTACTAAAAACTCACTGACTATTCCACACTACCTGAGCAGTATGATCACTCCAATGTCCATACTAACTATAACCTCCACTACTAACAACTCACTGAGTATACCACATTACCTGAGCAGTATGATCACTCCAGATCTCCATACTAACTATAACCTCCACTACTAACAACTCACTGACTATTCTACACTACCTGATCAGTATGATCACTCCAGATCTCCATACTAACTATAACCTCCACTACTAACAACTCACTGACTATTCCACACTACCTGAGCAGTATGATCACTCCAGATCTCCATACTAAGTATAACCTCCACTACTAACAACTCACTGACTATTCCACACTACCTGAGCAGTATGATCACTCCAGATCTCCATACTAACTATAACCTCCACTACTAACAACTCACTGACTATTCCACACTACCTGAGCAGTATGATCACTCCACATCTCCATACAAACTATAACCTTCACTACTAACAACTCACTGACTATTCCACACTACCTGATCATTATGATCACTCCAGATCTCCATACTAATTATAACCTCCACTACTAACAACTCACTGACTATTCCACACTACCTGAGCAGTATGATCACTCCAGATCTCCATACTAACTATAACCTCCACTACTAACAACTCACTGACTATTCCACACTACCTGAGCAGTACGATCACTCCAGATCTCCATACTAACTATAACCTCCGCTACTAACAACTCACTGACTATTCCACATTACCTGAGCAGTACGATCACTCCAGATCTCCATACTAACTATAACCTCCACTGCTAACAACTCACTGACTATTCCACACTACCTGAGCAGTATGATCACTCCAGATCTCCATACTAACTATAACCTCCACTGCTAACAACTCACTGACTATTCCACACTACCTGAGCAGTATGATCACTCCAGATGTCCATACTAACTATAACATCCACTGCTAACAACTCACTGACTATTCCACACTACCTGAGCAGTATGATCACTCCAGATGTCCATACTAACTATAACATCCACTGCTAACAACTCACTGACTATTCCACACTACCTGAGCAGTATGATCACTCCAGATCTCCATACTAACTATAACCTCCACTACTAACAACTCACTGACTATTCCACACTACCTGAGCAGTATGATCACTCCAGATCTCCATACTAACTATAACCTCCACTGCTAACAACTCACTGACTATTCCACACTACCTGAGCAGTATGATCACTCCAGATGTCCATACTAACTATAACATCCACTGCTAACAACTCACTGACTATTCCACACTACCTGAGCAGTATGATCACTCCAGATGTCCATACTAACTATAACATCCACTGCTAACAACTCACTGACTATTCCACACTACCTGAGCAGTATGATCACTCCAGATCTCCATACTAACTATAACCTCCACTACTAACAACTCACTGACTTCTCCACACTACCGGAGCAGTATGATCACTCCAGATCTCCATACTAACTATAACCTCCACTGCTAACAACTCACTGACTATTCCACATTACAAGAAAGAAGCTGGTTGATCTGCCTTCTCCTTCAGATATATATATATATATATATATATATATATATATATATATATATATATATATTTTTCTCTATTTGTGTAAATATGTAATCCATTAGTAAACTCTCCTGGATATACATGAAAATGAGAGAAATCCTAGTGTATACTTCCTGGTAAAACATTTTTAATAAAATAAATAAATGAATATTATTACATTGACTGTCTTGGACCCTCTGGAAAAAACAAACAATGAGCAGTTCTATTTTATACCAACTATACCGTATGGACCAAAAGAATTTGCCTATACTTATTTTGCTTTAAATGGAGTTTTTTTTAACCATTTGTATTCTAGAGAGGTCTGCAATGCATTGTATGGGAATCTGAGCACTGGAAACATCTGTAGAATTCAAGTGTTTAAAGTTATAGTAATGTTTCACAAAAAACCCAGCTCTGATTAATCTTCATAGTATTTGGGCTATGGAGAGTGTTATTTCAATTCTGTCAGAGTTGTAGTACAAGAGTAATTGAATGATAAAGTATCCCCCTCCCGCCCCTTTTACTGATGTAACACTGCTCACCTCAGAGCAGCAAGACTGTCCGGATGGATCACAGAGAGGGACAATCTTCAGTGATCATAAGGAAAAACCTGAAAAACATATCAAGGGGGGCAGTGTTTTCCTTATGATCACAGTAAGAAGATTGTCCCTTGCTGTGACCTGTCCGGTCAAGAGACCAGACTCCACATCTGAGGTGAGCAGTGTTACACTAGGTAAAAGGGGTAGGAGGGGGATACTTTATCATTCAACTACTCTTGTACTACAACTCTGACAGTAATGAAATAACACTCTCCATGGCCCAAATACTATGAAGATTAATTGGAGCTGTTTTTTGTAAAACATTACTATCCCAAGTCAATGGGAATTTTCCTTTCTCCTGTGTAGTCGTCTGATCTAGAATTGCTCCTCTATAAATTATTGAATTGCGCCTAAATTTTGAACAGATTAGGGTGTCAGACTCTATCCATACCAACGATACGTCATTATGAGCCAGTTGTAGTCTGATAACTGCTGGAAATCTGCAGGTTGCCCACACCTCTTGGCAGCTCCCCATCGCTGCTTTGGTATGAAGCCAGGCAAGGAGACTTTTTATTTTACACCTTATAGCCTTGGATAATAAGTGTTATAGCCTTGGATAATAAGTGTTATAGCCTTGGATAATAGGTGTTAGAACGACCCCTTTTACCACTTCACACGATTGCTGTAGATTAATCGAGATCTCTGTAATTTCCCAATATGGGCAGCCACATAACTAGCGAGCGCTACTTTCTGGGGGAGATTTTGGTTTTTGTGGTCTCTGTTTAATGTCATTTTCCAAACAGATGCCAATTTACTCCTGATGTGGAGCATTAACACAAACCCACTGCACTGAGTGCAAAGTTCACCGCATGGACGATTACCCATTGAGTGCCAGAGAGATATCCAATGCATTGTATACCTCTCTGACACTCAAAGAGTTAAAGGAAAATAAATGCCTTCTATCTAAACCCCTCCCACCCTTCCTTTCAATGGCCACAAAATCCTAATAGCATCCATCAATATTTGTTCAAAACGAGATAACATCTTCAAACAATCATCAGAGTCATAGAAATACAGAATCTGATGACAGATAAGAACCGTTCGGCCCATCTAGTCGCCCATTTTCCTACAGTAAAAACCTCAAACCTTATTTGGTCCTTGGTCTTTTCTTATGTTAAGGACAGCCTTATGCCTATCCCATGCATGTTTACATCTCCTCACTGTATTAACCTCTACCACTTCTGCTGGTAAGCTATTCCACTTGTCTACTACCCTCTCAGTGAAGTAAGACTTTCTTACATTACATCTGAACCTGTGTCCCTCTAGTTTTAGACTATGACCTCTTGTCCTAACATTTTTACTCCTTTGAAATGTACTTCACTCCTGCACTTTGTTGAATCCCTTCATGTATGTGAATGTGTCTATCATATCCCCTCTCTCTCTTCTCTCCTCCAAGCTATACATGTTCAGATCCTTTAGTCTATCCTGATATTTCTTTTCCTGTAGACCAGTCACCATTTTAGTAGCCCTTCTCTGAATTCTCTCTACAGTATCTATATCCTTCTGGAGATGGGCTCTCCAGTACTGTACACAATACTCTAGGTCTCCAGTACTGTATACAATACTCTAGAGTATCTATACCCTTCTGGAGATGGGGTCTCCAGTACTGTACACAATTCTCTAGGTGAGGTCTAACTAGAGATCTGTAGAGTTATATGACCGCTTCCCTCTTTCTGCTACTAATGCCCCTAGCTGTACAACCCAGCACCCTGCTTGCATTCCCCACTGCTTTCTTACATTGCATGCATACCTTTAAGTCATTAGAAATAATTATTCCCAAATCCCTTTCCACTGTTGTCTCTGACAGCACAGTAGCCTTATAATGACCATAGAAGAGGACATACCAGTTGTTAGCAGGCCCACAGGACCTCAAAATCCATCCACTGAACATGGTAAACTTAACCATATAAGGTCCAGAGGGGAATGGAAAACATTGCTTTGCAATACGTTACGTCTATTCTCCTTGAAGGGTTAAATAGTTTAATTCACTCTCCCTGCAACTGCCAGCAACTGGCATGTCTACCACCGTGGACCTAACCTCCAGGACTGCGTGATGATGGTATGTCTTGAAAATGGCATAAGGGAAAAATTAATGGGGGGCATTAAGATTTTCTGGCCATTGTAAGGTAAGTGGGAGTTATTAATAAGAGGTGCTAATTCACCTTTAAACCCTTAGGAGTGTCAGGTAGGGTTGAGCGAAACGACTGTGTGATTTCCATATCCTCACAAAACTGGTTGTATCACAAAAAGTGAAACGCGTCTGGTGAAACTGTTGTTTCCAGGGGACTTTCTTGTACTGTTTTAAATTGATAGTAATGTTTCACAAAACAAAAAAGCTCCAATTAATCTTCACAGAAATTGGGCCATGGAGAGTGTTATTTCAATTCTGTCAGAGTTGTAGTACAAGAGTAATTGAATGATAAAGTATCCCCCTTCCCGTCCCTTTTACCTAGTGTAAGACACCTCCTCTCAGATGTGGAATCTGGTTTCTTGACTGGACAGGTCACAGTAAGGGACAATCTTCTTACTGTGATTATAAGGAACACCCTGCCCCCCTTGACATGTTTTTCAGGTTTTCCCTTATGATCATTGAAGATTGTCCCTCTCTGCGATCCATCCGGACAGTCTTGTTGCTCTGAGGTGAGCAGTGTTACATCAGTAAAAGGGGCGGGAGAGGGATACTTTATCATTCAATTACTCAGGTGCAGCTAGTTCAAGGAACTCAGGGGTGCAGCCGGCTCAAGGAACTCAGGGGTACAGCCGGCTCAAGCAACTCAGGGGTACAGCCAGCTCAAGGAACTCAGGGGTGCAGCCGGCTCAAGGAACTCAGGGGTACAGCCAGCTCAAGGAACTCAGGGGTACAGCCGGCTCAAGGAACTCAGGGGTGCAGCCGGCTCAAGGAACTCAGGGGTACAGCCAGCTCAAGGAACTCAGGGGTGCAGCCGGCTCAAGGAACTCAGGGGTACAGCCAGGTCTAGGAACTCAGGGTGCAGCTAGCTCAAGGAACTCAGGGTGCAGCTAGCTCAAGGAACTCAGGGTGCAGCCAACTCAAGGAACTCAGGGTGCAGCCGGCTCAAGGAATTCAGGGTGCAGCCAGCTCAAGGAACTCAGGGTGCAGCCGGCTCAAGGAACTCATGATGCAGTTAGCTCAAGGATCTCAGGGTGCAGCCGGCTCAAGGATCTCAGGGAGCAAAAGAAAAGAAACTGAACTGAAACTGATCAATATAATCTGGCCCAGAGGAAGGGGAGAGACTGAACTAAATAGAGAGGAGGTGATTGCAAGGTAGGGCCGTCTGGGAACAGAAACAGATCTCTTTAGTCTCAGTGCATCACCCTACAACAGCACCACAGAAAGATAGTGGCACTGTGAGGTACTGCACCAGGCTGAGTTGAGGACAGAATCATGATACCCATCTGCCTTGAATGCTAAGAATTCACAATGTGTTGGCGACACTTTTTGGCTCTGTCAGGCAGACAGTTTGCCCAAAAATTTGAGCTTTTTTTTAACATTTTAAGTGCCAGAGAGGTACACAATGCATTGCCTTGAATTGCGTTGCGTACCCCTCTGGCACTCAAAGAGTTAAAGGTCTGTTTATTAGAATAACACTATAAAAGTACACCACAATCCCTCCATTACTCTTTATTTATTAGTGCATACTGGAAAGGCTGTTTAGTACCGAAGGGTTAAAAACCACTTAAATCCATAAAAATGTTGGGAATGTGCATTTTCTCCCTAGTTTTGCTCCAGATTTGCACCTCTTTTTCTTACTGCCAATGACCATAAGTAGATTACATTTCGTTGACCTCACTAATGAGATTTTCTGAAAACTTGCATTTCTGAGCTGGAATTTGGTAATGAAATCTCTGCCATGCCATCTGTTAACATTCAATTAATTGAACACTCCCAGATCAATTGGGTTACTCACTGCTGTTCTGAAGACGTAGGGTGGAGGGATCCCACAAATGTTGTTATTCCACAGATGAAATGATTTGGGCCTCTGTCTATGGGATTTGAGTTTCACACTCTTGTTTAAAGTGGCTGTCATTTCAACCTGGCAATGGAGCACATTGAGAAACCAAGTCTGGAAGTATTGTCTTAACATGTGCTGATCAGGTCTGTTCTCACCAAAGAGAGAGCGTTCTCGGCCATTGCTCCAGACTGCTATGGTTTCTAAAGAGAACCATTTCAGGGTGGTCGGGAACTGAACATTAACGGGAAAAAGGTAGAGGTTCCTCCCCCCAAAAAGGTAGGAGAAGACTGAGTATCCAACTTATTTGCGGTTTAAAAAGCTCTGACAGTGGAAATAGAAGTATTTTTGCTGTATCAGACCCAAATAATTTGGAAAAACACTTCCAAAATTTCAGAAGAGAATCATTTTGGTACAAGCACATATCTGAAAGGAGACACCAACATGAGAAATATACACACACAGGAGGAGAGCTCTTTACAAGGTATAAGATTTATTTTGATCATTCATATATCCATAAGTCTTACTTTGATATCAACAGAACCGGTGCCAGCGCTAGCGGGGGATATCTCACTGCCCCCCCCGCAACAGGACACAGACACTTCAGTGAGCAAGCAAGGACTGGATACCGCAGACCAAAATCAAATCAAATTCTTACTTTAATATAAAATCACATCAAATAAAAATATCGAATGATTATCCTAACATGTTTTGTAACCCACTGGTTACTTCATCACTGAAGTGTCTGTGTCCTGTTGAAGGGGGGACAGTGAGATATCCCCCGCTAGCGCTGGCACCGGTTCTGGATGATAAACAGACCGGTGGGACTATTCAAAGTAAGTCTTATGGATATATGAATGATCAAAAGAAATCTTATACCTTGTGAAGAGCTCTCCTCCTGTGTGTGTATATTTCTGTCTTTTTCCACCAGCACGTTGGTGATGGAGAGTTTTCGGAGTGATTGACCAGTGATATCTGCGTGGAGGCAATGAAAATATCCTCCACTGGCCCATTTGCTACTTATATATATGTAGCACCATAAAATAAATGTGAGTGGTTCCATTTTTTACTTTTGCATATCATCAATTGATAGCGAGCTACACTATGATGTTCTCCACCTTTTTGTTGTTTGGCTGTTGACCAACATGAGAAGGTGCTTAAAGTGAAACCAATACCTGATAACAGTGATTTTGAATAGGCTTTTAAAATCCCCTATATTTAAATAACCATTTTAATTATTTAACACTAGCGTACAAGAAATGTAGCTTTATTTGTTTCTCAGTTTGCGCAAATGGTTGGCGTGATAGCTAGATAGCAGCTCTCCCTACCAGCCAGATGGTAACATTACCTAACACTTGCCAGTTCCTGCCAGCTCAATACAACTTTCAAAGATATTGATGGCCGCTCCAAACCTAAAACAAATGCTTGATGTCCTTAACTGATCTTACGCACAATGTAAATAGAAACTTCATCCCCTTTACGTCTTGAGTAGTGTTGAGCGAGCATGCTCGGCCGATGCTCGGATCGGCTCGAGCATCGCTCTGCCCGGCACATGGCGGTACTCGTACGAGTACCGCATGTGCTCGCCCGCCATGTTCGGGTCTCCTCCCCGCACGTTTCGCGGCTGCTGCGCAGCCAATAAACGTGCAGGGAGGCTCTGACATCAGTGTAATGCCAGCAGCCATGTTGGCTGCTGGCATTACACTGATTGGCTGGCCAGAACCCGTGGTCGGGTACTGTATAGCACCTGACCAGCGAGTTCGGCTCAGTCTTAGCCAGGGAGAGCTGAGGATAGGAAGGGAAAGTCAGTGTAGGGAGGAAAAAAAGCAAAATTGTGAAAAAAAAGAACCAAAAGTCCTTTTTAGGACTACTGTGTGTGGGGGCAGCAGGTTATTTTGTGTGGGGGAAAAAAAAAAATATATATATTCTGTTTAGTGTGCAAAGTTGCAGATTAGAGCACATTCTGTTTAGTGTGCACAGTTGCAGATTAGAGCACATTCTGTTTAGTGTGCAAAGTTGCAGATTAGAGCACATTCTGTTTAGTGTGCAAAGTTGCAGATTAGAGCACATTCTGTTTAGTGTGCAAAGTTGCAGATTAGAGCACATTCTGTTAAGTCTTCAAACTAAAATATCAAAGTCACATATTCCATTCAGTGTGCGTCGCCGCAGTTTAGCAGCACATTCTGTGTACTGTGCAGAGTTGCAGAATAGGAAGAAATACTGTTAAGTCTTCAAACTAAAATATCAAAGTCACATATTCCATTCAGTGTGCTTCGCCGCAGTTTAGCAGCACATTCTGTGTACTGTGCAGAGTTGCAGAATAGGAAGAAATACTGTTAAGTCTTCAAACTAAAATATCAAAGTCACATATTCCATTCAGTGTGCGTCACCGCAGTTTAGCAGCCTATTCTGTGTACTCTGCACAGTTGCAGAATAGGAAGAAATACTGTTAAGTTTTCAAACTCAAATATTAAAGTCACATATTCCATTCAGTGTGTGTCACCGCAGTTTAGCAGCCTATTCTGTGTACTCTGCACAGTTGCAGAATAGGAAGAAATACTGTTAAGTTTTCAAACTCAAATATTAAAGTCACATATTCCATTCAGTGTGTGTCACCGCAGTTTAGCAGCCTATTCTGTGTACTCTGCACAGTTGCAGAATAGGAAGAAATACTGTTAAGTTTTCAAACTCAAATATTAAAGTCACATATTCCATTCTGTGTTCGTCACCGCAGTTTAGCAGCCTATTCTGTGTACTCTGCACAGTTGCAGAATAGGAAGAAATACTGTTAAGTTTTCAAACTCAAATATTAAAGTCACATATTCCATTCAGTGTGTGTCACCGCAGTTTAGCAGCCTATTCTGTGTACTCTGCACAGTTGCAGAATAGGAAGAAATACTGTTAAGTTTTCAAACTCAAATATTAAAGTCACATATTCCATTCAGTGTGTGTCACCGCAGTTTAGCAGCCTATTCTGTGTACTCTGCACAGTTGCAGAATAGGAAGAAATACTGTTAAGTTTTCAAACTCAAATATTAAAGTCACATATTCCATTCAGTGTGTGTCACCGCAGTTTAGCAGCCTATTCTGTGTACTCTGCACAGTTGCAGAATAGGAAGAAATACTGTTAAGTTTTCAAACTCAAATATTAAAGTCACATATTCCATTCAGTGTGTGTCACCGCAGTTTAGCAGCCTATTCTGTGTACTCTGCACAGTTGCAGAATAGGAAGAAATACTGTTAAGTTTTCAAACTCAAATATTAAAGTCACATATTCCATTCAGTGTGTGTCACC
This sequence comes from Rhinophrynus dorsalis, assembly GCA_037306005.1. Taxonomy (NCBI): domain Eukaryota; kingdom Metazoa; phylum Chordata; class Amphibia; order Anura; family Rhinophrynidae; genus Rhinophrynus; species Rhinophrynus dorsalis. The sequence continues at coordinate 11,260,711 of CM074718.1, forward strand.
GCAGTTTAGCAGCCTATTCTGTGTACTCTGCACAGTTGCAGAATAGGAAGAAATACTGTTAAGTTTTCAAACTCAAATATTAAAGTCACATATTCCATTCTGTGTTCGTCACCGCAGTTTAGCAGCCTATTCTGTGTACTCTGCACAGTTGCAGAATAGGAAGAAATACTGTTAAGTTTTCAAACTCAAATATTAAAGTCACATATTCCATTCTGTGTTCGTCACCGCAGTTTAGCAGCCTATTCTGTGTACTCTGCACAGTTGCAGAATAGGAAGAAATACTGTTAAGTTTTCAAACTCAAATATTAAAGTCACATATTCCATTCAGTGTGTGTCACCGCAGTTTAGCAGCCTATTCTGTGTACTCTGCACAGTTGCAGAATAGGAAGAAATACTGTTAAGTTTTCAAACTCAAATATTAAAGTCACATATTCCATTCTGTGTTCGTCACCGCAGTTTAGCAGCCTATTCTGTGTACTCTGCACAGTTGCAGAATAGGAAGAAATACTGTTAAGTTTTCAAACTCAAATATTAAAGTCACATATTCCATTCAGTGTGTGTCACCGCAGTTTAGCAGCCTATTCTGTGTACTCTGCACAGTTGCAGAATAGGAAGAAATACTGTTAAGTTTTCAAACTCAAATATTAAAGTCACATATTCCATTCAGTGTGTGTCACCGCAGTTTAGCAGCCTATTCTGTGTACTCTGCACAGTTGCAGAATAGGAAGAAATACTGTTAAGTTTTCAAACTCAAATATTAAAGTCACATATTCCATTCAGTGTGTGTCACCGCAGTTTAGCAGCCTATTCTGTGTACTCTGCACAGTTGCAGAATAGGAAGAAATACTGTTAAGTTTTCAAACTCAAATATTAAAGTCACATATTCCATTCTGTGTTCGTCACCGCAGTTTAGCAGCCTATTCTGTGTACTCTGCACAGTTGCAGAATAGGAAGAAATACTGTTAAGTTTTCAAACTCAAATATTAAAGTCACATATTCCATTCAGTGTGTGTCACCGCAGTTTAGCAGCCTATTCTGTGTACTCTGCACAGTTGCAGAATAGGAAGAAATACTGTTAAGTTTTCAAACTCAAATATTAAAGTCACATATTCCATTCTGTGTTCGTCACCGCAGTTTAGCAGCCTATTCTGTGTACTCTGCACAGTTGCAGAATAGGAAGAAATACTGTTAAGTTTTCAAACTCAAATATTAAAGTCACATATTCCATTCAGTGTGTGTCACCGCAGTTTAGCAGCCTATTCTGTGTACTCTGCACAGTTGCAGAATAGGAAGAAATACTGTTCAGTTTTCAAACTCAAATATTAAAGTCACATATTCCGTGTAATATGAAGAAGGCGGGTAAAAAGGGACGGGGAAGTGGACGTGATCCTGATAGTTCAGGGCGCGGGTCAGGACGCGGAGAAACTGTGCCTGGTGCCAGAGCACAAGAAAGAAAGACATCCACCATACCTAGCTTCATGTCTAATTTTACAGGGCGTCGCAGGACATCACTCTCGGGGTCCGACCACTGCGAACAGGTGGTCGGTTGGATGTCAGCTGATACTGCTTCCAGTCGGTTAAGCACCACCCTGTCTTCCACCAAGTCCACTCTCAGTAGCCAAGAGTCTGGTCAACATAATCCTCACTCTGATCATCCTTCCTCCCACCATACACGGTCTGGTCAAAGAAGTGATCCCACACTGGGATATAGTGAGGAGCTTGTCTCATCACCAATCCTTCATTTGACCCTCTCTCCAAGCACGCTTGCAGAGGAACATGACATCTTGTGCCCTGATTCACAACCTCTAGAGGGTACCCAATCACAAGAAGATGACAGATGTGAACGGCATTTAAGGTCAAAGGAAGTAGTGGATGATGATGATGATGATGATGAGACACAGTTGCCATTAAATCAACCACTATTTCCGTCTCAAGACCTTGTTGAGGAGAATGTTATACAGTTGTCAATGACTGAGTATGTGGTGGGATCAAGACATGAGGAGGATGATCAGAGTGAGGAAGTGGAGGAGGACTTGGTGGACGATGAGGTGACTGACCCCACCTGGGAAGGTGTAGAGCCGAGCGATGACAGCAGTCCTGAGGGTGAGCCATCTGCAGCACCGCAACAGGCTGGAAGAGGCAGTGGTGTGGCTACAGAAAGAAGGCGGACCGCACCAAACCGGCCCGCAAATGTTCCACGGAGCACCCCCTTGCGTAAATCTACCTTGCCAAAGGGTAGGTGTTCCGCGGTATGGCGTTTTTTTAAGGAAAGTGCGGACGACAAAAGAATTGTAGTTTGCAACCTGTGCCACACCAGAATGAGCCGAGGCATGAACACTAGAAACCTCACCACCACCAGCATGATCCGACACATGGCATCCAAGCACCGTAATAAGTGGGAGGAACGCCTGGATCGCCCATCTGTGTCTGCAGGCCACACCACTGCCTCCTCTTCCCCTGTTTTCGGTGCCGGCCAATCGCCTGTTGAAGGCGCAGGCCCGCATACCTCCCGCCCTGCACCTGTAGCATCTGAAGCACCATCAGCGACCACATCCACTTCCCTGTCCCAGCACAGCGTCCAAATGTCGTTACCCCAGGCATTTGAGCGCAAGCGAAAATACCCAGCCACCCACCCACAGGCCATAGCACTAACCTCACACCTTTCCAAATTACTGGCCATCGAAATGCTGCCATTTAGGCTTGTGGACACTGAGTCCTTCCGCAGCCTGATGGCAGCAGCTGTCCCTCGGTACGCGGTCCCCAGCCGCCACTACTTTTCCCGGTGTGCCATCCCCGCATTACACCACCATGTGTCCCGTAACATCACCCGTGCCCTGACCAACGCAGTTACTGGGAAGGTCCACTTAACGACTGACACATGGACAAGTGCTTGTGGCCAGGGACGCTACATTTCCCTGACGGCACACTGGGTGAATGTCGTGGAGGCTGGGAGCGACTCGGACCCTGGGATGGCACGGGTGCTACCCACGCCGAGGATTGCGGGCCCTACCTCCATCAGGGTTTCCGCCAGAACCTACGTTATTGGCTCCTCCTCCTCCGTTTCCACCGCCGAATTCTCTACACGCAGCGCCACTCCCCCATCAGCCAGTAGCTGGAAGCAGTGTAGCACTGCAGTGGGGAAGCGTCAACAGGCCGTGCTGAAGCTGATCTGCCTTGGGGACAAACAGCACACGGCCTCAGAGCTGTTGCAGGGGATTAGTCACCAGACCGAGCAGTGGCTCTCGCCACTCAACCTGCAACCAGGCATGGTTGTGTGTGATAATGGGCGTAACTTGGTGGCGGCTTTGGAGCTCGGCAAGCTCACACACGTACCATGCCTAGCGCATGTATTTAATTTAGCGGTTCAGCGATTTCTAAAAACCTACCCCAATGTGCATGATCTCTTGACCAAGGTGCGCCGCGTGTGTGCACATTTCCGTAAGTCATCTACAGCTTCGGCCGGCCTGTTGAAGCTGCAGCAGCGCTTACAATTGCCAGCTCACCGGCTGCTGTGTGACGTGAGCACGCGCTGGAACTCCACCTTCCACATGTTGGCCCGGCTTTGTGAGCAGCAGAGGGCAGTAGTGGAGTACCAGCTGTTACACGGTCGTCGCCTCTCCGTTCAACTTCCTGTAATCAGAAGTGAGGAGTGGGAATGGATGTCAGACCTCTGCGAGGTTTTACGCAATTTTGAGGAATTGACACAGATGGTGAGCGGCGATAACGCTATTATCAGTGTAACCATCCCACTTCTGTGTCTACTGAAACGCTCGCTGCTCACAATTAAAACCGACGCTTTGCATGTGGAAGAGGTGGAAATGGGGGAGGAAGAGCTTACACAAGGTGATAGCCAGAGCACCCTCACTTCGTCTTCTCAGCGACAATTGGAGGAGGCGGAGGAGGAGGAGGAGGAGGAAGACACGGTTGCCTCCGCTACAGAGGGTAGCCATGGAACTTTAGTTCCATCTCTTCAGCGTGGGTGGGCAGAAGAGGAGGAAGAGGATGAGGATATTGAGAGTCATCCTCCTGGTGAGGACAGCGAAATTTTGACTGTTGGTACTCTGGCACACATGGCTGACTTTATGTTAGGCTGCCTTTCCTGTGACCCACGCGTTGTACGCATTTTAGACAACACGGATTACTGGGTGTTCACCCTTCTGGACCCCCGCTACAAAGAGAATTTCTCATCTCTCATTCCTCCGGTGGAGAGGACAAGCAAAATGGTGCAATACCAGAAGGTTCTTGTTGAAAAATTGCTCCAAAATTTTCCATCTGACAACGCTGGCGGCAGAGTACGTGCTACCTTGGCCAACCGAGAAGGGGAGAAAAGGGGAGCACACAGCAGTTCCGACAAAGGCAGGGCAACACTCTCCAAGGCGTGGGACACCTTCATGACACCCCGCCAGCACCCTCACCCTGATGCGCAGCCTAGTGTCACAAGGAGGGAAAAGTTTTGGAAGATGGTGAAGGAGTACGTAGCAGACCGTGTCAGCGTCCTCAATGATCCCTCTGTGCCTTACAACTACTGGGTGTCCAAGCTGGACACGTGGTATGAACTGGCACTCTACGCCTTGGAGGTGCTGGCCTGCCCTGCCGCCAGCGTTCTGTCTGAGCGGGTATTTAGTGCTGCTGGTGGCATCATAACAGATAAGCGTATCCGCCTTTCCACCGACAATGCTGATAGGTTGACACTTATAAAAATGAACAAGGCCTGGATTTCCCCTGACTTCTCCACTCCACTGGAGGAAAGCCCCGGGGGAACATAAACTCACTTTATATATGTTATTTACAATGATGTGAATACTCTGTATTCCCATTCACCCCTTCCACCCAAAAAACGGGTATATGGTTGACTCTTAATCTTCTCATCCTCCTCCTCCTCTTCCATATGCCCTGTGCTATAATTTTTATATAGGGCCAGCTCACCAGCGGGCCCTGTGATATAATTTTTATATAGGGCCAGCTCACCAGCGGGCCCTGTTTGACAATTTTTATATAGGTCAGCTCACCAGCGGGCCTTCTCATATAATGTTTTATTGGGTCAGCTCTCTAGCGGGCCCTCTCATATAATGTTTTATAGCGTCAGCTCACTAGCGGGCCTTCGCATATAATGTTTTATAGCGTCAGCTCACTAGCGGGCCTTCGCATATAATGTTTTATAGCGTCAGCTCACTAGCGGGCCTTCGCATATAATGTTTAGGATGGTCAGCTCTGCAGCAGACCCTCACCCATAATGTTTTAGATGGTCAGCTCAGCGCACGTTTCCCTCTTAATCATGGCCTCAGTTCAATAAAATCAAGGAAATTTTTGGGAGAATTTGCCTCTGCGCACGTTTCCCTCTTAATCATGGCCTCAGTTCAGAAAATCAAGGAAATTTTTGGGAGAATTTGCCTCTGCGCACGTTTCCCTCTTAATCATGGCCTCAGTTCAGAAAATCAAGGAAATTTTTGGGAGAATTTGCCTCTGCGCACGTTTCCCTCTTAATCATGGCCTCAGTTCAGAAAATCAAGGAAATTTTTGGGATAATTTGCAGATGATATACAAGTAAATATACAGCAAATATTGTTTGGTAACAATTTTTCGCCTAAAGTCGTTTTTATTTTCCTTTTTGTGTGTTTTACGGTCAGTCTGTAAAAATGGCGTACTACGGGCGAAAGATCGTTCCCAGCAGCGATGTTGGAGTCCAAGATGCATCCAGACATCCTCCCTATGCTGTCCCTGAACCATTTCTGTGGTGTTTCCATCCTTTTCTGCCCTTTTCCTATGGACCAGGCACCCTCCCCTCATCAGAGCAGGGGGTGCCTGGTGTAATGCTCGAGTCCTCCCATTGACTTCAATGGGGCTCGGGTGCTCGGCCGAGCACTCGAGCCTCAGGGGGTGCTCGGTCAGAGCACCCGAACACCCGAGCATTGGGGTGCTCGCTCATCACTAGTCTTGAGTATATGTACACCAATGGTCTACCCGTGCGTGTGCTACCTAAAAAGCCTCTCCGATAGCTTACTTCAGTCCTGGACAAAAAAATGTTAAGGTGCTCCACGTATTCACATCGAAGACATATCAGTGTATGGTTAAAAACATCTATCTTTATTTCTCCAAAACATAAACAGTCAAGTTGTACCTTTCTTTAACGGCAGGCATGGAGGATAGTTGGTGGGCACCCCCTTAGTAGATCCCTTCGCTAGGCTCTGTGATCATGAGTAAGCATGTATACACGCGATATGTCTTCGATGTGAATACATGGTGCACCTTAACATTTTTTTGTCCACAATACAACATTCCACACTGATCTCTCTCTCATCTGTCACACCGTGCTAGCCAGGTACTAGCATTCTACACTGTTCTCCCACCAGCTTGCTACTATTTGCCAGCCAGATGCTATCATTGCACACTTCTCCCTGACACAAAGATCCTAACATCCTACACTGTTCTTCATCCCACCTGCCACTCCCTGGCCAGACAGGTACTAACATTCCACACTGCTCTCCCTTGCACCTGCCACTCCATGCAACCATATACTAACATTCCACACTGCTCTCCCTTGCACCTGCCACTCCATGTAACCATATACTAACATTCCACACTGCTCTCCCTTGCACCTGCCACTCCATGCAACCATATACTAACATTCCACACTGCTCTCCCTTGCACCTGCCACTCCATGTAACCATATACTAACATTCCACACTGCTCTCCCTCCAGCTAATCAATGCCATCCAGATCCTAACATTCCACATTGCGCCCCTGACAGAAATCTCCTAATATTGTACCAGCCAGATACCAACATTCCACTCTGCTCTCCATCCCACCTGCCAATCATATACTAATATTCCAAACTACTTTCCTTTCAACGTGCCACTTTCTGCCGGCCATATACTAGCAATCCACACTGCTCCCACTGCCACCTTGATACTAACATTAGTTATATGATTGGTATGGATACTTTAAAATAGTTCTCCTAACGCAGAACAATGTAGAAAATTATGACAGTTAGTAGATCCAGGGATCATATGAAACCGCTTTATGGGGTTAGAAAATAATGTTTTAACCCACTTGGGGTACAATTGGACATGTCTTCAAAGGGGTTTCAAAAGATTCATCAACTCTGCTACTATGTTACAACCAATCAGATGTGCATATGGTGAGATACACAGCTTTATTTATAAAGGCAAAGAGAGACAAACACACTGTGCCACAGGGGACAATAATAATTCTCCAAATCCCTATTGATTTTAATGGGCTTTTAATCTCTTGAATGTTAGATAAGGTTCCAACACAGCATGTCTCAATGCATTAAAGGCCCCTCTTGCATTCAAGACTTTAACCCCTTGGCACTCAAAGGGTTAAAAGCCACATTTAAATCAAAGTACATTTTTATTTGTTGCATGTGGTATAGTTGACTTGCCACAGAACTGCTCCTTTTGTTTTTATATATATATAGAAGCCCAGAGTTTGTATGGTCCTTTAAAGATGCAGTTAAGTCACAGAATCTTTTTCCACATGGCAGATAGAGGGCACTCACGTCTCTTAAGCTGGAAAAAAAAAAGAATGAATTAATATGTTTATAGGGCACCATGGGTGATCACAGTGAGTCCTCCTCAGCATCTAACTCATCCGTTTCTGGGACAAGAGGATAAGGTCCGTGACATTTAGTTATTGTAGTGCTGCGGGTGGCACACACCCAGTGAGGGGTTAATACAAGATTGCTGAGTCCAGTGTCACACTTATACACACCCAGTGAAGGGTTAATAATATCAAGATTGCTGAGTTCATTTCGCCATTGCTGCTAGTCTGAGCCATTTTGGTATCCTGTTGGTTTTCAGAGATGGATAACTGATGGGGTAGATTTATGTGGATCTTGTGCTCAGACGGAAGCCCTTTGGCAGTTTGCCCCAGACTTAGTTCACGGGTTGGTGATGTTACCCATTGAAGCTAAAATGTATGGCCAGTGGGGTAATTCCTTGGGAGTCAGCTGTGAGTGGTGAAGAGTGGTGTAGCCAGCTGTAAGTGCTGAACAATGGTGGAGTCAGATGTAAGTGCTGAGGGATTGTAGAGTCAGCTGTAAGTGCTGAGGGATGATGGAGTAATATGTAAGTGCTGAGGGAAGATGGAATCAGCTGTAAGTGCTGAGGGATTGTGGAATCAGCTGTAAGTGCTGAGGGATTGTGGAGTCAGCTGTAAGTGCTGAGGGATGATGGAGTAATATGTAAGTGCTGAGGGATTGTGGAGTCAGCTGTAGGTGCTGAGGGACTATGGCGTCAGTTGTGAGTGCTGAGGAATGGTGGGGTCAGCTGTAAATGATTACGAATGTTGCGGTCAGCTGTAGTGCTGAAGACTAGGGTGATTCTAGCATGAGCCCGTGCAATTTAGCCATGCTTGGTCTCAAGGAATGTGGATTGGCAAGGTCTGTCAGTTAATGCTTGATTAATGATTAATTAATTGTTATTATTGTTATAAGAACAATAATAATAATGTGATTGGAAGTGGTTAAATAAAGCTGTGGCCTGTTATTTCCAAAAGATGTATCTGGGTTTATTTTTGGGTTCATACCCTCTCCTTTTGACATGTACTGAGCTAGTAAGGTATCCATTATGTTTTTTTTTAATCAACAACAGTATCTCCACTCACAACATCCAGAGACAAAGAATTCCATAACTTTACTGCCCTTACTGTAGAACATGACTTTGCTTTAGTCGAAAGTGCCTTTCCTCTAGTCTTAATGGATGACCTCTTGTTCTTAGCTCAGTTCTTTGCATAAATAATTCATTGGCTAGTTCTTTGTATTGACCTTGGATATATATATGTAAATTGTAATCATACCACCCCTTAGACATCTCTTCTCTAATGTAAACAAACCCAGTTTGGCTAGTCTCTCTTTATAACTGTCTCTGTAACATTACTCCTCAGTGTGTCACATATCTCTCTGGTAGTCAGAGAGGCTCACATACTAACAAAATTGGCATAATTATGTACCAAACCAATAGGGATTTAGAGGAGAAAAAAATCCTATTGATATAAAAAGGGGTACTTAACCCCTTAAATGCTAGATAGGTGGATTAAAAACCCCATTTAAATTAATAGTTATGTCTGCTATAGTGCAGTTGGTTAATTCCAGAATCACTCCAATTCTTCTTAGGATCTGACCCTTAAAAAGGTTATACAAATACTTGGTTAACATAAGTACAGTTTTAACGTGACATAATTTATTTCATCTCGGGCTCGGTGGTGTAAGTAATAAAAGACATGGTTGGCGTGTACGTTTACTGCGTTCATATTTCATCCCAGATACTCCACGCACCATTAAGGTTATGGCTGGGAAGAAACACAACTTTAAATGTGTCACCCCCTAATTGGTAATTCTGAGTCATGCGCTGACTAAGGATTCAGGTTAGCAACATAAAGTGGTATTTATCATATATGTATGTATCTTTATGTATGTATCGTTACATAGCGCCATACATGTACACAGCGCTTAACAAAATTTGAAATAATATAATACAAAACTACAGAACTGGGTTAAGAGCATTAACCCCTTAAGGACCGGAGGTTATGGGACGTTTCCGTCCCATAACGACCGCATAGGGGCACGTTGACGCGCCGGTACACGTGACCTGTCATGTGTATCGGCGCGTCACTATGGGGCTTGAAAGAGATCGCTCCGATCTTGGAGCAGTCTATTTCATGCCCTATTTTTACTTACAGCGCTCCCGGTAGAGCGCTGTAAGTAAAAAGTACGTGACGTACTATGACTGTCATCAGTCCTTGAGTATACCAAGGACCGTGACGGTCCTGGTACGTCACGGGTCCTTAAGGGGTTAAGCTTAAGTGCCATCATTGCATTATTTGTGGGGGAACGTGCAGAAAGAGAATCATAGACTGGGAAACGGACCCTGCCCCAAGGAGCTTACAATCTAGTTCCCTGCTTTGTATCTGCTATAAAGGAAAATGCCTTAATAATAGAGAGAAATGCGTACATTCTTGCAAACATAAACTACTTTTTTCAAGGATATCCAAGTTCGGTCCTCAAGAGCTCTCCGCCGCACACAGACACACACTCCCCCGCCTTACACGTCTTCAAAATACATCTAAATACGTCTCTGTTTAGCCCAGCTTCTAGTTAATACATCTGAGTTCTTAACAATTCCGCCTGTTATCATTTTTTCCTCTTCTAGTCATAACCCTTTCAGTGCCAAAGGGGTGTGTAACGCATTGCTGTGCACTGGCACTCTAAGGGTTACATTTTTCCCTTCAGTGCTGTTCTATCCGATGGTTGTAAAATACTTTGGGTTCCATATAGGAGAAATTCACTTTACAAGTTATTATTATTAATTAGAATAATACAGATACTGGGCAGGAACATCACCACCTTGTGGCCACAATGGAGAAATTAAACTTTGATTAGTAAAAAAAGTTTCAGCTTTAATATCTTTTAACCCCTTAATGGCCCATGATGTACATGTATGTCATGAGGTGGATGTCCCTAAAGGACCAAGGACGTACATTTACGTCATGGAATTCAGGGCTCCCACGCAGCTGCACGCCATTTAGGGAAACCTGAATCTTATTGCGAAAAAAAAAAAAATGGTCCGTGTGCGCGCTGCCGGTCCTTAAGGAGTTAAAGGAAATGACTCACAGTGGTAAGTGTACCCTTGTTTTTCTCGGCAGGATTACAATATACATTTTTTCATACTTCTCCTTTTAAAGGGATAGCAACACTTAATATGTAAAACGTACATATTGCAGGGTTCATCCGTCTGAGTAAAACATGTTTACTCCCATTGCTGAGAGTTGTTTTATTCAAAAGTTATTGAAGCTCAAACTTGAAATTATTAAGAGGCAGCATCTCATTGGCCTGAAATATTACAGTGGCGCTGTTGCTACATTATCCTATGGAGGTTTATGGTCAATTGACCAGAGCTGTCCAAAGGATGGTGTAGCAACAGCGCCACTGTAATATTTCAGGCCACTGTGAGATTGCAACTAAATAATTTCAAGTTTCAGCTGCAATAACATTTGAATAAAACACCTCTCAACAGTTGTTTTACTCAGGAGCATAAACCCTAAAATATATATATATTTTTTACATATTAAAGAGATAGTAATACTTTGTTTTATATTTATTTTATTTTGTAGGCATTAAAAAAACATGAAGAACGATATAAGTCTTATCTCTCAAACCTTTATGGTTTAAGAGATATTCACAAGCAAAGTATCCCCCCCGTTCAGCCAGATCAGAAGGGAGGTGCCCAGGTAGACTGCAGAGAGGGACAATCTTCAGTTAAGATAAGGGAAAAACCTGAAAAACTTGTCAAGGGGGACAGGGCTTTCATTGATGTCATAGGAAGAAGATTGTCCCCTGCTGTTATCTGTCTGGTCTATGGACTGGATTCCACATCTGAGAAGAGATGGCTTACACTAGGTAAAAGGGGCGGGAGGGGAAACTTTGCTTGTGAATATCTCATAAACCATAAAGGTTTGAGAGATAAGACTTATATCGTTCTTCATGTTTTTTTAATGCCTACAAAATAAAATAAAGTTAAATCGAAGTATTACTATCCCTTTAAGTGTTACTATACCTCTAAGACCACTTTTGTATGTACATATATATCCTATATAATAATTTGCTAAGGTTTGTCAGAAGCTGTCATGAGCAGTAGAGACGGCTGCGTGCGCTTTAGTCATGCGCAGTACAGACTGCCCGCGCACTGGCTGTTACGGAGCAGGGCTCCCCGAATTCAGACAGGAGTCGCACAGAGAGGACTCCGGTCTGAGTTCGGAGCACTTAGCTCTACATCAACCGCGGCGCAGCCACTGTCTACTGCTCATGCCTACAGAGGTGGAACTGTGGCCCTTGTAAACAGGCCTTTCAACTTGTATATATAAATTAATATGAACAGGAGCATTATACCAACCCCTAGTCAGACGTGTGTTTATTCTATACTTTATTAAATTAACTGTCTGCCTGGTTCTTTGTCCCTGGATGAAAGCACGTCTCTCGTTTCACCATACATGCATGACTCAATGAAGGATGCTCCGGGCCAACAATATGAGCGATTCTTCAAAGTCTGCATTTCAGGGAGCCACTTGTGTTAACCTCTCGTCCTCCCAGCGGTTTCCCAGCGCCCACACAGCAGCTGCCTGGGATCTGTATCATATCCCCCTGTCCTAGTGCTCAGTCATGTGTGGAACAGGGAGATATTGAAACATTTTGGCAAAGACAGACTCCGATTCATCAGCCAGTGCAAACACACGGTGACGGCACCAGAGAGGCGCATTGCTATACCCATAAAATGATCAGCTTCCTGGCAATGGAATTAGTCAAGCACTGAAAAAGTTCAGCTAGTTTTCTTGGCCGAAGTATGGGGTGACCACATGCAATTATCACTTTTAAGAAGGAAGAGCAATAACTGCAGGAGCTGTGGGCCTTAAATCAAGAATAATCAATTCAGTTTGTGTCGTATAGTTGGTTTTAGAAAAAGGGAGAATTTTGCACTGATTTTTTTTTTTGTACTTTGTTAGAACATCGTGTAAAATGGGGAACAGGGGAGTGAAACAGCCCAAAATTCACATACACTTCCACAGAGACTCAACTAGAAGCTGCTGGACCTTGGTGCAAAAATTGCCATGCCCCCCTGACCACATTGCCCCCATTAGCCATCTCCACATTGCCTCCATTGGCCATCTCCACATTGCCTCCATTGCTCACCTCCACATTGCCCCCATTGGCCATCTCCACATTGCCCCCATTGGCCATCGCCACATTGCCCCCATTAGCCAGCTCCACATTGCCTCCATTGGCCATCTCCACATTGTCCCCATTGGCCATCTCCACATTGCCCCCATTGGCCATCTCCACATTGCCCCCATTAGCCAGCTCCACATTGCCTCCATTGGCCATCTCCACATTGTCCCCATTGGCCATCTCCACATTGCCTCCATTGCCCACCTCCACATTGCCTCCATTGGCCATCTCCACATTGCCTCCATTGCCCACCTCCACATTGTCCCCATTGGCCATCTCCACATTGGCCATCTCCACATTGCCTCCATTAGCCATCTCCACATTGCCTCCATTGGCCATCTCCACATTGCCCCCATTGGCCATCTCCACTTTACCTCCATTGGCCATCTCCACATTTCCCCCATTGGCCATCTCCACATTTCCCCCACTGGCCATCTCCACATTGCCCCCATTGGCCATCTCCACATTGCCCCCATTGGCCATCTCCACATTGCCTCCATTGGCCATCTCCACATTGCCTCCATTGCCCACCTCCACATTGTCCCCATTGGCCATCTCCACATTGGCCATCGCCACATTGCCTCCATTAGCCATCTCCACATTGCCTCCATTGGCCATCTCCACATTGCCCCCATTAGCCATCTCCACATTGCCTCCATTGGCCATCTCCACATTGCCTCCATTGCTCACCTCCACATTGCCCCCATTGGCCATCTCCACATTGCCCCCATTGGCCATCGCCACATTGCCCCCATTAGCCAGCTCCACATTGCCTCCATTGGCCATCTCCACATTGTCCCCATTGGCCATCTCCACATTGCCCCCATTGGCCATCTCCACATTGCCCCCATTAGCCAGCTCCACATTGCCTCCATTGGCCATCTCCACATTGTCCCCATTGGCCATCTCCACATTGCCTCCATTGCCCACCTCCACATTGCCTCCATTGGCCATCTCCACATTGCCTCCATTGCCCACCTCCACATTGTCCCCATTGGCCATCTCCACATTGGCCATCTCCACATTGCCTCCATTAGCCATCTCCACATTGCCTCCATTGGCCATCTCCACATTGCCCCCATTGGCCATCTCCACTTTACCTCCATTGGCCATCTCCACATTTCCCCCATTGGCCATCTCCACATTTCCCCCACTGGCCATCTCCACATTGCCCCCATTGGCCATCTCCACATTGCCCCCATTGGCCATCTCCACATTGCCTCCATTGGCCATCTCCACATTGCCTCCATTGCCCACCTCCACATTGTCCCCATTGGCCATCTCCACATTGGCCATCGCCACATTGCCTCCATTAGCCATCTCCACATTGCCTCCATTGGCCATCTCCACATTGCCCCCATTAGCCATCTCCACTTTACCTCCATTGGCCATCTCCACATTTCCCCCATTGGCCATCTCCACATTGCCCCCATTGGCCATCTCCACATTTCCCCCACTGGCCATCTCCACATTGCCCCCATTGGCCATCTCCACATTTCCCCCATTGGCCATCTCCACATTGCCCCCATTGGCCATCTCCACATTTCCCCCACTGGCCATCTCCACATTGCCCCCATTGGCCATCTCCACATTGCCCCCATTGGCCATCTCCACATTGACTCCATTGGCCATCTCCACATTGCCTCCATTGGCCATCTCCAAATTGCCTCCATTGGCCATCTCCAAATTGCCCCCATTGGCCATCTCCACATTGCCCCCATTGGCCATCTCCACATTGCCTCCATTGGCCATCTCCACATTGCCTCCATTGGCCATCTCCACATTACCCCCATTGGCCATCTCCACATTGCCTCCATTGGCAATCTCCACATTGCCCCCATTGCTCACCTCCACATTGCCCCCAATTTCCACCTCCACAATGCCCCCATTGACCCCTTATGTCCATCTCCTACCTCCCTGGTGGTCCAGCAGCATGGCAGGAGAGGTCTGTGCCTCCTTCTGCACAGACCTCTATTAGCAGCTGGATCTCCCGCGTGGTCCTCTCTCCAGTAATGCAGAGACCTGGGAGACTGGCGATTGCCAGAGTCAGAGAGGGAGCTCAGCTTCTAATAGAGGTCTGTGCAGAAGAAGACACAGATCTCAGTTAGTTGTGGGCGCCGGGCAGGGGGGGTCGCAGGGGGCAGCTGACCCCTGTTGTTACGTCACTGCACTTCCACGCTGCTTAGCCACTAGAGCAGTCAATGCCATTTTATTTGATCAGATCCCTAAGTACATAATTGTTAGACAAGCACAGCACATAGAAATGTTCCTTTATACTAATAATAGCGCACATGTCTAATCCCATCTACACATAATGCTGTGTGTGTGGCAGATGGTCAGGGAGATGAGATTCAAATCTCCAAGTTTACGTACCATCAGTGTCTCTGGTTATGCCATCACTAAGGAATCATGGTGAAAGCGTGGCAGAGGTTTTATGTGATTGGCCCACACAGGTGTCAGCCATGTATTTGTTGGCTGATGCCCTCGTAGGTTGGCCATTCATTAGATCACTAGTGAACAGATCTGCACTGCCTCATAGGATGCATTGCTTTGCAGTGTGTTGGAGACCTCTCCAGCAATCAATGGGTTTAAAGCCTCAGTTCAATCAAACTGTAGTCTTATGTCACCCCTGGGGTTCAGTTGGGTTGCTCCAGAATGCTACGCTTTTGTTGTTATCCAATGTCTCTTTAATATGCAGCAATTTTCTTTTCTTCCTGATATTGTGCTTAACTAACGAGTCCTTTTAATTTATAGCTTACAGATGCTATGAGCGGCTCTGCCATAATTAACATATCAGCATCTCGGCCCAGCCTCCATGTATGTATTGTTTAATGTCTGTCTTGAATGTTTGCACGTTTGCACGTTGCACGTGTGATGTCAGGAAGATTAAATCACATACTGTATGTTCTAGGCAATCTGCATGACAGTAAGATAAAAGCTATCTATCATAAACTATCCTTCCTATATAATAATTCGTTAGGATGTTTGTCAGAAGCCATCATGTGCAGTAGAGATTGCCCGAACGCACGGAATGCTGGGAGCACGGAATGCTAGGAGTTCTGTGCTGGGAGCGTTCTGTGCTTTCGGGCAGTCTCTATAGTGCATGACTGCGTCGGCGGCAGGACTCAGAGCAGGACCGGCCTCTTAACCCTTTGAGTACTAGAGGGGTACGCAACGCATTGCAAAGCAATGAGTTGCTTACCCCTCTGGTACTCAAAGGGTTAACATCACCAGGACCTTGGCCCGTGTACACTAGTTTGTCATGTTCAGTTTTTCTGGAAAAGTAATTCCGTATTGTTTGTTTATTTTCATGTGTTATGCTCAATGAAGTATTGTCTTATGGTGTAGGCAACAAAAAAGCCTTACTTGTCCGTGATTTTCCTTATATGTAAATTTTTGTGTTAATTAACCCCTTAATGACCAGCACTCCGACGAGTGGATTCCTCTTAAGGACAAATTTGAAGTTGGTCGGCTCACCGGCACACATGATTGATCACGTGTGCCGGCGTACCAAACAAGGGTGTGATAGTGAGCGCTCCAGTCTTCGAGCGGTCAATTTCAGACCCCTGCTAGTGTTCACAATGCTCTCACAGGAGCCTGTGATCAGAAACATATGTGGCGTGCTAGGACCGTCACCGATCCTGTAGGAAAGGACACCAGTGACGTCCTTGTGTGGCACCTGCCCTTAAGGCGTTAAACAAAGATGCAAGTCATTGGGAGCTGCTTATCAGATCTAGAAGGCTTAACTCAGAAATATGGCAGTTAACCCTTTGAGTGTGAGAGAGGCACTCTGTATGTAGTGGCTATCAAAAGTCTGCATACCCTTATTGAAAGGGGAACGATCACCGCAAATAAAGTCCACCCCCATAATTTGCCATTTAGTGATGAGCTTACCGATGTAACTGCTATCCAGAATAATTACCTCGTTACTCAGAAATCCTACATGTGCCGAGACTGACTTCTGGTACCATGCAGCGCCTCCGAGAGGAGACCGGAACTGACAGCGCAGGCACGCAGATGTCTATAAGCAAAGATGTCTGCACTGTCGCCTGGCTGTCAGTCTCGGCACAAGTAGGATTTGTGAGTAACGTGGTAATTATTCTCGATAGCAGTACCATTGGTAATCTTATCTCTAGCAGGCTAACCATGTGGTGGGGGGACTTTATTTGGGTTGATAGTTCCCCTTGAAATTATAGCTTTTTGCTAATTTAAAGGCTGGAATCAGGACAAATCATATCAGACCCCCTTTTTTCATCTTTAATATGATCTTGTAACCAATAATATTTAAGAAAAAAAAGCAAATGGATAAATTCTTGGAAAAATAAAACTAAAAAAAAAAACGTTAATATTCTGGCTGCATAAATGTGCAGAACCTTTACAGTGGGGGTCGTATCTGTGTTCAGATATAACCAATCACATTCCACATCATGTAAAAAGGTAATTTGCATTCACCTGATATCAGCTGAATGGATTCTCATTAGCCTTAAGTAAAATCAGCCATTCCTATTGGATTTCCATGAATGTTTCTTGGTTGCGTACTTCAGAGATAACCATGGTCTACAAGGATCTAGCAAATGGTCTATGGGATCTTAGGAGAGGGATATAAAAAAATTCTGAAGGCATTACTTATATCATGGGACATTGTGAAGATTGTCATTTAGAAGTGGAGGAGATATGACACCATTAGGGCATTGCAAAGATCACAACGTCCATCCAAATTTAATGACTGGACAATCTCATCAGCAACCTGAAGCCTTTGAGTGCTTGCATCCTTTTGAAATGTCGCCCTCTACTTGGTGACAATCAGAAGGACAAGATCATAATGTCGCCCTCTACTTGGCAACCATCAG
The DNA here is from genome assembly GCA_037306005.1 of Rhinophrynus dorsalis. Classification (NCBI taxonomy): domain Eukaryota; kingdom Metazoa; phylum Chordata; class Amphibia; order Anura; family Rhinophrynidae; genus Rhinophrynus; species Rhinophrynus dorsalis. The sequence continues at coordinate 11,278,300 of CM074718.1, forward strand.
AAGGACTAGATCATAATGTCGCCCTCTACTTGGTGACCATCAGAAGGACTAGATCATAATGTCGCCCTCTACTTGGTGACCATCAGAAGGACTAGATCATAATGTCGACCTCTACATGGCGACCATCAGAAGGGCGAGATGATAATGTCGGCCGAATCAAAAGGATGTTGCAAGCTTAAGGGTCACCAAATACAGGGCGATATTAGTAATACTAAACCCTGGAGATCTATTTTTGATTCTCCATGTAGATCCTTCTTATCTCAAGCTAGTTACCCCCTATCGGCGCCCAGGTCTGGCTCCAACTCAGCCTCCTCCCATGCTGACCAGTGATCCGGATGAATATGAAGTGGCAGCAAAGGCTCATACTTGATTCAAGCCTCCAAAGTTCTACATGGCCGTGCAGGGTGGCCCTTAACCTTTTGACTGCCAGAGAGGTATCCAACGCAGTCAAAGGGTTAAGGGTCACCCTGCACGGCCATGTAGAACTTTGAAGGCTTGAATCAACTATGAGCCTCTGCTGCCAATTCATGTTCATGTGGATCACTGGCCTGCATAGGAGTAGGCTGAGACACAGATAGGGGGTAACTGGCACAACGGATATACATGGAGGATCAAAAAATAGAGCTCCAGGGTTTACTATTACTAATGTTGCTTTCTATTTGGCGACCCGTAAGCGTACAAATTCAGAACATCACTCTTTTGATGCAGGTGACATTTGGATATTGTCCTTTTGATTCAAGCTACATTATGATCTTGCCTATCTGATGGCCACCAAATAGAGGGTGACATTTCAGTAGTAAACCTTGAGTGCTAGAGGGGGTACACTACACATTGCTCTGGCACTCAGACAGTTAAAGGAACTCCAGGATTTTATGTCAGCAACCGGCATCTCCCTGCATATTACAACCATTTCACAGATTCTCTATAAGTCTGAGCTGTGGGATAGGGTGGGAAGACGGAAACCATTTCTGCAAAAAACAACATCCAATCTTATATACATTTTGTATGAAGACCCATTCCATCTCCCTAAACCATTTGGGAAAATGTCTTATGGTCTGATGAGATATATTTGGAGTAAAGCCAACACAGCTCATCACCCAAAAAAACCCAATATGATGGTGTCAGGATTATGCTATGGGGACGCTTCTCTTCAGTGGAGTCAGGGGAGTCTGGTCAAGATAGAGGGCAAAATAAACATCTTCAAATTTCAGGATATTTTGATGCAAACCTGCTGAAGTCTGCCAGAAAGCTGAAGTTACAGAAAAACCTCACCTTTCAACACGACAATGAAGCACATTGCCAGATCGACCAAGGAATGGCTTCCAGAAAGGAAGATCAGTGTCCTGGAATGGCCCAGTCAGATTCCTCAACTCAGTCCTATAGAAAATGTATGGACTGACCTAAAGAGGGTGATCCCCCTCACAATGTGAATGAGACTGAACTCTTCTTCAAAATGTAGGATAAAATTGCCAAATCCACATGTACTAGGCAGGGGAGGGCTGGCAACTTTTGGCCCGGGGGGCAATTATGATCAAGTGGCCTAGTTTTTACTGTCGCTCCAACCATAATGTCCCTGCCACCCCCTTTTGGCTTTAAGGTTATGAAAGAAGGCATGTGATATCGCATAGCTTGTAGTTGAAATGGTTGTACACTAGTGATATCACAGAGCTTACAATTGTAATGGAGATATACTAGTGATATCACAGAGCTTACAACTGAAATGGAGCTACACTAGTGATACCACAGAGCTTACAACTGAAATAGAGCTACGCTAGTGATACCACAGAGCTTACAACTGAAATAGAGCTACACTAGTAATACCACAGAGATTAGAATTGAAATAGAGCTACACTGGTGATACCACAGAGATTACAACTGAAATGGATCTACACTAGTGATACAACAGATATTACAATTGTAATGGAGCTACACTAGTATGTTGTGCTGTAAGATTATTTATTTATAAAATCTTTTTCCAGGAAGAATACATTGAGATTTCTGAAGCTCTGAAGGAGAATGCAGATCAACCGGCTTCTTTTGTGTAGTGTGGAATAGTCAGTGAGTTGTGAGCCCTGTAGCGGAGGTTATAGTTGGTATGGAGATCTGGAGTGATCATACTGCTCAGGTAGTGTGGAATAGTCAGTGAGTTGTTAGTAGTGGAGGTTATAGTTAGTATGGAGATCTGGAGTGATCATACTGCTCAGGTAGTGTGGAATAGTCAGTGAGTTGTTAGTAGTGAAGGTTATAGTTAGTATGGAGATCTGGAGTGATCATACTGCTCAGGTAGTGTGGAATAGTCAGTGAGTTGTTAGTAGTGGAGGTTATAGTTAGTATGGAGATCTGGAGTGATCATACTGCTCAGGTAGTGTGGAATAGTCAGTGAGTTGTTAGTAGTGGAGGTTATAGTTAGTATGGAGATCTGGAGTGATCATACTGCTCAGGTAATGTGGAATAGTCAGTGAGTTGTTAGCAGCGGAGTGGAGGTTATAGTTAGTATGGAGATCTGGAGTGATCATACTGCTCAGGTACTGTGGAATAGTCAGTGTGAGTTGTTAGTAGTGGAGGTTATAGTTAGTATGGAGATCTGGAGTGATCATACTGCTCATGTAGTGTGGAATAGTCAGTGAGTTGTTAGCAGTGGAGGTTATAGCTAGTATGGAGATCTGGAGTAAGCAAACTGCTCAGGTAGTGTGGAATAGTCAGTGAGTTGTTAGCAGTGGAGTTTATAGTTACTATGGAGATCTGGAGTGATCATACTGCTCAGGTAGTGTGGAATAGTCAGTGAGTTGTTAGTAGTGGAGGTTATAGTTAGTATGGAGATCTGGAGTGAACATACTGCTCAGGTAGTGTGGAATAGTCAGTGAGTTGTTAGTAGTGAAGGTTATAGTTAGTATGGAGAGCAGGAGTGATCATACTGCTCAGGTAGTGTGGAATAGTCAGTGAGTTGTTAGCAGTGGAGTGGAGGTTATAGTTAGTATGGAGATCTGGAGTGATCATACTGATCAGGTAGTGTGGAATAGTCAGTGAGTTGTTAGTAGTGGAGGTTATAGTTAGTATGGAGATCTGGAGTGATCATACTGCTCAGGTAGTGTGGAATAGTCAGTGAGTTGTTAGTAGTGGAGGTTATAGTTAGTATGAAGATCTGTAGTGATCATACTGCTCAGGTGGTGTGGAATAGTCAGTGAGTTGTTAGCAGTGGAGGTTATAGTTAGTATGGAGATCTGGAGTGATCATACTGCTCAGGTATTGTGGGATAGTCAGTGAGTTGTTAGTAGTGGAGGTTATAGTTAGTATGGAGATCTGGAGTGATCATACTGCTCAGGTAGTGTGGAATAGTCAGTGAGTTGTTAGTAGTGGAGGTTATAGTTAGTATGGAGATCTGGAGTGATTATACTGCTCAGGTAGTGTGGAATAGTCAGTGAGTTGTTAGCAGTGGAGTGAAGGTTATAGTTTGTATGGAGAGCTGGAGTGATCATACTGCTCAGGTAGTGTGGAATAGACAGTGAGTTGTTAGTAGTGGAGGTTATAGTTAGTATGGAGAGCTGGAGTGATCATACTGCTCAGGTAGTGTGGAATAGACAGTGAGTTGTTAGTAGTGGAGGTTATAGTTAGTATGGAGAGCTGGAGTGATCATACTGCTCAGGTAGTGTGGAATAGACAGTGAGTTGTTAGTAGTGGAGGTTATAGTTAGTATGGAGATCTGGAGTGATCATACTGCTCAGGTAGTGTGGAATAGTCAGTGAGTTGTTAGTAGTGGAGGTTATAGTTAGTATGGAGATCTGGAGTGATCATACTGCTCAGGTAGTGTGGAATAGACAGTGAGTTGTTAGTAGTGGAGGTTATAGTTAGTATGGAGATCTGGAGTGATCATACTGCTCAGGTAGTGTGGAATAGTCAGTGAGTTGTTAGTAGTGGAGGTTATAGTTAGTATGGAGAGCTGGAGTGATCATACTGCTCAGGTAGTGTGGAATAGACAGTGAGTTGTTAGTAGTGGAGGTTATAGTTAGTATGGAGATCTGGAGTGATCATACTGCTCAGGTAGTGTGGAATAGTCAGTGAGTTGTTAGTAGTGGAGGTTATAGTTAGTAGGGAGATCTGGAGTGATCATACTGCTCAGGTAGTGTGGAATAGTCAGTGAGTTGTTAGTAGTGGAGGTTATAGTTAGTATGGAGAGCTGGAGTGATCATACTGCTCAGGTAGTGTGGAATAGACAGTGAGTTGTTAGTAGTGGAGGTTATAGTTAGTATGGAGATCTGGAGTGATCATACTGCTCAGGTAGTGTGGAATAGTCAGTGAGTTGTTAGTAGTGGATGTTATAGTTAGTATGGAGATCTGGAGTGATCATACTGCTCAGGTAGTGTGGAATAGTCAGTGAGTTGTTAGCAGTGGAGTGAAGGTTATAGTTTGTATGGAGAGCTGGAGTGATCATACTGCTCAGGTAGTGTGGAATAGTCAGTGAGTTGTTAGTAGTGGAGGTTATAGTTAGTATGGAGAGATGGAGTGATCATACTGCTCAGGTAGTGTGGAATAGTCAGTGAGTTGTTAGTAGTGGAGGTTATAGTTAGTATGGAGATCTGGAGTGATCATACTGCTCAGGTAGTGTGGAATAGTCAGTGAGTTGTTAGTAGTGGAGGTTATAGTTAGTATGGAGATCTAGAGTGATCATACTGCTCAGGTAGTGTGGAATAGTCAGTGAGTTGTTAGTAGTGGAGGTTATAGTTAGTTTGGAGATCTGGAGTGATCATACTGCTCAGGTAGTGTGGAGTAGTCAGTGTGTTGTTAGTAGTGGAGGTTATAGTTAGTTTGGAGATCTGGAGTGATCATACTGCTCAGGTAGTGTGGAATAGTCAGTGAGTTGTTAGTAGTGGAGGTTATAGTTAGTATGGAGAGCTGGAGTGATCATACTGCTCAGGTAGTGTGGAATAGTCAGTGAGTTGTTAGCAGTGGAGGTTATAGTTAGTATGGAGATCTGGAGTGATCATACTGCTCAGGTAGTGTGGAATAGTCAGTGAGTTGTTAGTAGTGGAGGTTATAGTTAGTATGGAGATCTGGAGTGATCATACTGCTCAGGTAGTGTGGAATAGTCAGTGAGTTGTTAGTAGTGGAGGTTATAGTTAGTATGGAGATCTGGAGTGAACATACTGCTCAGGTAGTGTGGAATAGTCAGTGAGTTGTTAGTAGTGGAGGTTATAGTTAGTATGGAGATCTGGAGTGATCATAGTGCTCAGGTAGTGTGGAATAGTCAGTGAGTTGCTAGCAGTGGAGGTTATAGTTAGTATGGAGATCTGGAGTGATCATACTGCTCAGGTAGTGTGGAGTAGTCAGTGAGTTGTTAGCAGTGGAGCGGAGGATATAGTTAGTATGGAGATCTGGAGTGATCATACTGCTCAGGTAGTGTGGAATAGTCAGTGAGTTGTTAGCAGTGAAGGTTATAGTTAGTATGGAGATCTGGAGTGATCTTACTGATCAGGTAGTGTGGAATAGTCAGTGAGTTGTTAGTAGTGGAGGTTATAGTTAGTATGGAGATCTGGAGTGATCATACTGCTCAGGTAGTGTGGAATAGTCAGTGAGTTGTTAGTAGTGGAGGTTATAGTTAGTATGGAGATCTGGAGTGATTATACTGCTCAGGTAGTGTGGAATAGTCAGTGAGTTGTTAGTAGTGGAGGTTATAGTTAGTATGGAGATCTGGAGTGATCATACTGCTCAGGATAGTGTGGAATAGTCAGTGAGTTGTTAGCAGTGGAGGTTATAGTTAGTATGGAGATCTGGAGTGATCATACTGCTCAGGTAGTGTGGAATAGTCAGTGAGTTGTTAGCAGTGGAGGTTATAGTTAGTATAGAGATCTGGAGTGATCATACTGCTCAGGTAGTGTGGAATAGTCCGTGAGTTGATAGTAGTGGAGGTTATAGTTAGTATAGAGATCTGGAGTGATCATACTGCTCAGGTAGTGTGGAATAGTCCGTGAGTTGTTAGTAGTGGAGGTTATAGTTAGTATGGAGATCTGGAGTGATCATACTGCTCAGGTAGTGTGGAATAGTCAGTGAGTTGTTAGTAGTGCAGGTTATAGTTAGTATGGAGATCTGGAGTGATTATACTGCTCAGGTAGTGTGGAATAGTCAGTGAGTTGTTAGTAGTGCAGGTTATAGTTAGTATGGAGATCTGGAGTGATCATACTGCTCAGGTAGTGTGGAATAGTCAGTGAGTTGTTAGCAGTGGAGTGAAGGTTATAGTTTGTATGGAGAGCTGGAGTAAGCATACTGCTCAGGTAATGTGAAGTGATCATACTGCTCTGGTAGTGTAGGACAGTCAGTGAGTTGTTAACAGTGGAGTGGAGGTTATAGTTAGTATGGAGATCTGGAGGGGTTTGACAATAGTAGAAAAGTTCTTAATGAGTTTACGGTAGTACTTCATAAAACCCAGAATCCTTTGGAGCACTTTGAGTCCCTTAGGACATGGCCAATCCACAACCGCAGACAATTTTTGAGGGTCCATAGATATGAGATAGATAGATAGATAGATAGATAGATAGATAGATAGATAGATAGATATGAGATAGATAGATAGATAGATAGATAGATAGATAGATAGATAGATATGAGATAGATAGATAGATAGATAGATAGATAGATAGATAGATAGATAGATAGTTATTGAGAGATATGGACAGGTAGACCAAGTGGAATATGTATTTGTCTCCTGTGGGGCAGATAATTTGCCCCTAAGTAGCTGAAGTTTCTTTGTGCACATGGCCTCGTTGTGTCCTACAGACAGGCCAGACACATATTTACATAGTCATAAGGAGTTAATGGAGCTTTGTGACTGGTGTAATGTTTCTTTCTGGTTCCTAATGCCTGTTATGTGCTTATAAAGTGCATGGCAGACTGTTTCCCTCATTCTGACACCATTTAATACACGTATAAATGCAGGATAAAGTGGGCTGGACTTCAAAGCCTCGTCTGCAGATCGGTACCCTTAGTACCATTATGGGACATCTGTCATTCCTAATGAACGTGGAGTTTGTTGTTTTTTTTGCTCAAAATGACAGATGTTTCAAATTGAATATCTATGGCTGGACGACCAATGAAAGGGGAAGGGGGCAAATTAAACTTTCCGTGGCTTAAACAGGGATGGGGAACCTGAGGTCTTCCATCTGTTGTGAACTACAACACACGTCATCCCCAGACAACCATGGAACTGCTGGGGATGACGATCTTTGCAGTCCACAACTGCTGGAGGGTGTTAGGTTTCCCACTTTTGGCTTAAACACTTTGCTGAGCAATGTTCCTCACCCCTCTGATACTTAAAGGGATAGTAATGTTTAACAATAAAAGCAGCTCCAATTAATCTTCATAGTATTTGGGCCATGGAGATTGTTATTTCAATTCTGTCAGAGTTGTAGTACAAGAGTAATTGAATGATAAAGTATCCCCTCCCGTCCCTTTTACTGATGTAAACACTGCTCACCTCAGAGCAGCAAGACTGCCCGGATGGATCACAAAGAGGAACAATGTTCAGTGATCATAAGGGAAAACCTGAAAAACCTGTCAAGGGGGGCAGGGTTTCCTTATGATCACAGTAAGAAGATTGTCCCTTGCTGTGATCTGTCCGTTCAAGAGACCAGATTCCACATCTGAGGGGAGGTGACTTACACTAGGTAAAAGGGGCGGGAGGGGGATACTTTATCATTCAATTACTCTTATATTACAACTCTGACAGTACTGAAATAACACTCTCCATATGATGTTATATTATAACTTGGATCACCGAGTTTCCATTCCCTTTAGATCCCAGAAGGAGAGTTTATTCCACATCTGCAGTGTCCACCTTCTGTAATTCCTGTGGTCTTGTTTCAGTGGAATGGTCTGACTCGTTTTCCCTGTTGGGCAGGGCCGAATTTATACACCAGGCTCTCCTAGACAAGGCGGTCTTACGCCCTTATCTCAACCCATAGCCACACCCCCACTCATCACAGGACCACGCCCCCAGTCCCATCCAGTGTTTGGCCTATAACAAGCTTTTTGATTGCTAGAAAGATCGCCAACACATTGAGGACAATGTCCTGTACAGGGGTATTAAACTTGTACAGAAGACATTGAGATTGCTCCGGCTCCACCCACAAAATAGAATGAGGCTGTGGCCAGCTTAGCTGAGGTGTCTCTCAAAAGTTGGAACTCTAAGTAACTGCCTACATCTCCTGTTACAAAGTAACATAGTAACATAGTTGATGAGCCTGAAAAAAGACGTGTCCAACAAGTCCAGCCCATACCAATGATACTACTGTTGATCCAGAGGAGGCAAAAAAAAAACCCTCTGGAGCAATTTCCAGTTTAGCCCCAAGTGGGTAAAAAAAAATTTCTTCCCGACTCCAAATGGCAGTCAGATAGTTCCCTGGATCAACATCCTATCTGCACTGAAGCCAACTGTCATGATTTTCAATATTGTTCTGTGCTGGATAGGCATCCATTGCTTTTTTGAATGCAGTTACATTATCTGCAAGTACAACATCCAGAGGCAAAGAATTCCAGAGCTTTACAGCCTTTGCTGTAAAGAATCTCTGCCTCTGTTTTAATCGAAACCGCCTTTCCTATAGTCTTAATCGATGACCTCTTGTTCTTAGATCAGCTCTTTGCATAAATAATTAATTGAATAGTTCTTTGTATTGACCTTGAATATATATGTAAATAGTAATCATATCACCCCTTAGACGTCTCTTTTCTAATGTAAACAAATCCAGTTTGGCTAGTCTCTCTTTGTAACTCAGATCCTCCAATCCCTTCATCAGTTTTGTTGCATGCCTCTGTACCTTTTCCAGTTCAGCATTGTACCCCATATTCTAGATGAGGCCTAACCAAGGATTTATACAGAGGTAGGATAATATTAGCATCCTTTGCTTCTACACCTCTTTTAATGCAGGCTAGTACTCTATTTGCTCTTGCAGTAGCTGAGTGACTGCACACTGCTGTGAAGTCTATTGTCTATCAGTTCTCCTAAATCTTTCTCTAATGAGGATTCCCCAGGTTGTTTCCCATTTAGAGTATATGTAGCAAGTTTGATTCTACAGCCCAAATGCATAACCTTACATTTATCTACATTAAATGTCATCTGTCACTTTTCTGCCCATTCAATCAGTTTATCTAAATCCTTCTGTAGAGAAAAATCATCCAGCTCTGTATGTATTTCCTTACACAGCTTAGTGTCATCAGCAAAGACTGAGACACAACTTCCCACTTCTATATCATTAATAAACAATTAAAAACCATTAGGCCCAGGACTGAACCCTGCGGCACCCCACTGTTGGGAAATCCGTCCCTTTTACCAGCACTTACCTCTAATACTATTTTTCCTCTCAGTCTCGTTATAGTCCATTTCTTCTTGTTCTACTTTTTTTTTTTTAACTTAAAATTTTTAGCGATTTTTACAGAAGGGAGGGGGTATTACAGAAAGAGAAAAAAGGGGGGGGGTACAGAGGTTGTGCATTAAATTGACAGAGAGTCTAAGACTATGCATGACATAAGATACTTAACATAACACGGCGGGAGGTGTTGGCGAGGGACCATGACACCCTGGCCCGGGGCCCGGTATGCATGGTAATAACGAGGCATCATGTCAGAGGGGACCCCGGGGGGGGCAGAGAGGGTAGTCTCTTTCCACTTTTAAGTCTTTGAGTGCTCTGGCACTCAAAGGGTGAACTGTTCTTGAGTATCTTTCCTTTTTTTTCCCCCTATGTTTATTAGAGATTTGCTCTGTCCAGTTGACGTCTTATTGACCCCGGGCAGTAGATCTTAGGACTGTGCAGCAAATTCACTTCAGTTTGTTACGTACTAGCAGAATATGTCAAGTCAAAATATACAAGACTAATGTAAAAGCCCATGTACACGGACCAAGGTCCGCATGATGTTAACCGTTTTAGTGCCCTTCTGGTATTCAAAGGGTTAAGAGGCCGGTCTTGCTCTGCGTCCTGCCGCCGATGCAGTCATTCACTGTAGAGACTTCCTAAACGCACAGAATGCTCCCAGCACAGAACTCCCAGCATTCCACACAGAATGATCCCAGCACAGAACTCCCAGCATTCCACACAGAATGCTCCCAACACAGAACTCCAGCATTCCGCACAGAATGTTCCAAGCGCAGAACTCCCAGCATTCCGCACAGAATGCTCCCAGCACAGAACTCCCAGCATTCCACACAGAATGCTCCCAGCACAGAACCCACAGCATTCCGCACAGAATGCTCCCAGCACAGAACTCCCAGCATTCTGCACAGAATGCTCCCAGCATAGAACTCACAGCATTCCACACAGAATGCTCCTAGCACAGAACTCCCAGCATTCCGCACAGAATGCTCCCAACACAGAACTCCCAGCATTCCTCACAGAATGCTCCCAGCGCAGAACTCCCAGCATTCCCCACAGAATGCTCCCAACACAGAACTCCCAGCATTCCGCACAGAATGTTCCAAGCGCAGAACTCCCAGCATTCCACACAGAATGCTCCCAGCACAGAACCCACAGCATTCCGTGCTCCCAGCATTCCTACTCCTCCCAGCATTCCATGCTCCCAACATTCCATGCTACCAGCATTCCTACACCTCCCAGAATTCCTACACCTCCCAGCATTCTGTGTTTTCGGGCAGTCTCTACTGCGCATGACGGCTTCTGACAAACATCCAATGAATTATTATATAGGATTACTATTTATTTAACTCTTTGCATGCATGAGGGAAGTCCAACACATTGTATTAATATACTGTAAAAACCTCACGTATAATAATCACAATTTTGCCCTTTTTCACCTTATGTGAAGTGGGGTGTGTGTATTATACACGAGAGAAAAAATGTATGTCTATATCCTCATGTCTGCTTCCCTTCCTCCACCAACCTCAATATGCTGCCACCACCCCCTCCATCTACTCACTCCCTCCAAAGCCATGTGGGATGACTGCGCAGTGGGTGTCATGCTTGCATTTGCAGCCCTCTTCCTGTATCCCCCTGTGAGGACTTGTGGTAATTCAAGATAATGGTAGTGCTGTTTGAGGACCTGAAGGTCCTTGCAGGGCACTACTGTAGTTTCAGTGCACAGAGGTCTATGTATTTGGATCTGCTAATGTTTTTTTTTCGTGGGTAGAGGGAGGGAACACAAGGATGCATATTATACGTAGGCATTTTTCTTTTCCCCTTAAAGCTTGGGTTAAAGGGATAGTATTACTTCAAAATTCCTATCCCTCATATTGTAGCCCTTAATAAACTGAGTTAAATGACACCAGAGGCATCTCTCAGACCTTTATGGTGTAAGACATAGCCACTTTCAAACTTTCCTCTCCCCTGCTGTCAGTGTTCTGCTGCCAGCAGGAGAATCCGGTCTCTGAATCAAGAGGAGGCTCTTCAGCAGAGCCGATATCTCGTTATGGAAGGAAAAATGATTCATTGAAACAGTCTTATACATGTGCTTGGTAACCAAGCACACTTAGAAGACTGTTTCAATTAATCATTTTTCCTTCCATAACGAGATATCGGCTCTGCTGAAGAGCCTCCGCTGGACTCAGAGACCGGATTCTCCTGCTGGCAGCAGAACGCTGACAGCAGGGGAGAGGAAACTTTGAAAGCGGCTATCTCTTACACCATAAATGTTTGAGAGATGTCACTGGTGTCATTTAACTCAGTTTATTAGTAATTTTGAAGTAATACTATCCCTTTAAAGTTACACCTGTGTATTATACCTGAGATTTTACGGTATAAATTGTATAAAGACCCACTGAAGCAAATGGCGATTCACTGCACCTACCCGACTCAGTGATAAATAGATAGATACTGCTTTCTAAACTTTATTCATTTCTAAAGTATTTTACCAGCGGGGAAAACATTGCGTTCTTAAGTCATTATTGGGTACATCCGGCACACATATCATTAGCATTGCTAATTACCGACACAAACATCTCTGTTTACAGTTATGTTAAATTCCATTCAAAATTACAGATGTCATTAAGGTAAGAGAGAGCAGATGTGTTGGAGGATGTTACAAAGTGGAAGCTTTAATAGAATTGGATACTATTGGGCAAAAGTATCAGAATGTCTCCAAGCAGAATTAGCATTAAAAATTGTCTTTGTGAACATCCCCTCCTATTGATTAAAGATACCGGCGCTAAAAGTATGATAGGGACTTGTGTGACAGATTGAGAATGATTTTTCACCAACATAATTAGTGACACTTTGCAAATTATTTATCATTGCTTAGTAATAATTTAATTATAATCACAGAAGATAACATGTACTAGGCCCAGTTCAACTTTTGCTAAATAATAAATAGTTAATATTAGTCTTTGTGAACAATGCAGGAAATGTAAAAAAAAAAAGACACTCTCAGCGGTGTGTTGAAGAATTCTCTCTAAAATTTGCAGGTGGCGATAGTGACTGGTCTTATATCCTAATTACTTTGAAGCCATCTGTCATAACTGTCAATATTGTTCGGTGCTAGATAGGTATCCATTGCTTTTTCTGAATGCAGTTGCATTATCTGCAAGCACAACATCCCGAGGCAAAGAATTCCATAGCCTTACTGCCCTTACTGTAAAGAATCCCTGCCTTTGTTTTGTAAATAAAATTATTATATATTACCATAATGAAGAGATCTGCTTGATTTTAGACATCACTATCCCATAACTCAATGAATAAAGAGATGTGATAAAGAAAGAAAAATACTTAACATCTCACAGGTCCCCTTATAAGCATTCCTTTAATTTCATTATGGATATTTTATATTTCTTCACAATTAAACTTGATACCTGTCTATAGGATGGTGTAGCAACAGCGCCACTGTAACATTTCAGGCCATTAAGATATTGCATCTAAAAAAATACAAGTTTAACCTGCAGTAACATTTTAACAGAACACTTCTCAGCAGTGAGAGCACCCTTGGTTCACTCAGAAGCATAAACCCTACAATAAATATTTTTTACATATTAAATGTTATTCAAAGGGTTAAAAATCCTGATTTATTCTTAATTGGGCCTCGCGGGGTATAGTATCGGTAGGCCACCTACTAGATCCTTTAACGCAATGAATATATTCTTTCCCAGATTTGAAATCGAAATATTCTTTGGCATCAAATCACCTTTTTGCTTTCTTACAGGCTAAGCATTATGTACAATCTCTTCTACTGGTGTTGACCCCCCAGCTTACAAATAACCCGTTAGACTGTTTAATTAAAGGGATAGTAATACTTCGTTTTAACTTTATTTTATTTTGTAGGCATTAAAAAACATGAAGAATGATATAAGTCTCATATCTCAAACCTTTATGGTTTAAGAGATATTCACAAACAAAGTATCCCCTCCCGCCCCTTTTACTGATGTAACACTGCTCAGCCAGATCAGAAGGGAGGTGCCCAGGTAGACTGCAGAGAGGGACAATCTTCAATTAAGATAAGGGAAAAACCTGAAAAACATGTCAAGGGGGCAGGGCTTTCATTGTTCTCACAGGAAGAAGATTGTCCCCTTCTGTTATCTGTCTGGTCTATGGACTGGATTCCACATCTGAGAAGAGATGGCTTACACTAGGTAAAAGGGGCGGGAGGGGGAAACTTTGCTTGTGAATATCTCTCAAACCATAAAGGTTTGAGAGATAAGACTTCTATCATTCTTCATGTTTTTTTAATGCCTACAAAATAAAGTTAAAATGAAGTATTACTATCCCTTTAAAAACCTTTCAGCAGTGTCTTTCAAAATTCCCTGTATTTATAGAACTATCTTTTCTATGGCTCATAGAGTTTTGAGTCCCTTGAGCTCTTCAGGCTGGTTAGTAGATATCCCCACATTAACAGTGGAAGTGTTAGAATCTAGCTTTTTGCGCAGGTTGCGCTGCTGTCCGTCAGCCTAGTTTCATGACCTTTCCTATAGATTATTGCATAGAGTTTATGTGACTCCTTTGGTGGCTCACCGCATTGGTCTTACTTCACTTTCCTCTTGTCCTAAATGTCATTCTCCTGGTGCAACTTTACTCCATATGATATATTCATGTCCACAAGTATACTCCTTTTGGACCAAAATATTCTTTCATATCACAACAAAAATCGGACTCCCTATTGATTTTGTTTCTCCAGCTTTTCTCCTTGGGGTATACAATGCCTCCTCCCAATTGACTACTTGCCAAATTAAACTGGTTGACTTTGCTATTATGGTAGTGTTGAAATGTATTTTGGCACTTTGGTTATCACCTCAATCTCCCCTATTCGTCAATGGACACTTAAAATGTTTCATTTTACCAGAATACACTGGACGCTTGCCCTTCCCGATAAAGAGACACTGGGTGCTCAATTTATTGCTCTTTGGGAACCTTTTATTTTATCCCTGCCTACTGCTCGCCAAAAGGTCTTTCACCAATGCTTTCGATACACATCGTGGATGGAGGAGAGATTACTAACAGATAATGTTTTGGAAGGCATACTGGAGACTGAGGAGGGCGATTCCTGGTTTCCCTGTTTAGATATGGGGAATGGGAACCCGGAGGTGACTGGCATCTCTTCATAGACTTACTCTTCTTTTCCTGCCTACATACCTGGGGGAGGTTGGGCCGCCCTGGAGACGTGCACCTGTTTCTTATTATTTATTTTTTTTGTTTTATGTTGTTTTTATAATTGGAAGTTTCTACATAAGACATTTGCTGCCTATACGGTTTCACTGGGTATCCTACAAATCTCAGCATGTTGAGTACACTGTTCATTTTCCAACCCACTCAATATTCTTCCGAGCTCCTTTCCCAGGTTCACTAATTTAGTCAGTGTGTGACATATTTTTCTATTATGGGAAGAAACCCCAAACTATGTCCCTAACACGCTGGTGTTGGGCTCTTCTTTATGTGATTCATTGTTATCATTGTCATATGTCATTACCGTGCAAGTATATTTGTATTTGTATCTTGAAAACTTCAATAAAATAGTTTATCAAAAAAAAAAAAAAAATCCTGATTTAAACCAAGGGGAATTGTCCAAATTTTTGTGTCTCCCCTATGGTGAATTTGGTGTTTTGCAGAATAGCAGCAATTCTTTTAAAGGGACAGTAATGGTTAATTTTAAGTTGATTTAATATTGTAGACATTAAAAAAAGATTGACATCAATGTAAGTCTTATCTCTGAAACCTTTATGGTTTGAGAGATATAACTTGCTAAAGTTACCTTTTCCTGGCTGTTTACTCAAGTCTGCCATCTAGTGACAGCTGCAGATTTGACCAGACAGAGGGTCTTCAGCAGAGCAGAAATCGTGCTATTTAGAAATAAATACTTCATTTGAACGGTCTACAAAGTGTGCTTGCAAACCAGGAACACTTTGTAGACTGTTCTAAATTAAGTATTTATTATCATTATATCAGCGCTGCTGAAGAGCCACATCTGGTCAAGTGACCAGAATCTGCTTCTGACAGCTTTAAAGCTCGTCAAGCAGAAAGGGGCGGGACCAGAGAACTTTATTTTCCTATATCTCTCAAACCATAACGGTTTGAAAGATACGAATAAGTGCAAGTACTCTCTTTTAATTGTATCTACCATATAGTTTATACTTTTTTTCTGACATTACTATCCCTTTAAGTACATCAGCCACAGTAATCTGATTGAACGTAATAATGACCGTCACCTAATCAGTTTCTCCTCTCTTGTGGCTGCAGAAGATACAGTGGGTAAGTCGACTTATAAAAAATGATTGCTTTCTCGCTAACTTGTCGAGTGTGGAATGTCTCGGCGCTGCCACTAGCGATCGCTGTGGCTTTTTTATTTTAGATCTCGGGAGGGAGGATGTTGAAAGGAAACAAGGAAAAGCTGAAATGTAATTTATGGTAAACGCACATTAAAAACAATGTCTATTCAGAACGTTAATTTAAAGACCGTACGGCTGGCTGAAACGAGAAATCCAATAAGCCTCTATTAGAGTTTTCTCCATGAGGTCAGCGCGGTGGAATTCTGAGGATTACTAAAATAGACATCATTATTCGTAGGAATGTTTCATGGATACAAAGTAGAATCTCCCGTTTCTTGGTGCAGAAATGTACAAATTACTGCCTGGTGTAATAGATGTTAAAATCTTACCAAATATATGAAATGCCGCCACCTTCTCTTTCATTATTTCAAACTGCCAGGAAATTTTAGGCGATGCCTTAAAGGAGAACTAATGTTTCCTAATAACACCCCCCCTTCCACACACACAAACACACAAACAAACATCTATGACCTGAAAATGTTAATGGCCTCTATGAATTATGCCGTTTTGCCCTTCTATCAGTTTGGGATGTCATATCCCTGGGGGCGGACATAACAGTTGCTTTTTTTTTTTTTCTATTATTGAGTTGGCAACTTTCAGGGGCTTACTAACTTAATCCTTTAAGGACCACAGAGGCATAAAATACATTGCAACACAACGCTTTGGGCAACCCCAGGCTCTGGTCCTTTAAGATTACCAGTGAGAAGAGTTTAACCCCTTGAGTGCAGGAGGGGTACACAATGCGTTGCAGAGCAATGCGATGCGTACCCCTCTTGCACTCAAAGGGTTAAGGTTGTGTACTCCTTCCAGCAATTCATGTTTGACTCCTTGGACATAACAATCAGGACAGACTGAAGATGTTACCTCTTGAAATAAGGCACAAGACAGACTTCCTTCAGGGCAGTTAGGATTTTCTGGTCATAATAAGATAAGTGCGCGTGTGGTGTCGTTATTAGTAGGCGACATTGCTCTCCATTAACATTAATGCTTTTGGGACTAGGGACGAGCAATCAGTATTAGTATACTGATTTAGCTTGGGTCGTCGATGCCTAACGTTTTGCTGACTTTTGGTGCTGTTTGATTAGTGTGACCTCTAAGGACAGGGGGAACCAACCTTGGTCCTCATGAGCCACCAACACAATTAAAGTGACAGAGCCTCTAATTAGTCTGCCTGCCTGTGCTTCAGCTGGGAAATCGTGAGAACATGCACTGTCGAGGAACAAGGTTGGCTATCTGGTCTTCAAAAGCAACCCAGGGCTGAATAAGTTAAAAGAGTAATCCAAACTGTCAGGGCCACTTGATGTACCTGTTATACTAAAGTAGCTTGCCATGAACAGTCCTCTTTAACTCTCTCAGTGCTGAGTTGCTCACCTTTGCTTACGTTTGCACGCAAACCAGCTTTTGCAACTGATTTAACCCTAGTGCAAGGCGGGTATCCAACTCATTTCATATCAATGCGTTGGATACCTCTCTGGCACTCAAAGGGTAAATTCAAGCTAATGTAATAGTGATGCTTTTTTTTTTTTCGGGAAAACTGCACCATAGAAGGAAACATTATATTTCCCCAAATTTTCATTACGTTAAATTGAGCTTTGAAGCCCTCGAAAGTTAGAGAAGTCTCCAACACATTTTGAAGCAATGCATTGGAGACCTCTTAATCAATCAAGGGGTTAAATCCCCTTTAACATGAATAGGACATTGTAGCGTGACTCTTAACAGTGCAGATGGTTTGTTGTTTCTCTTGCTTAGTGCATATGGATATTTTTAAATTATTTAAGTAGCAAGAGGTTAAAAGTCAATTTTAGACCAATGGGAATTTGGGGAAAAAAAAGTGTGACGAACGCACCCCGATACAGAACAGATTTGCGTGTTTTTTTCAAGGCATGGTGGCCTCTCAGGTGCTGCTCAAGTCTTGTTTTTTCACCCCCATAGGTCACTGTAGAGCGGAAATCTCCGTATCAATATCAGACTGCTCCCTTCCTCGGACAGTCCACATCCGAAATGTCAGGCAAATCCTCTCTGCACGGGAGAACCAGCACAACCACAGACATATGATTCGGCCTATGTGGGTCTTGTCAGTGGATTGCGGTTGATTCCCTCAAGACACATGGAAGCATGCATGGGCCCATGCCTGGGATCCCCTTCCACAGAGAGACTACAAGAACAAAGAGTGAAGAATGCACACGAGAAAAGTAATTGTTTTCCTCAAGGCACTTAATTTTGTTCAGTCTTGGTGTGTATTCATCACACTCTCCGTGTGGTTAGCTGTGCCCCACTGACGAGGCCCACATAAGCTGAAACGTAAATCTGTGGTTGTGCTGTTTCTTTCGTGCGGCAAGGATTTGCCTGACATTTCGGATCTGGACTGTCTGAGGAGGGATCGTTCTCATGTGGATATGGAAATTTCCTCTGTGCAGTGGCACATGGGAGTTAAAAACATGATTTGTAGCACCATTGAGAAGCCACCATGCATTATCTTGTGTGTTCTCAATGGGGGCTCATCAAATTCTTTTCTGTAGGTCTCCCTAAGTGGAAGGGTCTACCAGATATGGGCCGTTGTGCTCCATGTGCCTAGAGGAATCAACTTCACTACACTGATGAGGCCCATGTAGGCCTAAACGCATGTCTGTGGTTTTTGTTGGCTCTCTTGGCCAGAGAGGATTTGCCTGACTTTTCAGAGATGGACAGGACCAGTCTGATATGGATATGGAAACTTCCTCTCTGCAGTGGCACATGGGATTGAAAAAAGTGACTTGTAGCACCAATGAGAGGCCACCATGCCTTGAATAACACAAGTAATGTTGTTCTGTCTCGGTGTGCGTTCATCACGCTCTTTGTTTTTCTAATGGGAATTTGGGGAAATGTTTTGTTTTCTCTCATGGTGTAATTGGTTTGCCTCTGAATTGATGCTTTTTTACTGTCCGCATAAAGCCTTTAGGTATTTAATTAAAAAAATATTCTTAATATCAGACTGCTGGAAAAATACAAAACGGATCTGATAAATAAACGCTTCTTCCAAAAACAGCTAAACATCTATGTTTTGTTAAGAATGTAAGATCTGAGCCCTGATACCTAATTCCCAATGTCATGAAGAGGAACTGAGCTGTCATATTCCTCAAGGTCTAAACACTGGGGCCTGCTGATAGGGAGTGACATATGCATGCAATTAAATCTCAGTCCAATTCCGGCAACACCATGTATCTGTTCATCCAATCTGTCCGGGAGATAGTCATAGTAATCCTGCCAATATAGACAGTGTTTGGGTTATAATACTAGATACGGTGTTGTATGTGTCTGTTGGATGCAGTATCTCTTCTGGCTGGTAATGGAGGAGAAATATACCAGGGGCATATTAATGCAAGGTTGTACTTGGCATGCGTCATGGGCCTTCAGTGTCAAGGGGCCTTATCTTGAGTTACCAAAGGTCCTGGATTTTCAGCAAGGACCCAGTTTAATAACCTGATGAGAAAAGAGATTGTCTGTCCTGGGTGCATGACTCATGAATGTGGCTGCTTTCCCCGCAAATATTAACCCCTTGAAATCTGAAGAGGCCTCATGAGCATTTGCTAGGTTAAGGCAGCCATGAAATTTTAAGATATATAGAAACAACAGCAAAAAGGGTGCCCAAGAGCGTAAAACTGTGATGAACAATATAACAAATCACTGGTAAATGATACTCACAAATGTGATGGTTAGAGATTAGTCTGATATAACAAACAGATGGAGATAATCTCCACTTGGGGAGCCAAGAAGATATACTGGATCCGGAGGGTAATACTGATTAATACACAGATAGAACAGGTGTAAGGAACGGGAGATGATATAAATTGTAACAAAAATGAATAAAAAGGATAAGCGGCTCTGAATGAAACTAAATAAACTATTTATTAAAGTTGCAATACATTGGATAGAAAGTAGCGCTAGAAAGTTTCATCATGTACCATACATTGGCACAGATATCGAATGTATCGCAGGTTCCTACACCACCACACTGTAGGAGGCCTCCTTGATTGCACCGTCCCTGCTTGCATTTGGACTATATTAAGTGTGTCCTTCCTGGGTTCTCTTTCTGCAGGAAGAAGAGTTCATTGACTGGTGGAGCAAACTCTATGCCTCAACTGGAGAGAAAGAGAAATGTGGAACGTATCTGGAGAAAGGCTTCGATACCCTCCAGGTAACCTAAAACTCTTATCTCTGAAAAATTTACTGATGAGATTTGTTTTGTTTGCATACTTAGTTTTTGCTCACAATCACTTAAAGGGATAGAAATGCTTCACAAAAACAGCAGCTCCAATTAATCTTCATAGTATTTGGGCCATGGAGAGTGTTATTTCAATACTGTCAGAGTTGTAGTTCAAGAGTAATTGAATGATAAAGTATCCCCCTCCCCCCCCCCCTTTTACCTAGTGTAATCCACCTCCCCTCAGATATGGAATCTGGTCTCTTGACCGGACAGATCACAGCAAGGGACAATCTTCTTACTGTGATCATAAGGAAAACCCTGCCCCCTTGACAGGTATTTCAGGTTTTTCCCTTATGATCACTGAAGATTGTCCCTCTCTGTGATCCATCCGGACAGTCTTGCTGCTCTGAGGTGAGTAGTGTTACATCAGTAAAAGGAGCGGGAGGGGGATACTTTATCATTCAATTACTCTTGAACTACAACTCTGACAGAACTGAAATAACACTCTCCATGGCCCAAATACTATGGATTAATTGGAGCTGCTTGTGTAACTTTACTATCCCTTTAACATCCTATATACTTTCATTAAGATCAGGTTATACCTGGCGATAGGATTTAACCACTAAAACTTCCTTTATTTTTGATGCAATATTGAACTTATTTAATTGTAACACAGATACTATTTGGACCACATCCCTTTCTCCACCTCTTTTCAACAGATTGGGGTTTGTACTTGCTGAAAACATGGCTTAACATTTATATATATTTCTTATGTCATTTTTATCCCTGATTCACATTAACCCTTTGAGTGCCAAAGGGGTACGTAATGCATTGCAAAGCAATGCATTCTGTATCCCTCTGGCACTCAAAGGGTTAAGAGAAAACACCATTAACAAAAATTAGGGCCAGTGTTACCTCTAAAGTGAACAATCCAGCAATGAAAATGTTAAACAAGTGTCTAAAGCTATGAAACTCCAGGCCTTAGGTAAAAAAATAAACTGAAGCGATTTGGGGACAAACCAGCTGGTCTGTATGAGAGAGAGAAAATTATTTCCATTTATTTCAAGGAGGTTTTTAATACCTTAAAGGGACAGTAATGTTTCATAATAAAAGCAGCTCTAATTAATCATCATAGTATTTGGACTTTGGAGAGTGTTATTTCAGTACTGTCAGAGTTGTAGTACAAGAGTAATTCAATGATAAAGTATCCCCCTCCCGCCCCTTTTACTGATGTAACACTGCTCAGCCAGATCAGAAGGGAGGTGTCCAGGTAGACTGCAGAGAGGGACAATCTTCAATTAAGATAAGGGAGAAACCTGAAAAACTTGTCAAGGGGGGCAGGGCTTTCATTGTTCTCATAGGAAGAAGATTGTCCCCTGCTGTTATCTGTCTGGTCTATGGACTTGATTCCACATCTGAGAAGAGATGGCTTACACTAGGTAAAAGGGGCGGGAGGGGAAACTTTGCTTGTGAATATCTCTCAAACCATAAAGGTTTGAGAGACAAGACTTATATCGTTCTTCATGTTATAAAGATAAAACGAAGTATTACTATCCCTTTAACGCCATTTGCTTTGTTGAGTTCCTTGCAGGTCATCTGTTGATATGATTTAGCTGTATGGCGGATAGTCCGCTGTGGTCTCAAAACCACTGATCAGCTGTTTCATGTAAAGACAGAACCAGCTGAGATACTGTTATATGTAAAAGCTGCTTCGCCAGTTCTCTGTGTTTCTGAATGAGATGTGAAACTAGATTGGGTGTTAGTTATTACACCTTCAGTGTCACAGGGGTGTGCAATGCACATCCCTTTAGTGCTCAAACAGTTAAAGGGTCAGTAATGGCCCATAAAAAATATTTAGATTTAGGTAGAGATTGAAAAAATAAACTAATTGCAACAAACCCTATCTCTCAAACTGCTATGGTTTGAGAGATATAGTGATTCAAAGTTCCCCCCCTCCCTCCCCTTCTCCTGATGTCAGCTTCTAGCTGACAGCAGGAGATCTCGGTCTGGGGACCAGCAGGCGGCGCTGCAGCAGAGCCCGAATTGCAGTACTTAAAAATAATGAATTCACTGGAAAGGTCTACAAAGTGTGCCTGGTTTGCAAGCACACTTTGTAGACCTTTCCAATTAATGAATTATTTTTTAAGCCCTGCGATGTTGGCTCTGCTGCAGAGAATGCAAAAATGCCCTGGAGCTTTACTTGTAGTGGCAATAGTCCCCAAATGATAGAAAACTGTTTGTTAAGGAGATGTAATCTATAGACGTCCGCTGTTTAAATAATGCATATTGTACCTCCCCCGACTAGTATAGTCTCTTTGTCCTGTACTACACTTCTGCTCTCCTGTCGATTTCCTCACTGTATCCCCTCTTGTACTTACAGCTGTTCAGCCACCATAAATTATTGATTGGGGATCCCCCTTATTGGCTTGATGAAGCCGTTTAATCACGGCTGTGTGTGCAGTGGCGTAACTAAAACCCACCAGGCCCTGGTGCAAAAATTGCCATGGCCCCCCACCCGACAACATTGCCCCCGAATTGGCCACCTCCTCATTGCCCCCAATGTTCACCTCCACATTGCCCCCAATCATTTGTCCACCTCCACAATGCCCCTATTTGACCCCCAGTGTCCATCTCTTACATCCCTGGTGGTCCAGCGACGTGGCGGGAGAGGTCTGTGTCTCCTTCTGCACAGACCTCTATCAGCAGCTGGAGCTCCAGCGCGGTCCTCTCTCCAGTAATGCAGAGCGCTGGGAGATGATGTCATTACTAGAGTGCCGGAGACAGAGAGGAAGCTGTGCTGCTAATAGAGGTCTGTGCCGAAGAAGGCACAGACCTCAGTTTGTTGCGGGCGCCGGGCAGGGAGGTTTCAGAGAGTATGATGGACCCGATCACAGTTGCTACCCCTGCGACCCCTGATGTTACGCCGCTGTGTGTGTGTGTGGGGGGGGGGGGCTTTCAGGCTGTGCAGAGTATAAGGGGGCAGAGCATATATGGCAGCAAGTGCATAGCCGCTGTTGATCACAATCTCAGGAGACGTCAGTGTTAAGAGGGCAGAGGGTTAACTGGTAGATAGTATACCAGTCTCAGCGGAGTTAAATGTATAAACTTGTCTAGTTATAAACACAGGTTAAATCTTGTCCTTTAATGTCAGATTATGACACTATAGTGTCCGTTGGCCATACCAAGCAATTATGGTTGTATTTCACCAGAAAATGAATGAGACTTGGAATATAAAATGCTCCACATTTGGAATCAATTCAGCCCCTTCATTCTTATTTTGCAAGAAGGAGACATATTCCAAAAATTGCTCATTTAATTCATTTTCCATTTTATTTCAAGATATACCAGTTCATAGGCGTTTTAAAACTTATATGGATCTGTCACTTCATCAAGACCCCCCACTTCAAAGATCAGCGCCTCATTTCGTTTTCTTTCATTTTGCCTAAATTTTTTTTTACTGTACTGAAAATGACTTGGGGCTGTATGCATTAAAGCGACACTATCAGCTAAAATAACACTGACAATTTTGAAAGAGGTTGCAAAACCACCTTTTTTTATTTAGAAAGCTCGTCTTCTGGTTATTTAGATTCCTAGATGATGGCAATTAAAGCGTGTCATACTGGCAATCCTGTCTACCTCACCCATTCACTGACATAAGCCTTTCAGTGATAGGGGAGGTGGGTAATGCATTGCTGATCGGTGTCAGTGAGTGGGGAGGTAATGTAGGGATAAGACAGGAAGTCAGTGCTAGGGCAGGTGGGTAACGCATTACTGAGTAGTGTCAGTGAGTGGGGAGGTAATGTAGGGATAAGAAAGGAAGTCAGTGCTAGGGGAGGTGGGTAATGCATTGCTGGGCATTGTCAGTGAGTGGGGAGATAATGTAGGGATAATATAGGAAGTCAGTGCTAGGGGAGGTGGGTAATACATTGCTGAGCAGTGTCAGTGAGTGGGGAGGTAATGTAAGGATAAGACAGGAAGTCAGTGCTAGGGGAGGTGGGTAATGCATTGCTGAGCAGTGCCAGTGAGTGGGGGAGGTAATGTAGGGATAAGATAGGAAGTCAGTGCTAGGGGAGGTGGGTAATGCATTGCTGAGCAGTGTCAGTGAGTGGGGGAGGTAATGTAGAGATAAGACAGGAAGTCAGTGCTAGGGGAGGTGGGTAATACATTGCTGAGCAGTGTCAGTGAGTGGGGGAGGTAATGTAGGGATAAGATAGGAAGTCAGTGCTAGGGGAGGTGTGTAATGCATTACTGAGCAGTGTCAGTGAGTGGGGGAGGTAATGTAGAGATAAGACAGGAAGTCAGTGCTAGGGGAGGTGGGTAATACATTGCTGAGCAGTGTCAGTGAGTGGGGAGGTAATGTAGGGATAAGACAGGAAGTCAGTGCTAGGGGAGGTGGGTAATGCATTGCTGAGCAGTGTCAATGAGTGGGGAGGTAATGTAGGGATAAGACAGGAAGTCAGTGCTAGGGGAGGTGTGTAATGTATTGCTGAGCAGTGTCAGTGAGAGGAGAGGTAATGTAGGGATAAGACAGGAAGTCAGTACTAGGGGGGTGGGTAATGCATTGCTGATCAGTGTCAGTGAGTGGGGAGGTAATGTAGGGATAAGACAGGAAGTCAGTACTAGGGGGGTGGGTAATGCATTGCTGATCAGTGTCAGTGAGTGGGGAGGTAATGTAGGGATATGACAGGAAGTCAGTGCTAGGGGAGGTGGGTAATGCATTGCTGATCAGTGTCAGTGAGTGGGGAGGTAATGTAGGGATAAGACAGGAAGTCAGTACTAGGGGGGTGGGTAATGCATTGCTGATCAGTGTCAGTGAGTGGGGAGGTAATGTAGGGATATGACAGGAAGTCAGTGCTAGGGGAGGTGGGTAATACATTGCTGAGCAGTGTCAATGAGTGGGGAGGTAATGTAGGGATAAGACAGGAAGTCAGTGCTAGGGGAGGTGGGTAATGCAGTGCTGAGCAGTGTCAGTGAGTGGGGGAGGTAATGTAGGGATAAGACAGGAAGTCAGTGCTAGGGGAGGTGGGTAATACATTGCTGAGCAGTGTCAGTGAGTGGAGGAGGTAATGTAGGGATAAGACAGGAAGTCAGTACTAGGGGAGGTGGGTAATACATTACTGAGCAGTGTCAGTGAGTGAGGAGGTAATGTAAGGATAAGATAGAAAGTCAGTGGTAAGGGAGGTGGATAATGCATTGCTGAGCAGTGTCAGTGAGTGGGGAGGTAATGTAGGGATAAGATAGGAAGTCAGTGGTAGGAGAGGTGGGTAATACATTGCTGAGCAGTGTCAGTGAGTGGGGGAGGTAATGTAGGAATAAGACAGGAAGTCAGTGCTAGGGGAGGTGGGTAATGCAGTGCTGAGCAGTGTCAGTGAGTGGGGGAGGTAATGTAGGGATAAGACAGGAAGTCAGTGCTAGGGGAGGTGGGTAATACATTGCTGAGCAGTGTCAGTGAGTGGAGGAGGTAATGTAGGGGTAAGACAGGAAGTCAGTACTAGGGGAGGTGGGTAATACATTACTGAGCAGTGTCAGTGAGTAGAGGAGGTAATGTAAGGATAAGATAGGAAGTCAGTGGTAAGGGAGGTGGATAATGCATTGCTGAGCAGTGTCAGTGAGTGGGGAGGTAATGTAGGGATAAGATAGGAAGTCAGTGGTAGGAGAGGTGGGTAATACATTGCTGAGCAGTGTCAGTGAATGGGGGAGGTAATGTAGGGATAAGACAGGAAGTCAGTGCTAGGGGAGGTGGGTAATACATTACTGAGCAGTGTCAGTGAGTAGAGGAGGTAATGTAGTGATAAGACAGGAAGTCAGTGCTAGGGGAGGTGGGTAATACATTACTGAGCAGTGTCAGTGAGTGTGGGAGGTAATGTAAGGATAAGATAGGAAGTCAGTGGTAAGGGAGGTGGATAATGCATTGCTGAGCAGTGTCAGTGAGTGGGGAGGTAATGTAGGGATAAGATAGGAAGTCAGTGGTAGGAGAGGTGGGTAATACATTGCTGAGCAGTGTCAGTGAATGGGGGAGGTAATGTAGGGATAAGACAGGAAGTCAGTGCTAGGGGAGGTGGGTAATACATTACTGAGCAGTGTCAGTGAGTAGAGGAGGTAATGTAGTGATAAGACAGGAAGTCAGTGCTAGGGGAGGTGGGTAATGCATTGCTGAGAAGTGTCAGTGAGTGGGGAGGTAATGTAGGGATAAGACAGGAAGTCAGTGTTAGGGGAGGTGGGTAATGCATTACTGAGCAGTGTCAGTGAGTGGGGGAGGTAATGTAGAGATAAGATAGGAAGTCAGTGCTAGGAGAGGTGGGTAATACATTACTGAGCAGTGTCAGTGAGTGGGGGAGGTAATGTAGGGATAAGACAGGAAGTCAGTGCTAGGGGAGGTGGGTAATGTATTACTGAGCAGTGTCAGTGAGTAGGGGAGGTAATGTAGTGATAAGACAGGAAGTCAGTGCTAGGGGAGGTATGTAATGCATTACTGAGCAGTGTCAGTGAGTGGGGAGGTAATGTAGGGATAAGACAGGAAGTCAGTGCTAGGGGAGGTGGGTAATGCATTACTGAGCAGTGTCAGTGAGTGGGGAGGTAATGTAGGAATAAGACAGGAAGTCAGTGCTAGGGGAGGTATGTAATGCATTACTGAGCAGTTTCAGTGAGTGGGGAGGTAATGTAGGGATAAGACAGGAAGTCAGTGCTAGGGGAGGTGGGTAATACATTACTGAGCAGTGTCAGTGAGTGGGGAGGTAATGTATGGATAATACAGGAAGTCAGTGCTAGGGGAGGTGGGTAATGCATTGCTGAGCAGTGTCAGTGAGTGGGGAGGTAATGTAGGGATAAGATAGGAAGTCAGTGCTAGGGGAGGTGGGTAATACATTACTGAGCAGTGTCAGTGAGTGGGGAGGTAATGTAGGGATAAGACATGAAGTCAGTGCTAGGGGAGGTGGGTAATGCATTGCTGAGCAGTGTCAGTGAGTGGGGGAGGTAATGTAGTAATAAGACAGGATGTCAGTGCTAGGGGAGGTGGGTAATGCATTGCTGAGCAGTGTCAGGGAGTGGAGGAGGTAATGTAGTAATAAGACAGGAAGTCAGTGCTAGGGGAGGTGGGTAATGCATTACTGAGCAGTGTCAGTAAGTGGGGAGGTAATGTAGTAATAAGACAGGAAGTCAGTGCTAGGGGAGGTGGGTAATGCATTCCTGAGCAGTGTCAGTGAGTGGGGAGGTAATGTAGGGATAAGACAGGAAGTCAGTGCTAGGGGAGGTGGGTAATGCATTCCTGAGCAGTGTCAGTGAGTGGGGAGGTAATGTAGGGATAAGACAGGTTGCTCCTTTTTTTTTTCTTTCCTTTAAGACCTTTTAAACACAAACACGCAACCACAGTTCCCTATTTACGCTATAAGAAAAAAACTAAACATTTCTGTTGATTAAAATATTTTTTAAAAACTTAGAATACTAGAGATTTCAGTCAATGGGTTAAAAATTAAAATCCCTGTTTAAATCAAGAGAATGTTTAAGTCTTCACTATAGTATATCTGGTTTGCCCCAGAATTTCTCTGCTGACGTGTTTAAGAATCAGTTCTGGTTGCTTAGGCAAAATGAAAGTTATATAGCAATTGTTCATTTTGAAAAAAAAGAGAATCTATATTGCAAAGTCAAACAATGGAACTCCCACTGGTGAGAGATGTTTTGTTCAAAAGTTGTTGCAGCTTAAACTTACAATTTTTGGGTGTAGTACCTTCATGGCCTGAAATGTTACTGTGTCCCTCTTGCTACAGTGGTCTATGGAGGATTATGGTCAGCTGGTCATTGTTGTCCATAGACTGGCGTAGCAACAGCACCGCAGTAACAGTTCAGGCCGTACAGATATTGCACCCAAAAAATGCAAGATTTTGGAGCTGCAATAACCTTTTAATAAAACACCTCTCAGTAGCGAGAGTACATTGTGCTAATCCTCTGTGTTTTCTATTGGAAGTATCATCATTTCATCTCTCTCCATTGGACAACTGTTTTTAAATTCTAAAATATAACCCCTTGGATGTTAAGCATCGTATCCAATGCAATTGGTTGCAGACTTCTTTAGCAAAGAAGGAGTTAATTATTTATAGCAAAATGACCATTTAGCAACACGAACACTTAATAATCCCCATTTAACACAATCTTCTTTTTTATTTAGCAATAAATATTTGTTCAATATTAATACCTTGACTGCCAGAGGGGTACTCAACGCATTGCAAAGCAATGCGTTGCGTACCCCTCTGGCACTCAAAGGGTTAAGTATTATTATCCCTTTAATCTTAAGTCGTATTGTATCGGCATTGTCCAGTAGGGGGGTAGACATGATTCTTTCTGTGGGACCTCAAGCTCCTCCGCACTAAAATGCTAAAAGGGGGAAGCATTTGGCATCTTTGAGCTCTGCAACAAGGAATTATGTCTGACTCGATATTTATCTTCACTGAGAGGGTAGTAGATAAGTGGAATAGCCCACCAGCAGAAGTGGTGGACAAGTGGAATAGCCTACCAGCCGAAGTGGTAGACAAGTGAGATATCCTACCAGCAGAAGTGGTAGATATATGAGAGATAGCCTACCAGCAGAAGTGGAAGAGGTTAATACAGTGAGGGGATATAAAACATGCATAAGACTGTTCTGAACAAAAGACAAGACAAAGGACTAAATATGGTTTGAGGTTTTACAATAGGAAAATTGGGCAGTGTAGATTGACCCGAATGGTTCTTATCTTCCGTCACATTGAGGCCGGGATTCATCAAGGTGCGAATGGCTTAATGCGCAAGAAAATCAGAGGATTTATTTGTGCATTAACCATTCGCCCATTCAGCAATTTACACATTGTATGTGGCCATCACTTATTCTTCAGTAAGTAACGGTAGATAGATCTGCCAATTTGGTCCGCTAGCTTCAAGCTGGGGGGTCCCATTCCAATGCATGGGGCGAACACACGCATACACATTTTGCTTATGCATATGTGTGGGTTCTTTACCTGATTGGCCAATTGATGCAATTTGCAATTACGCCAAGTTATTGATGAATACCCAATAGGTATCCATCAGTGCTTGTGGTGCAGAAGCAGCGGATTTGATACACTGCTTTTTCCTGCACCTCGGTGAATCCGGCCTCTGTGTTTCAGATCCTATATCCATATCCAGTACTCACTGAGGATTAGCATTACAGAACCGAATTGTAGAGGAATTTATTCCTTGTTTTCAACGGCGGATAATGAGGTGTTAGTGCTCCTAAGCGGTCACGTTTCCATAATTAATTAACGCTTTAGCTACTAGAGACGCCTGCAGCCCACTGTGGTGGAGACTTCTTTAACATCCAAAGGTTAATATTTTTGGATATTAAAAAGAATTCTTCATGGGAGAGAGCTGAACGGATGATACTTCCAATAGATTGCACCAGTAAATTAGAAAAAAGCTGTGGGAGCTGTAGTGTGCCACGGTTTGCTTTGGCTCTTAGATGGCCTTTTGAGAAATCTCCAAACTTGATAATTCACTCTATGGCTACTGGCAGCGGAGCTGTCATTGCTGTAGTCCATCCCCATTCTTTGGAAGAAGAGGCGCTACGTTTCTCTTGGCCGCAGTTCATGCAGAGACCAACGTAGGAAAAATAATCACAGTCAATGTCCTTGTAGGCAGGAAACAAGAAAACTAAAGTGCACAGAATCGACTAAATTCTAAACAGCATCGAAGCCAAGGACACAGAGCAGTAAGAGCACAAAATACAACTATTATGTAGCTGAAAGCAATCTGGATGGCTCAACACTGGGCCTCTCTGTGTCCAGATTAACGTGGGTATCTTATTCCCCTTGTACAGTTACTGCGACTGGGCCGTACGCAGATCATAAAAGAGGATCAATTCTGAAGTAAACCCACTTTGAATAATGAGTAATCAATTTGCTTAACCCCTTAAGGACTCTTGTGGCACAAATGGGCATTTATGTAGGACATTGACTGCAGGAGACCGAATGATATACTGGGTCTACTGCACGTATAGGGGATCAGCCAATTGGCTCTCTCCACAAAGATCTGCAACAGGGTAGACACTCCAGGGTGAATAAGAGAAATGACAAATAATGTATGTGATTTAGAAGAATGGACAAGAGTGTGGCAGCTGCAGTTTAACGTTGATAATTGTAATATAATGCTCTCTTGGGATGTAAAAATCCAGAGAGAGAAAAATATACTATTAAGGGTACAGGCGCTGTCAGAGACAACAGAGGAATGGATTTGGGAGTAATTATTCTAATGACTTAAAGGTAGGCAGGCAATGTAACACAGCGGTGGGGAATGCAAGCAGAAGTGCTGGCTTGTATAGTTAGGGGCAATTAGTAACAGAAAAGGGAAGTGGTCATGTCACTCTACAGATCTCAGTTAGAACTCACCTAGAGTATGTGTGTACAGTACAGGAGACCCCATCTCCAGAAGGATATATAGATACTATAGAGTATTGTGTACAGTACAGGAGACCCCATCTCCTGAAGGATATAGATACTCTAGAGTATTGTGTACAGTACAGGAGACCCCATCTCCAGAAGGATACAGATACTCTAGAGTATTGTGTACAGTACAGGAGACCCCATCTCCAGAAGGATATAGATACTATAGAGTATTGTGTACAGTAGTGGAGACCCCATCTCCTGAAAGGATATAGATACTCTAGAGTATTGTGTACAGTACCGGAGACCCCATCTCCAGAAGGATAGAGATACTATAGAGTATTGTGTACAGTACAGGAGACCCCATCTCCAGAAGGATATAGATACTATAGAGTATTGTGTACAGTAGTGGAGACCCCATCTCCTGAAGGATATAGATAACTCTAGAGTATTGTGTACAGTACCGGAGAACCCCATCTCCAGAAGGATACAGATACTATAGAGAGAATTCAGAGAAGGGCTACTAAAATGGTGACTGGTTTACGAGGAAAAGAAATATCAGGATAAACTAAAGGATCTGAACATGTATCGCTTGGAGGAGAGAAGACAGAGAGGGGATATGATAGACACATTCACATACATGAAGGGATTCAACAACGTTCAGGAGGGAAATACATTTCAAAGGAGTAAAAATGTTAGGACAAGAGGCCATAGTCTAAAACTAGAGGGACACAGGTTTAGATGTAATGTAAGAAAGTTTTACTTCACTGAGAGGGTGGTAGATAAGTGGAATAGCCTACCAGCAGAAGTGGTAGAGGTTAATACAGTGAGGGAATGTAAGCATGCGTGGGATAGGCATAAGGCTGTCCTGAACATAAGACAAGACCAAGGACCAGATCAGGTTGAGGATTTTACAGTAGGAAAATGGGCGACTAGATGGGCTGAATGGTTCTTATCTGCTATCAAATTCTATGTTTCTGTGTTTTTCAAATGAAATCTTTGTGATCCTGCGGATCCTATGCGCAATCCCACGGAAGTAGTGTCAGTTGTGACAACACGTTCCTGTGCGCGTGGCCTAGAAGAGGACCATGCTGAAAGTGACAGCTCGGCCCACTTCTATTATTTGGGAGTTGATTCAGTAAATAGATATTGCCACAGAGACCTCTGTGTGCACATTATCATTTTGTGTCACATTGAGCACATTTAAAGGGACAGGGACATGCTTAAGTGCATGTCCCAGATTAAGGGGACAGGCTGCTGTTACATATTTTTGTATACCAAAGGGATAGTAACACGTCATTATTACTATCCCCATGTTGTAGCCCTTAAAATTCTGAATTCCATGATACCAGCGGCATCTCTCAGACCTTTATGGTTTGAGAGATATCCCCTTTCAAGTTCCCTCTCCTTCTCTGTCCCCTGACATCAGTGTTCTAGCTGACAGCAGGGGAATCCGTTGAGTGAGCAAGCGGCGGCTCTGCAGCAGTGCTGAGATCGTGTTATAGAAACAGAAATCCTTCACTGAAATGGTCTTCTACGTGTGCTTGGTTTGTGCTTGGATTGTGATTGGTTTGTGCTTGGTTTGTGCTTGTTTTGTGATTGGTTTGTGATTGGTTTGTGCTTGGATTGTGATTGGTTTGTGCTTGGTTTGTGCTTGGTTTGTGCTTGGATTGCAAGCACACGTAGAAGACCATTTTAGTGAAGGATTTCTGTTTCTATAACAAGATCTCAGCACTGCTGCAGAGCCGCTGCTGGTCCCGGGACCGGATTTCCCTTCTCTCAGAAAGGACTCTGACGTGAAGGGAAAGGCAAAAAGAGGGAACTTTGAAAGCAGATATCTCTCAAACCATAAAGGTTTGAGAGATGCTGCTGGTATTGTTGAATTCAGAATTTTAAGGGCTACAACATGGGGGATAGTAATAATAAAGTATCGCTATCTCTTTAACTATATAGAAATAGGGAATATATATATTTACACATGGTACCAAAAGAAAGCGTATTGTAACCCCCCCCCCCAAAAAAAAAAAATAAAATAAAAATAAAGTTTGTACGGGTGCACTTCATAATAAAAGGGCCAAACTATGTTTAAGCCTTTGAGTGAGAGAGGTATACACCGCGCATTGTGAATTGACCCATACTAGAAATCTGAACTTTTTTACAAGGATGAAAATTGTCCAGTTCTTAAGGAAAAGAAGGAGCATTAACCCTTTGAGTGCCAGAGGGGTATGCAACGCATTGCTTTGCAATGTGTTGCGTACCCCTCTGGCACTCAAAGGGTTAAAGGATCAGATAAAAGGGATTTTTAGATAAAAGAACTTAGGTAGGAGCTATGGCTGTTGAGTTGGTTCCTCCTCATACAGAGCTGAGAAATGTGTTTGCTCTTGGTACATACACAATAATAAGGTGTAGGGTTCGTTTCTTTACATATTGGCCATTTAAAGGGATAGTAATACTTCATTTTAACTTTATTTTATTTTGTAGGCATTAAAAAAACATGAAGAACGATATAAGTCTTATCTCTCAGACCTTTATGGTTTAAGAGATATTCACAAACAAAGTATCCCCCCCTGTTCAGCCAGATCAGAAGGGAGATGCCCAGGTAGACTGCAGAGAGGGACAATCTTCAATTAAGATAAGGGAAAAACCTGAAAAACTTGTCAAGGGGGGCAGGGCTTTCATTGTTCTCATAGGAAGAAGATTGTCCCCTTCTGTTATCTGTCTGGTCTATGGACTGGATTCCACATCTGAGAAGAGATGGCTTACACTAGGTAAAAGGGGGGCAGGGCTTTCATTGTTCTCATAGGAAGAAGACTGTCCCCTGCTGTTATCTGTCTGGTCTATGGACTGCATTCCACATCTGAGAAGAGATGGCTTACACTAGGTAAAAGGGGTGGGAGGGGGAAACGTTGCTTGTGAATATCTCTCAAACCATATCGTTCTTCATGTTTTTTAATGCCTACAAAATAAAATAAAACAAAGTATTACTATCCCTTTAAAGGGATAGTATACTTTGGTTTAAAAATGTCTAATACTGTAGATATTAACAACTGAAGTAGAATAACTTACCTTCCATCAAACCTTTATAGTCTGAGAGTTCATAGCATTTAAAGTTCCCCCCTCCCTCCCCTCTTAGAGTCGTCAATTCTCTATGGGACAGAAGCGAATCCTGGTCATTTGACCGACAGGCGGCTCTTCAGCAGATCTGAGATAGCGCACACTTTGTACACTGTTCCAATGAAGTATTTCATTTTAAATAGAGCTATCTCGGCTCTGCTGAAAGCGCCGACTGCCGGTCACATGACCAGAATCCACTTCTGTCCCATAGAGTGCCTGCTTCTGCACAGACCTCTATTAGCAGCTCCGGCGCTCCAGTAGTGCGGGGCGCTGTGAGATGATGTCATATCCCATTATCTGTATTATTAGAGTGCTGGGGACAGCGAGGCAGCCGGTAATAGAGGTCTGTGCTGAAGAAGGCACAGACCTCAGCTTGTGGGTGGGGAAATCAGTCTGATCTTACTACTGGCCAAGCTTTTTGTTGCGGGCCGGTGTGTGCGTGGTCTCAGCAGGGGGCGAGCAGGCTCCTGGAGTGACGGGCCCAGTTGCAGTTGTGACCCCTGCGACCACGGTAGTTACCCACAGGCCACAGAGGTCTCAGTAGTTCTGTGTTACAATGTATTAATATCCCTTACTTGTAAAATGACATGAAGTTCCACTGCGCTATGCCATCAGGACACAAAGATGTGAAACCGCTACATAATTGCAGTGTGTCATAGACTTTGCCAGGGCCTCGGGGGGTAAACCCTTTCAATACCACAATGTTCTGCAGGGTATTTATGGCATTCAAAGGGTTAAGCCATAACATAAAGGAGAAAATATCTGTGGAATGAGAAAAGCAATTTAAGCACTGAACGTGCCAGTATTAATGTGGGAACCTTTTTGGGTGTTACTAGAATTTAAGCATATTTTTGACCACACAAAGACAGACTTCAGCTTAATAGAATACTTGGATCCACTGTAACAGCAGCACTTCAGCTGGCACCGACCTTCCTTTGGCACAACATATGATATTAGAAAATAATAATCACCTGGTAGCACCAAAACTCTCTGTATAGTAAATGCAAAGAGAGGACACGGCAAGGCAAAGTCTAAATTCATATATATATATATATATCTATCTATATATCTATTATTCCCCATGTGAGATTTATTCCACTGGTGGCCACACATCCACAGTTTTCCTGTGAAGAGGCAGTGGACATCTACCGATCATCTATCTGTCTCATATCTATCTATCTATCTATCTATCTATCTATCTATCTATCTATCTATCTATCTCTCTATCTATCTATCTATCTATCTATCTATCTATCTATCTATACATATCTAATTGTCTATCTATCTATCTATCTATCTATCTATCTATCTATCTATCTCATATCTATCTGTCTATCTATCTCATATCTATCTGTCTATCTATCTATCTATCTATCTATCTATCTATCTATCTATCTAATATCTATCTATCTATCTATCTATCTATCTATCTATCTATCTGTCATTAATCAGTCACTTGTTCAACTGCAAAGGGTGGAAAAAAGGCTTTTGTTTTTGTTCACCAAATATTCCACAACTTAGATTATTTCACCTCACAACAGAGTCACTCAGCTGCTGCAAGAGCAAATAGGGTACTATCCTGTATAAAAAGAGGTGTAGAAGCAAGGGATGCTAATATTATCCTACCTCTGTATAAATCCTTGGTTAGGCCTCATCTAGAATATGGAGTACAATTTTGGGTGCCAGTTCATAAAAAAGACATTATTGAACTGGAAAAAGTGCAGAGTCATGCAACAAAACTGGTAAAGGGATTGGAGGATCTAAGTTACAAAGAGAGACTAGCCAAACTGGGTTTGTTTACATTAGAAAAGAGACGTCTAAGGGGTGATATGATTACCGTTTACATATTTATTCAAGGTCAATGCAAATAATTTTCCAAGGAACTATTTATTCAAAGAACTGAGCAAAAAATAAGAAGTCATCCATTAAGATTATAGGAAAGGTGCTTTCGAGTAAAACAAAGGCAGGGTTTTTTTTACAGTAAGGGCAGTAAAGTTATGGATTTCTTAGTCTTGGGATGTTGTGCTTGCAAATACTGTGACTGCTTTCAAAAATGAATAGATACCTATTTTAGACACCAGTTCTTAAAAAAGGCATACTATTTTTCTATTAGGTACTTGACACAGAACTAGAGAACATTGAAGATTATGATGGGCTGTCTGACTTTTGCCGAACATTCAAGTTGTACCGAGGGAAAACGCAAGATGAATCAGAAGATCCATCTGTGGTCGGGGAATTCAAGGTTTGTTGATGACTTTAGAGAGCCGAGATCATGTTAAACATAAAGAAACTCTCTGATTTGTACAGTTGAATGTAAATATTGGTTGAAGAACTTGTCTAGAAGAAGTTTTGATCTCTACTTTTAGCCATGGATTCATCAGTTGAGGATAATGCTGAGTATCAGATAAGCTGCTCTTTTCCACAATCATTGACGGATATGGGTATTTGTGTGTTATATGTATTATTTTGCATTTTATGACATTTCATTGTAAAGGGCAATTTTCAAGTTTCATCAAGTCTTCTCCTACTGTTGCCAACTTAGACTGGGTGGAACTTTACAGATTGCTTCTGTTAGCCATCTTGGATGTCAGAAAACTGGAAAGCTGCAATGAAACCTGGAAGTATATGACCCTGGGTCAGAATCTTCACTGGTTCGGTGTGCGGTCTGTAGGCACTCTGGGTCTTGCTTTCAAGCCCTAAGCAGTGGATTTATGGAGGCTGAACTGGGATTGGTCTGGTTCAGATTCTTCTCTCTGGACCAATGAGGTGCTATTTTCAGTTCCCATTCTACTACTCCTGTTGTAAAAAAAAAAAGTAAAAAACAGAAGGCGCTCCTAGTGTAACACTGTATGGTAATATAAAATAAATATTCTCCTTCACCGTGTACAATATTACTCACAAAGGATGTATCCAGTCAAAAAATTATGTGTTGGCTGGAAATTAATAACCGAGAAGGGATTTTCACTGTCCAAAGCACAGTGTCTCCTGGTTTCCGAAATGGGCAGCTCCCGAAACATCCACAAGGAAGTAGCACATGAAAGATAAACAGAGGTAGAATCGCCCAATAGTGTTTGATCAACTAAAGTGTTAGTAATGTCCACAAATAATTTTTTTTCCATTTAGAAGAGCTTAAAAAGCTGCGCTAAGTGCAAAAAACGTCTTTCTCAAACCGCTATGGTTTAAGAGATACAGGCCTTTAAAGTTTTATCTCTCCTACTAACAGCTGTAAAGCTGTCAGCAGGAGATCTGTGTCGGCCGACACGGAGGCGCTTGAGCAGAGCCGCAATCTCGTTATTTACCATGAATCCCTTCATTGGAATGGTCTAAAACGTGTGCTTGAAAACCAGGCACACGTTTTAGACCACATTCCAATGAAGGGATTCATGGTAAATAACGAAATTGCGGCACTTCTCAAGCGCCTCCGTGTCGGCCGACACAGATCTCCTGCTGACAGCTTTACAGCTGTCAGTAGGGTAGATCAAACTTTAAACACCCGTATCTCTTAAACCATAGCGGTTTGAGAGATACATTTTTTGCATTTAGCTCAGCTTTTTAAGCTCTTCTAAATGCAAAAAACTTTTTTGTGGACATTACTAACACTTTACACAACAACCAATTGTAGGATAATGTTTTTATATAGTCAAACTATTTTATAGTTGGGAGAAGTATATACTTAAACCCAACAAAAGGGCCTGCAGAGAAATTTTCCCATCTCTGCTCCGGACTTCCGGAATCAGCAGTGGAACGCAGGATATTTAAAACTGTGAAACGCGTCAACACTTTTTTCTTTTGATTCGTCTATTTGTGATGTACTAAATATTGTTTTTATTAAAAAAGGTATATATTTTTTTATTGATATTCCTTGGAAGATTTCTTCATTTATTACAAATTATTTTTTAAATATCCTGAGTTCCAGTGTGGATTCCTGAGCAGAGACGGGAACATTTCTCTGCAGGCTGTTGTGTTGATCAGACATTATTGGGTGCCCCTACCACTACTCCTGTTGTACCACTTGGCTTCATCGACAGACCTGCTTCCACGGTAGAAGATCTGTCAATGGTACAACACTATGGGATTGTTAGTTGCCCTTTAAATCCCATAGTCGTGTCCCTTCCTTTTACTTTTTTAAACCACTTCTCATTAGGAAGAAAGAAAGACCTCATGGCGTGTTTTAAAGATGGAATGGAAAATACATTTCCAATCAAGAACCAAACGATTGCGGTCACAAGATGTTTGGGAGCTTCCAGCAAAACGGAGATGTCTAATTTACATCAAACAAACACATACCCAAATAAGATGGATATTACTCAATGTAATGTTTTATTGCTGGGCAAAGCTTCAGTCTTTCCTGTGCACGTGGTAGAAATTAGATTTTTTTTCCCTATGCTATAAATTCTGTGCGACTTATTGTTTTAGACAATCTGATGATCAATTTAATTCTTCTGACATGTTCTTTAACTGATTGTGTGCCAAAACTGCATCAGAAAGTCAGAATTCAAGCCCCTTGTTTTTTTTTTTAAGAACTGGGGCGCAGCAAATGTACCTAAACAGCAAATTAAAGTTCTGTTTGATTAAAATGGGGATTTTAACCATTTAAATGCTAGAGCGGTCTCTAACGCATTGCTTCGCAATGCGTTTGGCGTCCTCTCTAGCATTCAAATGGTTAATAGTCCCCTTTAAAGCGGAACTATCCCTTCAAATAAAGTGCCCCCTAAATAATTATGGATATAGCGATAAGCATAGAAATAACAGTATTATACATAATAAGTCCAGCATTATTAAGGCAGGCATCAGCGCAGACATCTTGTCTTAGAGACAGCTGTGTGCCTGCGCTGTACATCCAGGTCTCCTCTAGGAGGCACTGCATTGTACCTTAAGGCACAGGAAGTTACTGACGGTGCAGGCACACAGATGCCTCTAAAGCAAGAAGCCTGCCCGTCAGTCTCTGATCAAGTAAAAAGAGGTATTGAAGCAAGAGTGGATAACATTATTTTGCCATTATACAAATCATTGGTAAGACCTCACCTTCAGTATGCAGCACAGTTTTGGGCACCGGTTCTGAAAAAGGATATACTAGAACTAGAGAGGGTACAGCGGAGAGCAACAAAATTAATTAAGGGAATGGAGGACTTGACGTATGAGGAACGACTAGACAAACCTGGTTTATTTACTCTAGAGAAAAGATGACTAAGAGGAGATCTTATCACACTGTACAAGTATATGAGAGGTCAATACAAGGATCTCTGCGGTGAGCTATTTATTCCAAGGCCTGATCAGGTGACCAGGGGACACCCCTTGAGATTAGAGGAAAGGAGGTTTGGACTTCAGCAGAGGAAGGGTTTTTTTTACAGTAAGGTCTGTTAAATTGTGGAATTCATTGCCGAAGGAGGTGGTTATGGCAGATACAATGGATACATTTAAGAGAAGATTAGATACATTTCTTTCAAAAGAGAACATACAGAGTTATACTGTTTTTAGTAGGCAGATCAGGAAGGTCTGAAAAGGACTAATTTAATTGGTAAAAGGAAAGCTATAAAATTCTCAGTTACTGGGATATGAGGAGAAGGTTGAACTTGATGGACTTGTGTCTTTATTCAACATAATTTACTTACTATGTTACTACTTAAAGGGATAGTAATACTTCGCTTTAACTTTATTTTATTTTGTAGGCATTAAAAAAACATGAAGAACGATATAAGTCTTATCTCTCAAACCTTTATGGTCTGAGAGATATTCACAAGCAAAGTTTCCCCTCCCACCCCTTTTACCTAGTGTAAGCCATCTCTTCTCAGATGTGGAATGCAGTCCATAGACCAGACAGATAACAGCAGGGGACAATCTTCTTCCTATGAGAACAATGAAAGCCCTGCCCCCCTTGACAAGTTTTTCAGCTTTTTCCCTTATCTTAATTGAAGATTGTCCCTCTCTGCAGTCTACCTGGGCACCTCCCTTCTGTTCTGGCTGAGCAGTGTTACATCAGTAAAAGGGGCGGGAGGGGGATGCTTTGCTTGTGAATATCTCTCATACCATAAAGGTTTGAGAGATAAGACTTATATCGTTCTTCATGTTTTTTTAATGCCTACAAAATAAAATAAAGATAAGACAAAGTATTACTATCCCTTTAAGCAGGATTTCTTAACAACGATAGACTTATTCCGTATAATACTAGTATTTCTATGCTTATTGCTAGATCAGTAATTATTGGGGGGCACTTTGTTCGGAGGGATAGTTCCGCTTTAAATCAACAGGAACTTAGTTACTCCATTTTCTCTTAGCGAATCGGCCTCAGTGAGGAATCTGCTGTTGTGTTGTTTGATCATTTATATTTTTCTATCTTATCTGTAGGGATCATTTAAAATATACCAGCTTCCAGATGACCCATCAGTGCCAACGCCCCCCCGACAATTCCGCCAGCTCCCTGCTAAAGGGCCACAGGAGTGCCTAGTGAGAGTCTACATTGTACGCGCCTTCGGTTTGCAACCAAAAGACCCCAATGGCAAGGTAAGAGCGCCGGGCTTGGGAGCTGCTTATATCTGTTTTTGTGACACTCCCGTCCCGTCCCAGCTCATGATTATTACATGTAAAATGTGGTACCGTGTTAGCCACAGAAAATGCCACAGGTCCGGTTTACAAGAATGTATAGTAACCTACACAGGTCCAGTAGGTACAGATGTTACAATACTGATGCAGGTCAGGTCATAAGGATAACAGTAACCCACTCAGGTCCAGCAGGCACCACAGGTACAATACTGACACAGGTCAGGTCACAGTACGTGTGAATCTGGTAGAGCAGACGAGCAATGACACTACCAGGCCAAGGGATGCCGGCAGGCCCTAGTAGTGCAGAGGTTAGCGGAGACTCCCTACGCAGGGAGCGAGCCCAAACGGTAAGCCACAAATAGGTAACTGAGAGGAGGCCACTACTATCCCACCGGACAGTAAGAGAGAGACTAGGCAAGCGGGGCCCAACGAAGGCTCAGAACCAGAGACTAGCGGACAGATACCCTAACAGCCTGATTGGAGGCTACCGACTGTAGGGTACTCTGGGCAACAAAGACGGACTGCTGAGTAGAGAGGTCACTCGGAAGTGTCAGACTGAGTACCGAGGGAAAATCCCGGACTGACAGAGGAGAGCTGTGACCCTGAAGCGCTATAGCACTAACCCGTAAAGGGTGAACGGACGCTCAGACCTGGACAGAACTGCCCAGCAGTGGAGACTACCCGAGACGCCCAGAAACAACCCAACCTCGGAAGCAAGAACAGACAGGTCAAGCGTACCGGGTGCAACCACAACTCCTGACACCGAAGTGAAAGGACACAATAGCGCTAGGTAATAAGGCAGGGTAACAGAACAGTGCTGCACGGTAGTGCTAGATGGAGGCAACAGTGACTTTCAGAGACAGTAATAGGCAACAGAGGAAAGACCTCCAAATGGAACACAGCTGGATGGACAGTAGTACCGGGAGGTACACGGAGCAGGAACGCCTACCAGGCCAGGTAGTATGCAGAGCAGGAACGTCAGCCGAGCTGGGTCGGTACACAGAGCAGGAACGTCAGCCAAGCCGGGTCGGTACACAGAGCAGGAACGTTAGCCAATCCGGGTCGGTACACAGAGCAGGAACGTCAGCCAATCTGGGTCGATACACAGAGCAGGAACGTCAGCCAATCCGAGTCGATACACAGAGCAGGAACGTCAGCCAAGCCGGGTCGATACACAGAGCAGGAACGTCAACTAATCCGGGTCGGTACACAGAGCAGGAACGTCAGCCAATCCGAGTCGATACACAGAGCAGGAACGTCAGCCAAGCCGGGTCGGTACACAGAGCTGGAACGTCAGCCAAGCCAGGTTGGTACACGGAGCAGGAACGTCAGCCAAGCCGGGTCGGTACACAGTGCAGGAACGTCAGCCAATCCGGGTTAGTACACAAAGCACAAACAAATCAGGCAGAATAGTCAGGCAGTCTGGGTCATACACAGGATTCACACGAATAACAGGATCAAGCACTGCCGACTGGAACACCACGAAAGGGTGCCGCTGAAGTGACAGGGCTCAGTATTTAAGGGCTACAACTGGGCGGAGATAAAACCCAGTAGCCAATAAAAGACAAGCAGGAAGTACCTGGACATAATAATGTCGCCAGAGAAAACATGGGCACCGTGATACGCCCATAAAGTTACATTTATTCCTAGGAGAAAGTTCCCCTTTACGGGGATAGAAGGAAACTAATTTGTGTTTTCATTTTGTCCTGATGTCACATATTAACCCTTTGAGTGCCAAGTGAGTGCCTTGGACACCCATCTGGCACTCAAACGGATAAAAACAAATTTAATATAATCTTGTGTTGTCATGGCGATGGGTAGAGAGTCTTTGCTCTCAATTTATTTCTACTCTGGTGATGTCCGCTACTTAAATCTCACCCGACTCTTTCCAATCATGCCGCTCCTTCATCAGGGGCCTGGATTTTGATATTCAGAAGGAGGTTCAACCCTACGAGTGCCATAAAGGTATGCAATGCATTGCGCTGCACCCCAAATAAAGTCCCCCCTCAATAATTAGCCATCTAGCGATAAGCTTACCAATAATCATATTATCCAGCATAATTACCGCATTAGTCAGAAATCCTACTTCTTCTGAGACTGACGGCCAGCGCTTTAGAGGCACCTGCACCATCAGTCCATTCTGGTACCTTGAGGTACCATGCAGCGCCTCCTAGTGGAGATCATGACTGACAGCGCAGGAGTACAGATGTCTGTGCTGTTGCCTGGCCGTCAGTCTCGGCAGAAGCAGGATTTGTGACTAATGCTGAAATTGTGCTGGATAAAATAACTATTGGTTCACTATATGGCTTTATTTTGTGTGTGGGGGGGTCTTTATTTGGGGTGATAGTTCCCATATAAGTTTGAGGCCATTTAGGAGTGCCAGGATAAGCTCGCCAATGTTATAATTAGAAAGATTTACTTTTCCTTTTTGGGGGCACTGCCCCTTTAAAGGTTCTTTCACATGAGCGACAGAAATCTAGCACCCACCCGCCACTACGTTTCTGGGCATCTCGGCCTCCTTCTCCTTTTTTTCCAAATCCAGTCCTGTTGTTGGGGCAACTGACGGACATTTGGCCCACGTAAGCATTAGATGAATATGATTGATTGATGTCTATGTGAATCGACCATTCATTGGAAGATGTGATATTCGGCTTCACGTTTAGACTGTAAGCTCTTTGGGGCAGGGACTTCTCTACTGTTGCTTCTATGACTGTGATATTTATCCCCATATATTTACTGTAACGTAGCATGGATGTAAGGTGCTGTGTACACTGTGGCACCATAGAAATAAAGACATACATACATATATATATGGAAGGTCTAACACAAGACCTCATAAGCTCATGTACAGATCTATAATTGTCTATAATTAATATATATGTATATGTATAATTAATATAATGTTTATAATTACTGCATTTATGTGTGAGAGTAGTAAATATGCAGTTTACTGGACTTTGTTGTGTTCATGTGTGAAAGGCACCAATAAGCCAACAGCGTACCTTTCTGTGCGGACATCACTAAGACACAGGGGCGGACTGACAGCATCCAGTGCCCC
Source organism: Rhinophrynus dorsalis (assembly GCA_037306005.1). Lineage (NCBI taxonomy): Eukaryota > Metazoa > Chordata > Amphibia > Anura > Rhinophrynidae > Rhinophrynus > Rhinophrynus dorsalis. The sequence goes on from CM074718.1 coordinate 11,321,316, forward strand.
CGGGCAAATGGAGTTCATGGGCCCCCTTTACCCCACCCCGTTTATGCCCCACCCAAATGTATGTTCCGCCTCTCATTTATTGCTCTGTTCTACCATCCCAGCCTACCCCTGGTATTAACGCAAGTTATCCCACAGAGCTTACACCTGAAATTGAGCTAAAGTAGTGATACTGCAGAGCTTACAGTTGAGATGGAGCATCACAAGTGATACAAAAGAGCTTACCATTGACATTTATCTACACTAGTAAAACCACAGAGCTTACAATTGAAACAGAGCTACACTAGTAATACCACAGAGCTTACAATTGAAATAGAGCTACACTAGTTATACCACAGAGCTTACAATTGAAATGGAGCTACACTAGTGATACCACAGAGCTTGCAACTGAAATGGAGCTACACTAGTGATACCACAGAGCTTACAACTGAAATGGAGCTACACTAGTGATACCACAGAGCTTACAACTGAAATGGAGCTACAATAATGATACCACAGAGCTTACAATTGAAATGGAGCTACACTAGTGATACCACAGAGCTTACAACTGAAATGGAGCTACACTAGTGATACCACAAAGCTTACAATTGAAATAGAGCTACACTAGTGATACCACAGAGCTTACAACTGAAATGGAGCTACACTAGTGATACCACAGAGCTTACAACTGAAATGGAGCTACACTAGTGATACCACAGAGCTTACAATTGAAATGGTGCTACTCTAGTGATACTACAGAGCTTACAATTGAAATAGAGCTACACTAGTGATACCACAGAGCTTACAACTGAAATGGAGCTACACTAGTGATACCACAGAGGTTACAACTGAAATAGAGCTACACTGTGATACCACAGAGCTTACAACTGAAATGGAGCTACACTAGTGATACCACAGAGCTTACAATTGAAATAGAGCTACACTAGTGATACCACAGAGCTTACAATTGAAATGGATCTACACTAATGATACCACAGAGCTTACAACTGAAATAAAGCTACTCTACTGATACCACAGAGCTTACAATTGAAATAGATCTACACTAGTGATACCACAGAGCTTACAACTGAAATGGAACTACACTAGTGATACCACAGAGCTTACAACTGAAATGGATCTACACTAGTGATACCACAGAGCTTACAACTGAAATAGAGCTACACTAGTGATACCACAGAGCTTACAATTGAAATGGATCTACACTAGTGATACCACAGAGCTTACAATTGAAATGGAGCTACACTAGTTATATCACAGAACTTACAATTGAAATAGATCTACACTAGTGATACCACAGAGCTTACAATTGAAACAGAACTACACTAGTGATACCACAGAGCTTACAACTGAAATAGAGCTACACTAGTGATACCACAGAGCTTACAATTGAAATGGAGCTACACTAGTTATATCACAGAACTTACAATTGAAATGGATCTACACTAGTGATACCACAGAACTTACAATTGAAATGGATCTACACTAGTGATACCACAGAGCTTACAGTTGAAGTGGAGCAACACTAGTGATACCACAGAGCTTACAATTGAAATGGAGCTACACTAGTGATACCACAGAGCTTACAATTGAAACTGAACAACACTAATAATATAATTGAAACAGCGCTACATAGAGTTTAGAAATGAAATAGATCTGTACTAGTAATACCACAGCGCTTAGAATTAGAACTTAGTTACACTAGTAACATTACAGGCCTTACGACCGAAACAGGGCTACACTAACAATAATGCAGAGCGTACAATTGAAATGGAGCTACACACACAAGTAATACCACAGTGACTGCAATTGAAATGGAGCTACAATACTGGTGTAACTCCATCTCAGTGGTAAGCTCTGTGGTATAACTCCAGTTCAGCTGTAAACTTTAGTATTATTATTATTATTATTCTTTATTTATATATATCACTATATATCACTTATGTAGCCCCATTTAAGATGTGAGGCGTGGTATAACTTAGATTGTTCCAGGGGGCCAATCAGGAAGAAGAGGAAGCAGGAGAACTAAATCCCCATCCTTTATAACCTCCAGTCCACTTATAACTCCTCCATTCACAAGACCACCTCTTCCTAGTGAAGCAAGTCATGGCTCCCTCCACTGATATTTCTGGGACCTTCAGTGCTGTGGCAGAGACCAGAACTGTAACTACAGGACACTGAGGGTGCAGTTGTGTCGGGGGCCCAAAATCAAAGTGGGCCCCTCTGCTCCAGAGAACAACAGGTTTGAGTTTGCATCAGTGAAAATATTTTTGTGTTGGGGACTCAAAAAGATGTTTGATCTTCAGCCGTCCAATATCTAATGACCCCACTGACAGGGACAGTTTTCCACTGGTTAAAGGGATAGTAATACTTCGTTTTACCTTTATTTTATTTTGTAGGCATTAAAAAAGCATGAAGAACGATATAAGTCTTATCTCTCAAACCTTTATGGTTTGAGAGATATTCACAAGCAAAGTTCCCCCTCCCGTCCCTTTTACCTAGTGTAAGTCATCTCTTCTCAGATGTGGAATCCAGTCCATAGACCAGACAGATAACAGAAGGGGACAATCTTCTTCCTATGAGAACAATGAAAGCCCTGCCCCCCTTGACAAGTTTTTCAGGTTTTTCCCTTATCTTAATTGAAGATTGTCCCTCTGTGCAGTCTACCTGTGCACCTCCCTTCTGATCTGGCTGAGCAGTGTTACATCAGTAAAAGGCGCGGGAGGGGGATACTTTATCATTGAATTACTCTTGTACTACAACTCTGACAGAATTGAAATAACACTCTCCAAAGTCCAAATACTATGATGATTAATTAGAGCTGCTTTTATTGTGAAACATTACTATCCCTTTAACAGGTAGATTACTGGGTAGTGGGGAGCAGATAGGTAATGGGTTAAAAACTTTAGTTATCAAAATGGCACTTTTAAACTGTTGAATGCTGCAGAAGTCTTAGAGGTTTCTCTAGAATCCAATGGGTTAAATGGGCAAAATTTTTTGTTCGTCATAGTGTTGCTGGTTTCTCCACAATTGCACCAGTTTTTGCATTATGTACGTAGCCCAATATGCTTGAAAATGGAATGGAATTAAAACGACATTTTGATTCAGTCTTTGTTTGATTTCAGTGTGATCCTTATGTGAAGATATCCATTGGGAAGAAGTCCATTATTGATCAGGAGAACTACATCCCGTGTACTCTGGAGCCGGTTTTTGGAAAGTGAGTGAAAAATAATCGTTTGCACGATAAGGGACTGGAGAAAGGGTAAAGGCAACAAGTAGCACGGGGTGTACACACCTCCCAACATTTCAAATAGCAAGAGGGACACTTGTGTTTTAGGTGGTGGTGTAAGTGGTGTGGCTGGTGCACAGGGCATTAAAGAGAATTTATAATAACAATAATAATAATAATATTAATAATAATAATCTTATGTTATTTTAGGACTTATTGAGACCTCTTTGTGTAACTGCATAAATCATTTAAAGGGATAGTAATGTTTCACAATAAAAGCAGCTCCAATTAATCTACATGGTATTTGGTCCATGGAGAGTATTATATCAATGCTGTCAGAGCTATAGTACAAGAGTAATTGAATGATAAAGTATCCCCCTCCCGCCCCTTTTACTGATGTAACACTGCTCACCTCAGAGCAGCAAGACTGTCCAGATGGATCACAGAGAGGGACAATCTTCAGTGATCATAAGGGAAAAACCTGAAATACCTGTCAAGGGGGCAGGGTTTTAATGGTTCTCACAGTAAGAACATTGTCCCTTGCTGTTAGCTGTCTGGTCTTAAGACCAGATTCCACATCTGAGGGGAGGTGGCTTACACTAGATAAAACAGGCGGGAGAGGGATACTTTATCATCCAGTTACTATTGAACTACAACTCTGACAGTACTGAAATAACACTCTCTATGGCTCAGATACTATGAAGATTAATTGGAGCTGCTTTTATTGTGAAACGTTACTATCCCTTTAAAGAAAGATCAAAGTATTTTATTTACACTAACTGATTTATAAACACATATACTGACGTTTATGCAAACATTATTGTGAGTTTTATTGCTGTGGAGCAATGTGATACACTTATATACACGCCACACAGTCTGATCTCCTAAACACAGGGACACCAGGGTGATACACTTCTATACACACCACACAGTCTGATCTCCTAAACACAGGGACACCAGGGTGATACACTTCTATACACACCACACAGTCTGATCTCCTAAACACAGGGACACCAGGGTGATACACTTCTATACACACACCACAGTCTGATCTCCTAAACACAGGGACACCAGGATGATACACTTCTATACACACCACACAGTCTGATCTCCTAAACACAGGGACACCAGTGTGATACACTTATATACACACCACACAGTCTGATCTCCTAAATACAGGAACACCAGAGTGATACACTTATATACACGCCACACAGTCTGATCTCCTAAACACAGGGACACCAGGGTGATACGCTTATATACACACCACACAGTCTGATCTCCTAAACACAGGGACACCAGGGTGATACTCTTATATACACACCACACAGTCTGATCTCCTAAACACAGGGACACCAGGGTGATACTCTTATATACACACCACACAGTCTGATCCCCTAAACACAGGGACACCAGGGTGGTACACTTATATACACACCACACAATCTGATCTCCTAAACACAGGGACACCAGGGTGATACACTTATATACACACCACACAGTCTGATCTCCTAAACACAGGGACACCAGGGTGACACACTTCTATACACACCACACAGTCTGATCTCCTACACACAGGGACACCAGGGTGGAAAGAGGGACAGAGGAATTTGGGTCTCAAAGAGGGACTGACCCTCCTAAAGAGGGGCACTTGGGAGGTATGGAGCCCTAATATCTCCTAAAGGGTTACACGGAGATCTGGGTCTGAAGGAGGTCACATTGGAGGTATGGATGCATAAAACTGATGTAATACTGAAAGTGTTTGTAAAGTATGTCATATAGACGTAAGGTTACATATAACGTTTAACAACTTTTTATTTAGGTACTAATGCCTATCAGTTGACGTTTTTGAAAAAAGTAGAAAATGAAGGAAATTTTAACGGTTAAATCTTAACACCATGTGTAAACTGTTCTATTATATAGTGATAAAGTTTATAAGCTAGTGGATTTTCTCAGAGATATGTGTATAAACTTCACTTAAATGTTTTACAAATGACCCATCATTCCAAATTTTTGCCACAATTTTTAATCATACGCTCATGATTTGCTTGCTGAGAAAAGAATATTGGGCAGGGTGTATTAAAACCTGCTTAGGGAGAGTCGGGGGATGAGCTACCATTGGTTCAGAAGAAGCAAACCATGGGGTCCAGCCAACTTTACCGGCCTGCATATACCAAAATTCCAAATGTAAGGGTTTTGCACGATGGTCTTTATTAATAATATCGTTAACAATTAGAGTATTAAAGGGATCATAACAGCTACAAACAACTTTGGAGACTATGAAAAACTTTTCAAAATAACATCTATGATGTATTAGCCATTCTTTATTTAGAATGCTTGTGTTTGAGTTATTTAGATGTATAGATGGTGCTAATCAAGACATGTTGTGTAGGCACTTCCTGTCTTACCCCTACATTACCTCCCCCACTCACTGACACTGCTCAGCAATGTATTACCCACCTCCCCTAGCACTGACTTCCTGTCTTATCACTACATTACCTCCCCACTCACTGACACTGCTCAGCAATGCATTACCACCTCCCCTAGCACTGACTTCCTGTCTTATCCCTACATTACCTCCCCATTCACTGACACTGCTCAGCAATGCATTACCACCTCCCCTAGCACTGACTTCCTGTCTTATCCCTACATTACCTCCCCCCATCCACTGACACTGCCCAGCAATGCATTGCCCACCTCTCCTAGCACTGACTTCCTGTCTTATCCCTACATTACCTCCCCCACTCACTGACACTGCTCAGCAATGCATTACCCACCTCCCCTAACACTGACTTCCTGTCTTATCCCTACATTACCTCCCCCCATCCACTGACACTGCCCAGCAATGCATTACCCACCCCCCCAGCACTGACTTCCTGTCTTACCCCTACATTACCTCCCCATTCACTGACACTGCTCAGCAATGCATTACCACCTCCCCTAGCACTGACTTCCTGTCTTATCCCTACATTACCTCCCCCCATCCACTGACACTGCCCAGCAATGCATTGCCCACCTCTCCTAGCACTGACTTCCTGTCTTATCCCTACATTACCTCCCCCACTCACTGACACTGCTCAGCAATGCATTACCCACCTCCCCTAACACTGACTTCCTGTCTTATCCCTACATTACCTCCTCCACTCACTGACACTGCTCAGCAATGCATTACCCACCTCCCCTAGCACTGACTTCCTGTCTTATCCCTACATTACCTCCCCACTCACTGACACTGCTCAGCAATGTATTACCCACCTCCCCTAGCACTGACTTCCTGTCTTATCCCTACATTACCTCCCCACTCACTGACGCTGCTCAGTAATGCATTACCCACCTCTCCTATCGCTAACATCTTCTTTTATCCCTCCGTTATATCTTTGAATTTTAGTACATTAATGGATAAAGTGGATTCTGCCTTCTCTTTCTTTGGTAGAATGTATGAACTGACCTGCAGTCTGCCTTTGGAGAAGGACCTGAAAATCACGCTTTATGATTATGATCTGATGTCAAAGGATGAAAAGATTGGAGAGACCGTCATAGACCTGGAGAACCGCTTCCTTTCCAAATATGGGGCAAGATGTGGGATACCCCAAACTTACTGCATGTAAGTACTACAGAAATGGGCTCCGTTATACAAATATTCATATATACATATGTATTGACATCTGGTGTACTTAGCTCATTGCAGTTTTCATTTATTATGGGGGAATACAGTAACCGTACTAGTTATACATTATCATAAGGAGTACACAGGTATGCATATATAAGACATTTACAACCACACATATAAATATATATACTGTATATACTACCAATGTGGGATGGCGTTGCCCATCATGTTATGACCGCATGGCATACGATCAAAACAGACATATGCAACACACATGCAGACACGTACACACAGACAGACACACACACACACACACACAGTCAGATACGTACACACAGGCAGACACGTACACACAGGCAGACACGTACACACAGAACACAGGCAGACACGTACACACAGGCAGACACGTACACACAGAACACAGGCAGACACATACACACAGGCAGACACGTACACACAGTCAGACACATACACACAGTCAGAACACAGGCAACACATACACACAGTCAGACACATACACACAGTCAGAACACAGGCAACACATACACACAGTCAGACACATACACACAGTCAGAACACAGGCAACACATACACACAGTCAGAACACAGGCAACACATACACACAGTGAGACACATACACACAGGCAGACACGTACAGACAGACACACACATACACACAGACAGACACGTACACACAGGCAGACACATACACACAGACAGACACATACACACAGACAGACACGTACACACAGACAGACACGTACACACAGACAGACATGTACACACAGGCAGACACATACACACAGACAGACACGTATACACATGCAGACACATACTCACAGACAGACACATACACACAGACAGACATGTACACACAGACAGACACATACACACAGACAGACATGTACACACAGTCAGACATGTACACACAGACAGACACGTACACACAGACAGACATGTACACACAGACAGACACGTACACACAGACAGACATGTACACACAGTCAGACATGTACACACAGACAGACACATACACACAGTCAGACACGTACACACAGACAGACATGTACACACAGTCAGACACGTACACACAGACAGACATGTACACACAGTCAGACACATACACACAGGCAGACACATACACACAGTCAGACATGTACACACAGTCAGACAGGTACACACAGTCAGACACATACACACAGACAGACACATACACACAGTCAGACACGTACACACAGTCAGACACATACACACAGTCAGACACGTACACACAGTCAGACACATACACACAGTCAGACACGTACACACAGTCAGACACATACACACAGTCAGACACGTACACACAGTCAGACACATACACACAGACAGACACGTACACACAGACAGACATGTACACACAGTCAGACACATACACACAGTCAGACACGTACACACAGGCAGACACATACACACAGTCAGACACATACACACAGTCAGACACGTACACACAGTCAGACACATACACACAGTCAGACACGTACACACAGTCAGACATACACACAGACAGACACATACACACAGTCAGACACGTACACACAGGCAGACACATACACACAGTCAGACACGTACACACAGACAGACACATACACACAGACAGACACGTACACACAGACAGACATGTACACACAGTCAGACACATACACACAGACAGACATGTACACACAGACAGACACATACACACAGGCAGAGACATACACACAGACAGACACGTACACACAGGCAGACACGTACACACAGACAGACACGTACACACAGGCAGACACATACACACAGACAGACACATACACACAGACAGACATGTACACACAGTCAGACACATACACACAGACAGACATGTACACACAGACAGACACATACACACAGGCAGACACGTACACACAGTCAGACACATACACACAGTCAGACACGTACACACAGTCAGACACGTACACACAGTCAGACACATACACACAGTCAGACACGTACACACAGTCAGACATGTACACACAGTCAGACACGTACACACAGGCAGACACGTACACACAGTCAGACACGTACACACAGACAGACATGTACACACAGTCAGACATGTACACACAGACAGACACGTACACACAGACAGACACGTACACACAGACAGACATGTACACACAGACAGACACGTACACACAGGCAGACACATACACACAGACAGACATGTACACACAGACAGACACGTACACACAGGCAGACATGTACACACAGACAGACACGTACACACAGGCAGACATGTACACACAGACAGACATGTACACACAGTCAGACATGTACACACAGACAGACACTTACACACAGTCAGACATGTACACACAGTCAGACACGTACACACAGACAGACATGTACACACAGTCAGACACATACACACAGTCAGACACGTACACACAGACAGACACGTACACACAGACAGACATGTACACACAGTCAGACACATACACACAGTCAGAAACGTACACACAGTCAGACACGTACACACAGTCAGACACATACACACAGTCAGACACGTACACACAGGCAGACACATACACACAGTCAGACACGTACACACAGGCAGACACATACACACAGTCAGACACGTACACACAGTCAGACACGTACACACAGACAGACATGTACACACAGTCAGACACATACACACAGTCAGACATGTACACACAGTCAGACACATACACACAGTCAGAAACGTACACACAGTCAGACACGTACACACAGTCAGACACATACACACAGACAGACACATACACACAGTCAGACACATACACACAGGCAGACACATACACACAGTCAGACACATACACACAGTCAGACATGTACACACAATCAGACATGTACACACAGACAGACACGTACACACAGTCAGACACGTACACACAGACAGACATGTACACACAGTCAGACACGTACACACAGACACATACACACAGTCAGACACATACACACAGACAGACACATACACACAGTCAGACACATACACACAGGCAGACACATACACACAGTCAGACACGTACACACAGTCAGACACGTACACACAGTCAGACATGTACACACAGACAGACACGTACACACAGTCAGACACATATACACAGGCAGACACATACACACAGTCAGACACGTACACACAGGCAGACACATACACACAGTCAGACACGTACACACAGTCAGACACATACACACAGTCAGACATGTACACACAGTCAGACATGTACACACAGACAGACACGTACACACAGTCAGACACGTACACACAGACAGACATGTACACACAGTCAGACACGTACACACAGACAGACACATACACACAGTCAGACACGTACACACAGACAGACACATATACACAGTCAGACACGTACACACAGGCAGACACATACACACAGTCAGACACGTACACACAGTCAGACACGTACACACAGTCAGACATGTACACACAGACAGACATGTACACACAGACAGACACGTACACACAGTCAGACACATACACACAGGCAGACACATACACACAGTCAGACACGTACACACAGTCAGACACGTACACACAGTCAGACACATACACACAGTCAGACACATACACACAGTCAGACATGTACAAACAGACAGACATGTACACACAGTCAGACATGTACACACAGACAGACACGTACACACAGACAGACACGTACACACAGTCAGACACATACACACAGTCAGACACATACACACAGTCAGACACGTACACACAGTCAGACACATACACACAGTCAGGCACATACACACAGTCAGACATGTACACACAGTCAGACATGTACACACAGACAGACACATACACACAGTCAGACACATACACACAGGCAGACACATACACACAGTCAGACACGTACACACAGTCAGACACATACACACAGTCAGACATGTACACACAGTCAGACATGTACACACAGACAGACACGTACACACAGTCAGACACGTACACACAGACAAACATGTACACACAGTCAGACACGTACACACAGACAGACACATACACACAGTCAGACACGTACACACAGTCAGACACGTACACACAGTCAGACACATACACACAGTCAGACACATACACACAGTCAGACACGTACAAACAGACAGACATGTACACACAGTCAGACACGTACACACAGACAGACACATACACACAGTCAGGCACATACACACAGGCAGACACATACACACAGTCAGACACGTACATACAGTCAGACACGTACACACAGTCAGACATGTACACACAGTCAGACACGTACACACAGTCAGACACATACACACAGTCAGACACATACACACAGTCAGACACGTATACACAGTCAGACACATACACACAGACAGACACATATGCACAGTCAGACACGTACACACAGTCAGACACATACACACAGTCAGACACATACACACAGTCAGACACATACACACAGGCAGACACATACACACAGTCAGACACGTACACACAGTCAGACACATACACACAGTCAGACATGTACACACAGTCAGACATGTACACACAGACAGACACGTACACACAGTCAGACACGTACACACAGACAAACATGTACACACAGTCAGACACGTACACACAGACAGACACATACACACAGTCAGACACGTACACACAGTCAGACACGTACACACAGTCAGACACATACACACAGTCAGACACATACACACAGTCAGACACGTACAAACAGACAGACATGTACACACAGTCAGACACGTACACACAGACAGACACATACACACAGTCAGGCACATACACACAGGCAGACACATACACACAGTCAGACACGTACATACAGTCAGACACGTACACACAGTCAGACATGTACACACAGTCAGACACGTACACACAGTCAGACACATACACACAGTCAGACACATACACACAGTCAGACACGTATACACAGTCAGACACATACACACAGACAGACACATATGCACAGTCAGACACGTACACACAGTCAGACACATACACACAGTCAGACACATACACACAGTCAGACACGTACACACAGACAGACAGGTACACACAGTCAGACACGTACACACAGGCAGACACATACACACAGTCAGACATGTACACACAGACAGACACATACACACAGACAGACATGTACACACAGTCAGACACGTACACACAGACAGACAGGTACACACAGTCAGACACGTACACACAGGCAGACACATACACACAGTCAGACACGTACACACAGGCAGACACATACACACAGTCAGACACGTACACACAGACAGACACATACACACAGACAGACATGTACACACAGTCAGACACATACACACAGACAGACACGTACACACAGTCAGACATATACACACAGTCAGACACATACACACAGGCAGACATGTACACACAGGCAGACACATACACACAGGCAGACACATACACAACATACATGCAGAGACAGACATGAAACATATATGCACACACATACATATGCACAGAGGGGAACACACACACAGTGATAGGCCCCTGTCTCTGTAGGTTCTGGCTCGTGCTGGTCCCCTGGATCTATAGGGTCTGAGTGTAGAGGTGTGGGCTTTGGGCTCCCTGGGACTGGTGTAGGAGCTTTACAGTGCTGTGGAGGTAGCAATCTTGTATTGAAGTGAACATGTCCAGTATTGAGAGCATTAGAAGGTAAAGGTGGCCCTCTAAGGACCAGAGGACATCACTTCACAATGTGTAGCACCCCACCTCCCAGGTCTTGAACCCATTACATCAATGTTATTTTTTATTTCTGCTTTACTTTGGGCCAGAATTGCAGTATTATGCCTGTGTGTTTGGGTTGTGCAAATGGAAAGCAGAACATAAAAGGAATGTTATACCAGCATGTTAACCCTTTGAGTGCCATAGGGGTTTGCATGGCATTTCTTTACAATTCATTGTGCACCCCTCTGGCACTCAAAGGTGTAAGGTATTGAGTGGCATGCAGTGGCACTGGTGTGTCACATCAGAGTTAAATAGCAGTGGGAAGTGTATTCATACCTGGAACATTGTCTTGTGGAGTCCCTGGAGGGGACTCCTGTGTTCCTGCTGGGGGGAGATCAATGAGGAGATTTGGGTTAACAGGAGCGGGGCTTAATCATGAGTGGGGGGGCTGGGCTTCACTGACGTGAGGAAGTGTTAGGAACAGACTGGGGAAGAAGGAGAAGTGGGAGGGAAATTGAAGTTTACAGTGTGAATGTTTTGAGGACACTTTCCCCTATTCTGCTGGTCTGTTCTGTGGGGGTAAACGTTGATCCACAACCCTGTAGTAGTCAATGGGTTAAAGTATTAGTAATGTCTAAAAAAAAGTTTTTTGCATTTAGAAGAGCTTAAAAAGCTGAGCTAAGTGCAAAAAAACGTATCTCTCAAACCGCTATGGTGTAAGAGATACGGGCGTTTAAAGTTTGATCTCTCCTACTGACAGCTGTGAAGCTGTCAGCAGGAGATCCGTGTCGGTTGACACGGAGGAGCTTGAGAAGTGCCGAGATCTCGTTACTTACCACAAATCCCTTCATTGGAATGGTCTAAAACGTGTGCCTAATGCTTCATGAAAAGCTTATTACAGTACAAACTTGATTGAGTTTGAGATCAAGATTTTTCCCTGTTGCTATTGATGTCTATATCTGTGGCAGCTCTTAACCCCTAGTGTGATCTCCTAAATAGAGGAGCAGAGGGATTTGGGTGTCAAACAGGGACTGTCCCTCCTATACTGTATAGTGCCAGTCCTTATATACAGACACATGCAGACTGTATACTATACAGTGCCAGACCATTGTAGAGAATGTTTAACCATTTGAGTGCCGGGGGTAAGCAATGCATCGCATCCCCTCTGGCACTGAAATTGTTAAGTTACTCTTTTTGTAAGTGAATGGTTTAGAAGGTGATTAAAGTATATTTTACACAAACTAATTTAACAGATTTATACAGAAGTTTATACCCACATTACTGTGGGTTTTATTGATGTGGAGCAATCTGATACACTGGTATATACACCACACAGTGTGATCTCCTAAATAGAGGAGCAGAGGGATTTGGGTGTCAGACAGGGACTGTCCCTCCTATACTGTATAGTGCCAGTCCTTATACACAGACACATGCAGACTGTATACTATACAGTGCCAGACCATATATAAATAGTTTATCATACATGTTATACAGTGAGCTATGTACAGCATGGCGATGACTGAAGGAACTGACACCTCTACTTACAGACAGACTAACAAACAATCTGCTCTCTTTCTCTCTCTTTGTGCAATATATAAATACGGTCACATCCATGTCTCTGCCATTTACCTGCTCAGCTGAAGCCCTGCTCTGCTCTGCCTGATCGTGTCTCTGCCATTGTTCCACTTTCCCAGCTTCTCTGTGCTAGCAAGTCAGCTCCCCAGCATCCTGCCTGCTGATTGGTTAGAAACTGGCTCACTTGTAGTAATTGGCAGGGCTGTGCAGGGTCACAGACAGGGAATGAAGAAGCTGCATAGCAGTGGTTTATTGTAGCAAGCCCATAACCTTGTATCTATGTGCTGGGAACCCTGATGCATACTACAGATTTGGACCATGGCCTTTCAGCTGTAGCTTGAACATAGTTCCCATCATCCTCAGCTGCTCAGCATGCGTGTGTGTGTGTCTCTGTATGTGTGTGTGTATATTTGTGTATGTGTCTGCCAGTGTGTGGGGGGGCATGTGTGTGTGTCTGTGGTGTAGGAGTGAGTGGCAGCCATTTTTTTTTTCAGCCTTAGATAGTGGTGGCTGGGCTGGGCTGGATAGTGGGGGTGGGCCAAAAATCACACCCCCATTGAATCACCCAATGGGAGCAGTAACTCCTGCTTACTGCGGCTCCTGGGTGTGTTTTGCCAGGCACAAAGTCTTCTTATATATATATATATATATATATATATAATAATGATTTATTTCATTAAAATTATCAATATCCTTATAATGATAACATCATTTACTTTTTGTATCATGTGTTTAAGATCTGGACCAAACCAGTGGCGAGACCAGCTCCGGCCTTCTCAGCTCCTTCACGTGTTTGCGCAGCAGCGGAACTGCAAAGCCCCCGTCTACAAAAACAACAAGATTATATTCCGGAACCATGAGTTTAACCTTTCCGATCTCGGTGAGATAATAACTGGATTTGTGTCCTTATTTTCCTTGAAACAGCTTTTATTTAAAAAATAATGTATATATATATATATATATGGGATATGAATGGATCTAGGCAGAGTCCACACACTGATATGAATGGATCTAGGTAGAGTCCACACTCTGTGATATGAATGGATCTAGTCCACACACTGTGATATGAATGGATCTAGGTAGAGTCCACACTCTGTGATATGAATGGATCTAGTCCACACACCGTGATATGAATGGATCTAGGCAGAGTCCACACACTGTGATATGAATGGATCTAGGCAGAGTTCACATACTGTGATATGAATGGATCTAGTCCACACACCGTGATATGAATGGATCTAGGCAGAGTCCACACACTGTGATATGAATGGATCTAGTCCACACACTGTGATATGAATGGATCTATGCAGAGTCCACACACTGTGATATGAATGAATCTAGGCAGAGCCCACACACTGTGATATGAATGGATCTAGTCCACACACTGTGATATGAATGGATCTAGTCCACACACTGTGATATGAATGGATCTAGGCAGAGCCCACACACACTGTGATATGAATGGATCTAGGCAGAGTCCACACACTGTGATATGAATGAATCTAGTCCACACACTGTGATATGAATTGATCTAGGCAGAGTCCACACACTGTGATATGAATGGATCTAGTCCACACACTGTGATATGAATGGATATAGTCCACACACTGTGATATGAATGGATCTAGGCAGAGTCCACACACTGTGATATGAATGAATCTAGTCCACACACTGTGATATGAATGGATCTAGGCAGAGTCCACACACTGTGATATGAATGAATCTAGTCCACACACTGTGATATGAATGAATCTAGTCCACACACTGTGATATGAATGGATCTAGGCAGAGTCCACACACTGGGAGTGTGTCTAATGGCAAAGCGAAGGGTACGTTTAACCTCACAAACAACTAATTAGCATATTGTACAAGAAATTAGCATACAGTGCCAGTCAGTGCCATCAATACATAAAGGTTAACTCTGTAAACTCTGTAGGCTAGAGTCTTATTGCCTTAGGTTTAGGATGCTACAGGGAAAGGAGTGCATCCAGTACTCTCCTATCCACTGCTACAATGTAATAATATGCTATGGCCATCCATGAATGAATGATAGAGAACATTTCCCTGTCAAATTCCTTATTGACTTTACATATTGTGCAGAGTTGAAGAAGCTCCTTCTGAATGCCTTTGTGGATAGCAGGCATTGCTGTGTCATGGTATTCAGGCAAAGAAAGACAGACACAAAAATAATATATATCTACCTTTATTAAATATATACAATAATAATGGTATTGGCCCACGCATAACCCCAGGCACAGGCTGATAGGACCCAAGGTCCCTCCAAAGCTGCACACTGTGCTGTGCACTGCACTACTGCGAGAAACCAAGACTAGGGGAGCAGCTCGAGTGGGACAACAGTATGAATGGTATAAAATGTGTAAGTCACCACTTGTCTGTGTTCAGAGGCAACAGGGAGCTAGAGCAGACCAGAGCCACGAGGCACGGAGACTACAGGTCAGGCAGGACAGTAGTGTGGGGAGAGAGTAGGCAGCCAGGGCCATAGGTCAGACAAACCGGGACTTCACGGAGCAAGTAGTAGCCAGAGCCACAGTAGACAAACCGGGGACTACACTGAGCGAGTAATAGCCAGAGCCACTGGTCAGGCAAACCGGGGACTACACTGAGTGAATAGCAGCCAGGGCCATTAGTCAGGCAAACTGGGGACTACACTGAGTGAGTAGCAGCCAGGGCCACTGGTCAGGCAAGCTGAGGTCAACGAGGAGCGAGTTAGTCAGCCAGAGCTACAGGTCAGAACCAATGTGGGTAGTCAGACAAGCTGAGGTCAAAGAGGAGCGAGTTAGTCAGCCAGAGCTACAGGTCAGAACCAATGTGGGTAGTCATACAACCCGGGGTCATACAAAGAGCAAGTTACTCAGCCAGAGCCCAAGGTCAGAACTGATGTGGGTAGTCAGACAAGCCAGTCATACACGGAGCGAGTTCTCAGACAGACACAGGTCACAACGGAAAGCAAAGAGTACTGAGCAGAAACACCACATAACGGCAATGACTCCTAGCCGCAAGAGGATTATAAAGGAGCAGAAGGAGGTGGGACCCAATTAGGCCACCCAGATAGGCCCATAAACAGGCGTCCGTGCTAGTGCCTGTTACCTGATGTCAGCAATGAGGAAGTGGCCGGAGGCCATGCCGGCCGGCGGACATACAGAGGTAGGAAGCACAGGAGCGCTAGGCTTCTTAGGGATACTGTGATATGCTGTTACTAGCAGTATAGTAATAAAAAAAACAGTAGTTTGAGTTGTAATAACTTTTGAATGACTTATCTTGCAGCAGTAGAAGTTACCTTCCTGTACTCAACCCAACACTTTATACATTTTCATAATTTATCTACACTGCTAAACTTTGTGGTGCTTTTGTATCAAGGTAAATCTTAAGAAAATATTAGGAGAATTAAAATCCTGTTCATTTTAGTGGAACTTTTTCTTTAGTACATAAAGGTGTACTTGTTTTGTTCACAATTTACTAAACTTTTTTTTTTTTGCTACATAGGGGCATCAGAATTTTGTTGAGGGTTAATAATAAATATGTTTTCCTGTACCCTTTCTTATAGAGGACAGCAAGTTCCCTAATCCCCACCTGGGACCTCCAGAGGAACGGCTGGCACTGCATGTGCTGAGAAAACAAGGCCTGGTGTTCGAACATGTGGAGACCAGATCTCTATACAGCCCTCTGCAACCTGACATAGAACAGGTAGGAATGCTTCATCTCCCATGAATCCAGGGCCTTAGTAACGGAGAAGTTATAACCTGCTAAAATAATCCCTACTTAAACTATTAAGGCCAAAAAGTCTTAATAGCCCCGTTGAATTTTGCCCTAGTGCATTTGTTTCAACGCATTTTAATTAATTGGATACCTCTCTGACACTCAAAGGATTTAACCCTTTAAGAACAACAGGGGTGTGCATCACATTTGTTGCACACAAAGATTGCAATTAGATTAGCAAAAATAGATAATGAAACTCGGATTCCAAGAGAGAGCAAGACTAATCCAAAAAAGTTTTTCAAATACATAAAAGGCAAAAAAATTAAGAGGGAGTGCATTGGACCTTTCAAAAATAAGATGAGTGAGTTGATTAGAGAGGAAAAGGAAAAGGCAGAATCATAAAAAAACTAAATAAAAAGAGAGTGGCCCATTGTGTAAAATCGTTAGTAATTCAAGTTTGCAAAAAAGATGCAATGGTACTCACAAGTGAAATAAATGTGACAAAGACAGCAGATGGAGATATTACCCCGTGTCCACTTGGGTTTCTCTGGTCAATCTGAAATCCTCAGGTTACACCATCAAAATAATCATTCAAGTTGGTATGATGTAATTCAAGATAGTGATACACCAAAATTATATATAAAAGAAAGATAGCGGCTCAAAAAACAATATAAAAAGCTGTATATTATAAAAAATCCATGTCATGGACTAATACATATTAAAAATTCTAATGCGTTTTGCGATTCTAATCCACCGTTTTTTCAATGGCAAAATAGTCTAAATAGTTTAACACAATCTTTAATTGGTTGAGTCGAATGATACATCATCAATCTAACGGTGATATCGCTGGATCAAAAAATTATGCATCCGCCAACACAAGAAGTATAGTAGGAAGCTATTTACTCTCCATAATAAAGTGTTAATCTCCACTATCACGCCATCCCTTGTGGTGTCAGATGTCTCAAGGATAGCCTGACCAACTGAGTACCATTGCATCTCTTTTCAAATTTGAATTACTAACGGTTTTACACTATGGGGCACTCTGTGTTTTTTTGTTTTTTTTATGATTTTATATATTCTGGCTGTTTAGAGAGAGTGTACAGAGAGAGCAGCCCATGCTGAAAAGGTTGATGCAATAACTGCATTTGGGACAGTATAATTTCCCAAAGAAGCCTGATTGCTGTGTACTGCATAGGTAAAATCACAGCATCTACATTTATGAGTATCCACTTGTTGGGTACTTTTTGGTGGAGGTCAATCAAGATTTGTGAGATATTACACAAAGAGGCGCTCTCCTGTTTTCTCTTTTCTCTTGTGATATAAGGAAAAGGCATGTGTTCTAAACACTTTTTTGCATCAGTATGTACAAGGGAACAAGAAATGGTAGAAGAGCCTCAAGAAGTAACAAATTAAACCACACTTTTATCAGATATTGGGTTAACACGAGAAGATGTCATGGGAAGACTGAACAAAATTAAGATTGACAAAGCACTAGGTCCTAATGGTATACATCTAAGTATTCTTCAGGAACTCAGTGCAGTGTTAGCAAAACCCCTATATTTACTATTTAAAGATTCAGTGCCACAAGATTGGCATAGAGTCAATGTAGTGCATCTATTGAAGAAGGGAACTAAAACAGAACCAGGGAATTACAGACCTGTGAGTTTGACTTCTGTAGTAGAAGAACTGCTAGAAGGGATATTAAGGAATTATATTCAGGATTACATCACAAAAAATAAGATTATTTGCAGGAATCAGCATGGTTTTATGAGGAATAGAGCATGCCAAACTAATTCTTTCTCTTCTATAATGATGTAAGTAGTAACCTAGATATTGGTAAGACAGTTTATATAGAATATCTAGATTTTACAAAGCATTTGATACAGTGCCACACAGGTAACCACAGCGAGGGGATAACCTTTCCACTTGGATAGAAAAGTGGTTGAACTATATGGAATCATTTTAGGGGATTCATTGATAGAGAAACACCTGAGTATCCCTGTAAATTACAAACTTAGAAACAGTGACCAGTGTGAAATAGCAGTAGCAAAGGCAAACAAAGTATTGTTTTGCATAAAAGGGGGTATTGAAGCAAGAGTGCTCACCTCAAATATGCAGTGCAGTTTTGAGCACCAGCTGTGAAAAAAGATATTCTAGATCTCAGGCAGTACAGTGAAGAGCAACACAATTAATTAAAGGAACTGAGGACTTGACGTATGAGGAACAACTAGACAATCTTTTTATCTTTATGCTAGAGAAAAGATGACTAAGAGGAGATCTTATCACATTGTACAAGTATAGGAGAGGTCAATACAAGGATCTCTGAGGTGAGCTATTTATTCCAAGGCCTGATCAGGTGAGCAGGGGGCACCCCTTGAGATTAGAGGAAAGGAGGTCTGTTAAATTGTGAAATTCCTTGCCCAAGGATGTGGTAATGGCAGATAGAGTGGATATATTTAAGGGAAGATTAAAGGGATAGTAATACTTACAAATTACTAATCCCCATATTGTAGGCATGCTAAAAAGAAATGTATTGCCCCTCCGTGTCATCTCTCAAACCCTTATTGTTTGAGAGATAATAGCTCGCAAAGTTCCCCCTCCTTCCCCCTTCCCTGAAGTCAGCGTTCTAGCTGACTGCAGGGATATCCGGTCTTACTTGCATCAGGTGGCTCTGCAGCAGAGCCGAGATCGCGTTAATAAAAAAGAAATCTTTCACTGATTCGGTCTTCTACGTGTGCTTGCAAACCAAGCACACGTAGAACACCGTTTCAATGAAAGAAGGGTTTCAGTGAAAGAATGATTTTTTTATTAACGCGATCTCCGCTCTGCTGCAGAGCCGCCTGAGTGTTGTATGACAGGCTTCCCGTGCAGTCAGTACAACGCTGACTTCAGGGAAAGTAGAAGGGGGGGGGACTTTGAGAGCTATTATCTCTCCAACCATAAGGGTTTGAAAGGTGACACTGGGGGCAATAAAATTCTTTTTAGCATGCCTACAATATGGGGATTAGTAATTTGTAAGTGTTACTATCCCTTTAAATACATTTCTTTCAAAAGGGAACATATATGGTTATACTGTGTATTAGTAGGCAAAATGGGAACTTCATATAAAGACTAACTTGGAGGCAGGAAAGCTATATAATTCTCACATGTCTGGGTATTGAGTCAAAGGTCAAACTTGATGGACTTGTGCCTTTTTGAAACCTAATCTACTATGTTACTATGTTACTTTATCAATATGAAGTTCAAAAGTCAGGTTGGGGTCAATCCATATTTGTAGGAGCTGATTGAGCGATTCACACTCTGATGAATTTCAGCCTACATCACAAATAAGAGAGGAGCAATAGGTGCACCATCCTATAATATAATTTGCTGGGCTGCAAAGCTCCCTGTGTGCGCAATAGAGCACTCACGCGCAGCAGAGACCGCCCAAGGCACGGCCTATCCGGAGCAGGGCACCCCGAATGGCCCACCACCCGCCACCGGCCCCGGAGCAGCAGCCGAGGCTGCCGGGCGGCACCCTGGCCTATGCACATGGGCCTTCAATACTAGTAGGTAATAAATGAATAACATATTGAGTGAAATATTTTTTAACCCCTTGAAGGCACGAGCTGGAGAACTCTCTAGCCTTCAAATGATCAAAAGCTCCATTTGTCCTTAATGGGGCAATTGGTTTACCCTTTTGACTTTATACATGAGGCTTCACATGTTGAATGGATCCCCGTGGGAATGCACACTGAATTCAACGTACTTGTCTGCTGTCTTTTTCCAGGGGAAGTTACAGATGTGGGTAGATTTATTCCCTAAGGCCCTTGGTCCTCCAGGTCCGCCCTTCAATATAACCCCACGGAAAGCAAAAAGGTGAGCGTTCTGTCTTTTGTGTGATATCTAGGGACATACGTACAAAGGAGAGGAAAAGCAGAAATTATGGGGAAATCAATTGCACTATAGAGAACAAATTCAAATTCCCCAAAATCTCATGGATTTAACCCCTTAAGGACCCTTGACGGTCCTGGTACGTCATGCCTGGATTTGCGTTAAGGACCAATGACGTACCAGGACCGTCATTAATCATTAATGCTATCATTAATTCCAGGCTGAGACTGAGTGCTCCGAGACTGGGGCGTTCAGTCTTAGCCCTTCTTGCTTGTGCCGTTTCATGTGATCGCCGTAGTACCGGTATAGTGACAGACAGAGGCAGCACAGAAAGCCTGCTGTCTCTGCGTGTCTCTTCTACCTCTGTCTCCTTTTCTGTCAAAGTAAGGGAGACAGAAGTAGACAGGAGACACCTACTGGCAAACAAAAATACAGCAGCTGGGGGTATTAACCCCTTCACTGCTGGTGCCAGAGGCTTGCTAAATGCAGGTCAATTTCTGACCTGCAATGATACTTTTTTTTTTTTTTTTTTTTTTTTTTTTTTTAAACACAACACACTTTTTTTTTTTTTTTACAAAAATATTTTATTTTAAAAAAAAAAACCATCTCATTAAACAGTATTGGAAGTGTGATTGTTGTGGAGCCATGTAATACACTTATACACACCGCCAAATGTCAGGGATAAAAAAGTATCAAAATAGGGTTGGAAAAAGGGACATGGGGATTTTCACCCAGTGGGGACAGTGGCCACTTTAAACTGCACATTTTGTAGGTATAACTGACCGGTCATACCTTTCATACAGTCGCCATAAAAATGTAAATCTTTGTGCCCAACTGATCCCAAGAGAAAAAACAAAAATGGTGTTTTTTTTACATTTTTTTTTAAATTTTAATAAAGTAAATGGTGGATTATCCATATAAGTGGGGTATCAAATGAAAGCCCTATTTGTGCTTAAAAAAACAGTATATAATTTATGGGGGTGGAATAAAAGACTAAGAGGGAAAACACTGTTGAACAAAGACATAGTCAAAAAGGTCAGAATTGCTCCGGTCCTTAAGTGAAATCCACCTCAGATTCTCCCAGTCCTTAAGGGGTTAATAAGGTTTTACACTTCTTAAATGTTAGATGGGTAACACATTGCAAAGCAGTCATGTCCATCAGATCCAAAAAATAACCGCACCCTCAGGTCCCTTCTGTAGTGCAATTGGGAGATGATTTATTGGAATCCACATTACAGCCTTCTCTTGGGTCTTTATCGTTTCTGACAGATATATTTTCTTCTGAGTAAAGCACAAAGGAACTCCCACTTTTTTAGGAAGTGCTTCATTCAAAATGTATTACAGCTGATTGTTTTTTATTAACCTGCAATATTCTAAACTGGTCCCTGGTGGCACTGTTCTTATCCCTTGTTATGAACTGCTGTAATGTAACACTCAAGTTCCCCCACAGAATTTCATTAGAAATAAAATAAAAATTGCCTTTTAGACACCAGTTGGCGCTGATTCATAAAAAAAAAAAAAAAAAAAAAGAAAAGGATCTTGAGCTGAAATAACATTTGAATGAACCATCTCCCAGCAATGTACATACCCTTGTACTCCAGAACCTATTGTTTTTTATTAAAACTGTTTATTACTTCATTAAGGCTTTATGTGCACAGAAAAAGATGAGCAATTAGGTGGATCCGACTGTAAAATCAAAGACAAACTCCTGCTGATTTTAACTGGGACATTTAACCTCATTGGGGAAGATTCACTAAGTGGTAATAATGAAGTGATAAAGTGAAGATGACTTCTCCAGTGATATCACTTCTCCAGTTCCTATGTTATTCTATGGAGCCAATGCACTAAGATCATCAAATATGGACAATCTTATTAAATTGGCTCCATAGATTAACATAGGAACTGAGAAAGTCATATAATTGGAGAAGTAGGCAGTTACGCACTAAGGTGTGATAAAGAGGTGATAAAGTCGAGATGACTTCTCCAGTGATATCACTTCTCCAGTTCCTATATTATTCTATAGAGCCTATGCACTAAGATAATCAAATATGGAGAATCTTATTACATTGGCTCCATAGATTAACATAGGAACTGAGAAAGTCATATAATTGGAGAAGTAGGCAGTTACGCACTAAGGTGTGATAAAGAGGTGATAAAGTCGAGATGACTTCTCCAGTGATATCACTTCTCCAGTTCCTATATTATTCTATAGAGCCTATGCACTAAGATCATCAAATATGGAGAATCTTATTACATTGGCTCCATAGATTAACATAGGAACTGGGAAAGTCATATAATTGGAGAAATAGGAGGTTACGCACTAAGGAGTGATAAAGAGGTGATAAAGCAGAAATTACTTCTTACAGTGATATCACTTCTCCAGTTCCTATGCTATTATATAGAGCCTGTGCACTAAGATCATCAGATCTGGAGAATCTTATTACATTGGCTCTATAGATTAACATAGAACTGGGAAAGTCATATAATTGGAAAAGTAGGCGGTTACGCACTAAGATGTGATAAAGAAGTGATAAAGTGGAGATGACTTCTCCAGTGATATCACTTCTCCAGTTCCTATGTTATTCTATAGGCCCTATTCACTAAGATCTCCAAAGCTGTAGAAATCTTAGTGCATTGTCTCCATAGAATAACATAGGAACTGGAGAAGTAATTTCACTTTATCATGTAAACCCGGTGAAGTCACTCACACCGCGCCTGCACTCTGAACTGAGCTGTAGAACTTTGGAGATGTAAATCTGTACCAGCTCAGTTCAGAGTGCGGGTGCTGTCTGAGTGTCTCACCGGTTTAGTGAGTGACGTACTGAACAGGACCGGTGAGTACACCAGTGATCAGGGTCTTCTTTTCAACATGGCCAGATTTCAGATAGAACTTGTGAACTATTGCTTTCCATAATAAGCAGCATCATCGCCTAGTGATGTAATGTAGAAAAAAAGACAAGTTTGGAATTTGATATGTCTCCAAAGGGTTCTTTTATAATGCTCTAGCGACCTGTCCAGCACTCACCGAGTTAAAACTCAGTCTATCAGTATGTCCGCTGCTGTCTAATGACTGTCGTCTGTGTGCAGGTTTTATTTACGCTGCATTATCTGGAATACCAAATGGATGATGTTAGCATCACAGGAGAGAAAATGAGTGACATTTACGTGAAGAGGTAAGAGACGTCGTTTAAGGTTCAGAGGGGTGTGTGGTAATGCATTGCCAATTCAATGGTCCTTATAGGGTTAAACGATTTTGTACGCTTCTACTTCAGACACTTACCTTACCATGGCCCAAAACATTCTGATGAACCCTATGATCCTTCCCCTTGAGCTTTGTTTTAATTGATGACGTTTTCAATCCACTCTGGATGCCGTATCCACAAAGTCAGACCTGCAGTGGGGTAACTAGCCATTTGAAGGCCTCCGTGCTAAGTTTTTTGGATACTATAACACAAAAATATTCTTCCAGGGGTCTATCTGGGACATGTGGTCCCTGTAACAATTACAACTTCTGCACTTCCTGTAATGAACACCCTGCAGACATGATTCTTATTGGAAAGACTTGTGGGCCCAAACTCCTCCCCCTGAAACTTCTGTTTTTCAATTTGAACTGAAGCAGCAGTAGGTGGAGTTTCCTGTCCAGGAGTCCTGTCAGTTAAGAGTCATGTCCGCCTCCATCCATGAACATGTGATTTGAAGATGTTATCTCTTGAACCAAGGCACAAGGATTAAACTGCTAGGGGCCATCACCATTTTCTGGCCTTTGCAAGGTAAGTGGACATTATTATCAGGAAGTGACAGAGTTCCATTAACCCTTTCATTGTCAGGGTAATTAAGGTATGTTTTTCTATAAGGCGTGAAATTCCCGCCTTCAAAAGCCAATAGTATAGGGTGGTGGAAACTTCTAAGTTGCTGGAAATTTCCACCTGAAACCAGCGATAGGATGGAAATTCCCCTGGCAAAGGTTTCACAGGAATTTTTGGTTGGAAAAGGGGAAAATCATGTATTTTTTCCAAAAAAAAAATTGACTTTCAATCCATCCCTGCTCCCTACATCTACTACTTTCTACTGTCTAGGTACTAACATTCCACACTGCTCTCCATCACATCTGTCACTGCTTACCTGCCAGGTACTAACATTCCACCACTGCTCTCCCACTTACCACTCCCTACCTGCGAGGTACTAACATTCCACACTACTCTCCCACCTACAACTCCCTACCTGCGAGGGTACTCACATTCCACACTGCTCTCACCACCTACAACTCCCTACCTGCGAGGTACTCACATTCCACACTGCTCTCCCACCTACACTCCCTACCTGCGAGGTACTCACATTCCACACTGCTCTCCCACTTACCACTCCCTACCTGCGAGGTACTCACATTCCACACTGCTCTCCCACTTACCACTCCCTACCTGCGAGGTACTCACATTCCACACTGCTCTCCCACTACAACTCCCTACCTGCGAGGTACTCACATTCCACACTGCTCTCCCACTTACCACTTCCTACCTGCGAGGTACTCACATTCCACACTGCTCTCCCCACTTACCACTCCCTACCTGCGAGGTACTCACATTCCACACTGCTCTCCCACCTACAAACTCCCTACCTGCGAGGTACTCACATTCCACACTGCTCTCCCACCTACCACTCCCTACCTGCGAGGTACTCACATTCCACACTGCTCTCCCACCTACCACTCCCTACCTGCGAGGTACTCACATTCCACACTGCTCTCCCACCTACAACTCCCTACCTGCGAGGTACTCACATTCCACACTGCTCTCCCACCTACCACTCCCTACCTGCGAGGTACTCACATTCCACACTGCCCTCCCACCTACCACTCCCTGCCAGCCAGGTACTAACATTCCACACTGCCCTCCCACTTACCACTCCCCTACCTGCGAGGTACTCACATTCCATACTGCTCTCCCACCTTCCACTCCCTGCCAGCCAGGTACTAGCATCTGACACTTCTCACCATACCTGCAGCTCTCAGCCACATTGCTCCCCATCCCAACTGCTACTCTCTGACAGCCACCACTAGTGCATTTACTAAACTGACAATCTAATTATGCAAATCCAATCAAAATGGATACTTCAAATGAGGTGAGAATGTGGAAAGGGGACATTTGCACTTGGTATGTTTAGAAGTAAATCATAATGATGATAATATTAATGTAATAAATACAATAACTAATTCAGCTGCTAATTAAGAAACTTGGTGGAATAACCTGATTCCTCTTTGCTGACTATATCAGATTGACTATAAGGAGTTACTTATTCTCACTGTATCAGATTGACTATAAGGAGTTACTTATTCTCAGCTATGGAAAGAGGTGTTGGGAAGGCAGCCCTGCACTTTCCGAGTAAGTTCAACCAGCAAAATACATCTGTGCTGCCGCCCAATCACAAGGCTTCATAGCTGCTCTGAAATGTTCTGTGAAACATGTTGAATCGGTTTACTTAACGCCACAGAACTGTGTATATATACATTTTCTCCCATATAGGTGCTATGTTTTTCAAAGACGGGGGAATTCAATGAAAGTAATGCCTTTGTTATAATGACATGTATCATAAGTTGTACAAATATACTTGCCCCGGTATTGTACGCTCGCGTCCTGCTTTCTCTCTCCGTAGCTGGTTGATAGGTCATGAGGAAAACAAACAGAAGACAGATGTGCACTACAGGTCTATGGGAGGTGAAGGGAACTTTAACTGGCGATTTATATTTCCCTTTGATTATCTTCCTGCAGAGCAGGTCTGCTCAGTGTCTAAGAAGGTAAGTACAGGCCAGAATGTTATATTATGTCTATAATAGAGCCGGGCTCTGTAGATTAAGAAAATAGCAAGAAGAGGCGCAAACCACAATCAGATGAATAATAAGACTCAATCTTGAAAACACTCACAGAGCAAGTAGCACCAGTCAGTCATCAATAGAACCAGGACCAAGGCACGCACAGGGCCGGATTTACATCTCAGGAGCCTGTAGGCACAGAAATCTGAAGCCCCCTCCCCAATGGTCATCTCCACTGGACACCTCCACAATGCTCCTAATCTCCACATTGCCCCCATCATCTCCATATTGCTCTCACATTGCCTTCACCATCTCCAATTTGCCCCCTATCAGTGCCACATTTCCCCCACCATCTCCATATTGTCCTCACATTGCCCCCCATCAGCTCCAACTTGCCCCCCATCGCCCCCACCATCTCCATATTTCCCTCCATCAGCTCCAACTTGCCCTCCATTAGCTCCACATTGCCCCCATCAGCTCCATGTTGCCCTCACATTGCCCCCATCAGCACCAACTTGCCCCATCAGCTCCACATTGCCCCCACCATCTCCATATTGCCCTCACATTGCCCCCCCACCCCATCAGCTCCAACTTGCCCCCCATCAGATCCACATTGCCCCTACCATCTCCATATTGCCCTCCATCGGCTCCAACTTGCCCCCCATTAGCTCCACATTGTCCCCACCATCTCCATGTTGCCCTCACATTGCCTCCCCCCATTGTCTGTTTCCTACCTCCCCCTGCTGTCTGTTTCCCACCTCCCTGGCAGGAGATCTATCATCTGTGCTTCCTTTGGCACAGTCAGTCCTGTAACTGCTGGAGCTCCCGCACGGTCTCCTATTCAGGAATGCAGAGCGCTGGAAGATGATGTCATCTACCAGCGCTCTGCATTCCTAAAGAGCCGATGAGGGAGCCTCAGCACTTACAGGACCGTGCCAAGGAGGCACAGATGATAGATCTCCTGCCAGGGAGGTAGGAAACGGACAACAGGGGGAGGTAGGAAACTGACAGTAGAGGGGGGGGCAATGTGAGGGCAACATGGAGCGGCCGCCGAGTCTAATTTAAAAAATAAATAAATAAATAAATAAAATTAAAAAAAGCTATCCCAATTACAGGTGCCCCACTGTGGGGTGCACCTGTAAGCAGATGCCTACTCTGCCTTATTGTAAATCCGGCCCTGGGCCCTGCTCGGAGACACACTTCCCCTTGATATGTAAAAAAACATATATTACTAGTTGAAGGGCCTGTGTACACGAGCCACAGTGCCAGCCGGTCGTGGGGCAGTCATGCACAGTAGAGATTGCCCGCGCCGCGGCTGATACTTCGGAGCGCCCCGCTCTGTATCATCAGCGTCACTCACAGTCTCTATTGCGCATGACTGCGTCGTTACAAACTATTTAGCGAATTATTATATAGGATAAGGTTTATTCTCCTGAGTAAAACACGAGTAGTCCCAATGCTGAGAGTTATTTTATTAAAAAAATATTGCATCTCAAATGTGAATTTTTTTAGGTGCAATATGTCAATGGCCTCAAATATTACAGTGGTGCTGTTGCTACACTACCCTATGGAGGTTTATGGTTCACTGACCAGATCTGTCCATAGGATGGTGTAGCAACAGCGCCACCATAACCGATCAAGTAATTGAGATATGGCATGTAAAAAGTTTCACGTTTCAGCTGCATTAACTTTTGAATAAAACACCACTTAGCAATGGGAGCAGCCTTGTTTTACTCAGGAGGATGAACTCTACAAAATATAAGTATTTGCATAGTAAGTGTTACTGTTCCTTTAATGGCACTCCCAGCACCTGAATGTGAAATTGCCATCGTGCATGTGCCCCTGTCTGTTTAACCAAAGAGCAAAGGCACATTTCCCATCACTGTGCAATGCACTAGGAGAGCACCTAGCATCATAATTTAAAAATATTCATAATAGTGGAATTCATTCAGGCAAGCAATATTGAGATAACGAATAGGCCTGAAAGGGTAAAAAGTAATTCAGATCTGTGGGTCCCAACCCTCTCCTTGGTGATCAGTGAGGCCGCATCTTTAGGATTTCCCTGCTTGTGCACAGGTGAGGTCATTAAAGGGATAGTAATGTTTCACAATAAAAGCAGCTCCAATTAATCATCATAGTATTTGGACCATGGAGAGTGTTATATCAATACTATCAGAGTTGTAGTACAAGAGTAATTGAATGATAAAGTATCCCCCTCCCGCCCCTTTTACTGATGTAACACTGCTCACCTCAGAGCAGCAAGACTGTCTGGATGGATCACAGAGAGGGACAATCTTCAGTGATCATAAGGAAAAACCTGTCAAGGGGCAGGGTTTTCCTTATGATCACAGTAAGAAGATTGTCCTTTGCTGTGACCTGTCCAGTCGAGAGACCAGATTCCTCATCTGAGGGGAAGTGGCTTACACTAGGTAAAAGGGACGGGAGGGGGATACTTTATCATTCAATAGTTAGCTCACCTCAGAGCACCAAGACTGTTCGGATGGGTCACAGAGAGGGACAATCTTCAGTGATCATAATGAAAAACCTGAAAATCCTGTCAAGGGGGCAGGGTTTTTCTTATGATCACAGTAAGAAGATTATCACTTGCTGTGACCTGTCCGGTCAAGAGACCAGATTCCTCATCTGAGGTGAGGTGGTTTACACTAGGTAAAAGGGGCGGGAGGGGGATACTTTATCATTCAGTTACTCTTGTACTACAACTCGAACAGTTTTGAAATAACACTCTCCATGGCCTAAATACGATGAAGATTAATTGGAACTGCTGTTTTTGTGAAACATTATTAAACCCTTTAAGTGGATACATAAACAGGGATTAATAAATGTTCATCTGAGTGCAATATAAGCCAATGTATACACATTGATACAAGGAAAGACTAAAAGGCTGCACTATCGGTCAAACATTATATCACAGGAGGTGTAAATGAAAACAGTAATATTTATTTGCACATATTAAAAACAAAGTAACATCACTGAGACACCAAACAAATAGGTTTCACAAAACCCACGTCCTCTGATCTCCACAATCCATTCTACATCAATGCGTTTCACTTTCACAATGCTTATTCATGATTGTTAAATTGATAGTAATACGTAAAATGTAAATAAAAATATGTTGTAGGGTTTATCCCCTGACTGAAACAAGGGTACTTCCACTGCTGAAAGGTGTTTTATTCAATAGTTATTACAGTTCAAACCTGATTTGTTTAGTTGCAGTATCACAGTGGCCTGAAATTGTACAGTGGTGCTTTTGCTACATATCCTATGGAGATTTATGGTCAACTGACCAGAGCTGTCTATACAACATATTTCTTTTTACATTTCAAGTGTTATTTTGAATAAGCATTGTGATTTCAAAAAGCGTTGATGTAGAACGTTGTGTGGAGATCAGTGGGCCTGGGTTTTGTGAGTCCTATTTGAGGTCTCAATGATGTTACATTGTATTTAAAGGAATAGTAATGTTTCATAATAAAAGCAGCTCTAATTAATCATCATAGTATTTGGACTTTGGAGAGTGTTATTTCAATTCTGTCAGAGTTGTAGTTCAAGAGTAATTGAATGATAAAGTATCCCCCTCCCGCCCCTTTTACTGATGTAACACTGCTCAGCCAGATCAGAAGGGAGGTGCCCAGTTAGACTGCAGAGAGGGACAATCTTCAGTTAAGATAAGGGAAAAACCTGAAAAACTTGTCAAGGGGGCAGGGCTTTCATTGTTCTCATAGGAAGAAGATTGTCCCCTGCTGTTATCTGTCTGGTCTATGGACTGGATTCCACATCTGAGAAGAGATGGCTTACACTAGGTAAAAGGGGCGGGAGGGGAAACTTTGCTTGTTAATATCTCTCAAACCTTTAGGGACTTATATCGTTCTTCATGTTTTTTTAACGCCTACAACATCAAATAAAGATAAAACGAAGTATTACTATCCCTTTAATGCATGCAAATAAGGATTATTGTTTTTATTCACACCTGCAGTGACACACTGTTTGACCGATAGTGCAGCCTTTGTTCTTTAATTTTCATTTGCCCCCTATAGTGCAGCTGGTTGGCTCTAGAACTGCACCTCTATAGCTTCCAGAATTGCATCTTCTGTCTCTATTTTCATCTATATAGCTCATTATGTCCATGCAAAATGCATTTTTCTTTCAAAACAAGCTTTATTGAAATATAAGAACTGACATAGGCAAGAAATGACAAGCGCGTGTAATACACTACAGAGTGGGATGGAAGGATGACATGGGTCACAGTAGTAGTGGAGATGCAGTTTGGGTATAGTGATATCAGTTGTCACAAAATAATATGGAAAGTTAGTTAGTTGTAACAGGTAGGCAGGTGAAGGTGGGTGGAAGAGACGACCGGAGGGTAGTAGCAGGATGCAAAATTAATTTTAATGTTCTATATGTGACCTTTATACTGATTTTTTTTTCACTTACACAGGAACATTTTTGGAGTTTGGACAAGACCGAAAATAAAATACCCCCGCACCTCATTGTTCAGATTTGGGACAATGATAAATTCTCCTTTGACGACTATTTAGGTAAGGTACAACCCCAGGACACACTAACAAATAACATATATGGGAAGAGCTCAAACCTGTCCTCAGGGCCCACCTATGGTGGATCTCCGTATATATATGAACACAGGTGAACCAATTAGTAGTTCTCTCATATGATTTTCCTGCGTTACCGACATTCACTTGTGTTTAATTAAAAGGATTGTAATGTCGAAAAAAAATAGCTCGCTGAGTCTTCTTTATAATGTAAGAACCTCTTGTTTGTAGTTCAGACGTTATGAAGTGGAGAAGGTTCCCCCGCCACCCATTCTGGCCACGTCACTCAACAGCTATCTCTGGTCCGGACTTTTGCGGCGAGCAACACTTCAGTAAACAAGGAAAATCCTGCCTTCCTTCGTCAAGGGGATCAGGGTTTTCCTTATACTTACTTACTGAAGTTTGTCCCTCGCTACATCCGTCGGGTCACACTACACCATCAGAGATCCAGTGAGAGGCGTCCAGAAGGACGGGTGGGGGATCCTTCTACACTTCATAACTTTTGAACTATAAACAAGTAAGTGGTTTGAAATAGCACAATGGGTTTCTTACATTATTTTCAGATGCGTCAAGTTGCAGCTGCTTTATTCCGAAGTTACTGTATATAGTTATATAATGAAACTGTCATGAAGCATAGGAGATGGTCATATCACATTCTATAGAGCATGTTTGCACGAGCTTCTCAATTAAACACAAGTAGAGGTAACTCAGGGAGATCCTTCAGAATGATTGAACCACTGATTTATTCACCTGTATTCATGTGAGGAGATCATGAAAACCTGTTCTGTGCATGTGTTTGTGTGTGTGGGGGGGGGTAGGGTAGGAAGTTTGAGGACAGGTTTGAGCATAGAATGCAATTGAATAATTGTCTAGCTATACGTTGAACTGTAGGGAAATTGTCTGGACACATGGGGGCACTGGTGCTAAGATCTGAATAATAAAAAAAAAAAACATAGTTTGAACTGCTCTATCTGCTGAAAGAATCATCTCTGAAGGGAGTACACTTGTATTCTTACCATTAAACAAATGTGTTTGAGGCCAGACAGAGAACTTTTTCAGATTTTACCATACAATAAAGGGTATTTGAGAATTTTAGGTGAAAGTGTTCCTTTAAAAGAGATTGGCACAATTAGATGCCCAAGCTGGCAACCAGACCCGGAGCTTTAAGCATGAGACATGGTGATTCAGACTCTTGAAACACTACCTAGCAATGTTCCAGCGGCACGGGGGAAGGATTTCTGCAGAAAACACCGATATAATAAAAGCTTTCTAAAATGACATCAACCTGGACTGAATTTATTTTAACACTGGGCACAAGAGAGAACTGCTTGACTGAAAGAGTCTCCAGACCCCCAAGACGTGTGGCTTTGCGGACAGAAGCTTCTTTAATGGCTCAGCCAGTTTTTGACACGGTTTGGTCATAGTCTTCTATGCAGAGACTGGTATTATTATGGAAACCCAAGTGAATGGTATCCAGCTCCATCTGGATTATGTATAGAAGCTTATGTAAAGTTGCTTTGAGTTTGTACCAAGCAATCAGAGCAGGAACAATATCAAATGTTAATTTCAAGCTAAAATTAGGATAATTGAAGTTTCTCTAAACAATGGCATCACCAGTCCTTCCCCTCCTGTCTGCTGTTACAGCTCCCTTTATCGTTTCAATATTTCTGTGCCAGCAGGAGAAAATCTGAGTTAATGTTGTAGCTCCCTCCTTACATGTAAATGCTCATTCAACACAGAGGGAAATCCTGCTGCACCTTAGTGTTCAATCCAGGTCTAATCAACCATAATCTTTTTACATAGATTACTTTATGGTAAACCATATTATTTGGTACAAGAGTAGTAGAACACAAAGTCCACGTTTAAGATTTCCAAGAAGGGGTTTTAGGGGATTAATATTTCATTTAGAATATGCGGATGTCTGCTGGAAGCATGGACTCCTCATCTTCCTTTGTGGGTGATTTGGTTGTATTTTCAATAGATTCTTGTCTTAGCTTTTGATCTTACCTTATTCTTAACCCTTTGAGTGCCAGAGAGGTATCCAACGCATTGCGTTGCAATGCGTTGGATACATCTCTGGCACTCAAAGGAATAACAGTAAATCAGGGCTTCTTAAAGTTTTTAGTGGAACCTTTTAGTGGTGGAACCCTTTAGTGGCGGAACACTATAGTGGTGGAACACTTTAGTGGCGGAACACTATAGTGGTTGAACACTTTAGTGGTGGAACACTATAGTGGTGGAATCCTTTAGAGGAGGAACACTTCACTGGTGGAACACTTTAGTGGTGGAACAGTATAGTGGTGGAACACTTTAGTAGTGGAACACTAGAGTGGTGGAATCCTTTAGAGGAGGAACACTTCACTGGTGGAACACTTTAGTGGTGGAACAGTATAGTGGTGGAACCCTTTAGTAGTAGAACACTATAGTGGTGGAATCCTTTAGAGGAGGAACACTTCACTGGTGGAACACTTTAGTGGTGGAACAGTAAAGTGGTGGAACACTTTAGTAGTGGAACACTAGAGTGGTGGAATCCTTTAGAGGAGGAACACTTCACTGGTGGAACACTTTAGTGGTGGAACAGTATAGTGGTGGAACCCTTTAGTAGTGGAACACTAGAGTGGTGGAATCCTTTAGAGGAGGAACACTTCACTGGTTGAACACTTTAGTGGCGGAACACTATAGTGGTGGAATCCTTTAGTGGTGGAACAGTATAGTGGTGGAACCCTTTAGTGGCTCATTATGTAAAAGTTAAATCTTCAAATAATCGATTGGTGAAGAATACACACAGAACAACTGCCAATATCGTGATTATATGATTAATTAGCGGCATAAGCAAAAGGCTAAAATGCCTAATACAGTGTAGTCCATACAGGGAGGCAGACTCAGGTTAAATTCACCTCTGTATCACCAGACAAGAACCTCACTGAGCTTTAATAAGCCCCCACCCCCACCCAGTTCTTCAGCTTTCCTGTAAATGCAATTTACCACATGTGTAAAGGCTCTAATTACAGTTATATACAATGTTTGTAGTATATTTACAATGGTTCTAGTTTTTTTATTGCCTTGAAGTGTGAATTATTAGGTCTGCACAAATGATAAATATATGGCTGAGACTGGTAACAATTATATAAAAACAACTTTTCTTGTTTCAAGCTAATGATCGATGTTAAATAAAGGAGCGGATAAGTTATCATTGTGCTGTATAATCCACAAACCTATTACACTGAGTTTATATGCTTAAAATAATGGAGTGCAAACATGTTATTTTCCTGAAGCACCAATTAAGGATGAGAAAGTAACCCTTTAGCGGCGGAACCCTTTAGTGGCGGAACACTATAGTGATGGAACCCTTTAGTGGCGGAACACTATAGTGATGGAACCCTTTAGTGGCGGAACACTATAGTGATGGAACCCTTTAGTGGCGGAACACTATAGTGATGGAACCCTTTAGTGGCGGAACACTATAGTGATGGAACCCTTTAGTGGCGGAACACTATAGTGATGGAACAGTATAGTGGTGGAACCCTTTAGTGGTGGAACACTATAGTGATGGAACCCTTTAGTGGCGGAACACTATAGTGGCGGGACACTTTAGTGGCAGAACACTTTAGTGGTGGAACACTTTAGTGGTGGAACAGTATAGTGGTGGAACCCTTTAGTAGTGGAACACTATAGTGGTGGAACAGTATAGTGGTGGAACCCTTTAGTGGCTCATTATGTAAAAGTTAAATATTCAAATAATCGATTGGTGAAGAATACACACAGAACAACTGCCAATATCGTGATTATATGATTAATTAGCGGCATAAGCAAAAGACTAAAATGCCTAATACAGTTTAGTCCATACAGGGAGGCAGACTCAGGTTAAATTCACCTCTGTATCACCAGACAAGAACCTCACTGAGCTTTAATAACCCCCCACCCCCTCCCAGTTCTTCAGCTTTCCTGTAAATGCAATTTACCACATGTGTAAAGGTTCTAATTACAGTTATATACAATGTTTGTAGTATATTTACAATGGTTCTAGTTTTTTTATTGCCTTGAAGTGTCAATTATTAGGTCTGCACAAATGATAAATATATGGCTGAGACTGGTAACAATTATATAAAACAACTTTTCTTGTTTCAAGCTAATGATCGATGTTAAATAAAGGAGCGGATAAGTTATCATTGTGCTGTATAATCCACAAACCTATTACACTGAGTTTATATGCTTAAAATAATGGAGTGCAAACATGTTATTTTCCTGAAGCACCAATTAAGGATGAGAAAGTAACCCTTTAGCGGCGGAACCCTTTAGTGGCGGAACACTATAGTGATGGAACCCTTTAGTGGCGGAACACTATAGTGATGGAACCCTTTAGTGGCGGAACACTATAGTGATGGAACCCTTTAGTGGCGGAACACTATAGTGATGGAACCGTTTAGTGGCGGAACACTATAGTGGTGGAACCCTTTAGTGGTGGAACACTATAGTGATGGAACAGTATAGTGGTGGAACCCTTTAGTGGTGGAACACTATAGTGATGGAACCCTTTAGTGGCGGAACACTATAGTGGCGGGACACTTTAGTGGCAGAACACTTTAGTGGTGGAACACTTTAGTGGTGGAACAGTATAGTGGTGGAACCCTTTAGTAGTGGAACACTATAGTGGTGGAATCCTTTAGTGGTGGAACAGTATAGTGGTGGAACCCTTTAGTGGCGGAACCCTTTAGTAGTGGAACACTATAGTGGTGGAACAGTATAGTGGTGGAACCCTTTAGTGGCTCATTATGTAAAAGTTAAATATTCAAATAATCGATTGGTGAAGACTACACACAGAACAACTGCCAATATCGTGATTATATGATTAATTAGCGGCATAAGCAAAAGACTAAAATGCCTAATACAGTTTAGTCCATACAGGGAGGCAGACTCAGGTTAAATTCACCTCTGTATCACCAGACAAGAACCTCACTGAGCTTTAATAACCCCCCACCCCCTCCCAGTTCTTCAGCTTTCCTGTAAATGCAATTTACCACATGTGTAAAGGTTCTAATTACAGTTATATACAATGTTTGTAGTATATTTACAATGGTTCTAGTTTTTTTATTGCCTTGAAGTGTGAATTATTAGGTCTGCACAAATGATAAATATATGGCTGAGACTGGTAACAATTATATAAAAACAACTTTTCTTGTTTCAAGCTAATGATCGATGTTAAATAAAGGAGCGGATAAGTTATCATTGTGCTGTATAATCCACAAACCTATTACACTGAGTTTATATGCTTAAAATAATGGAGTGCAAACATGTTATTTTCCTGAAGCACCAATTAAGGATGAGAAAGTAACCCTTTAGCGGTGGAACCCTTTAGTGGCGGAACACTATAGTGGTGGAACCCTTTAGTTTCGGAACACTATAGTGATGGAACCCTTTAGTGGTGGAACACTATAATGATGGAACCCTTTAGTGGCGGAACACTATAGTGGTGGAACCCTTTAGTGGCGGAACACTATAGTGATGGAACCCTTTAGTGGCGGAACACTATAGTGGTGGAACCCTTTAGTGGCGGAACACTATAGTGGTGGAACCCTTTAGTGGCGGAACACTATAGTGGTGGAACCCTTTAGTGGCGGAACACTATAGTGGTGGGACACTTTAGTGGCAGAACACTTTAGTGGCGGAACACTTTAGTAGTGGAATCCTTTAGTGGTGGCTCATTATGTAAAAGTTAAATATTCAAATAATCGATTGGTGAAGAATACACACAGAACAACTGCCAATATCGTGATTATATGATTAATTAGAGGCTTAAGCAAAAGGCTAAAATGCCTAATACAGTTTAGTCCATACAGGGAGTCAGACTCAGGTTAAATTCACCTCTGTATCACCAGACAAGAACCTCACTGAGCTTTAATAACCCCCCAACCCCCTCCCAGTTCTTCAGCTTTCCTGTAAATGCAATTTACCACATGTGTAAAGGTTCTCATTACAGTTATATACAATGTTTGTAGTATATTTACAATGGTTCTAGATATATTTATTGCCCTGAAGTGTGAATTATTAGGTCTGCACAAATGATAAATATATGGCTGAGACTGGTAACAATTATATGAAAACAACTTTTCTTGTTTCAAGCTAATGATCGATGTTAAATAAAGGAGCGGATAAGTTATCATTGTGCAAACAAGTTATTTTCCTGAAACACCAATTTAGGATGAGAAAGTAACCCTTTAGTGGTGGAATACTTTAGTAGTGGAACACTTCAGTGGTGAAATCCTTTAGTGGTGGAACAATTTAGTGGCAGAACACTATAGTGATGAAACCCTTTAGTGGCAGAACACTATAGTGATGGAACCCTTTAGTGGCAGAACACTATAGTGATGGAACCCTTTAGTGGCAGAACACTATAGTGATGGAACCCTTTAGTGGCAGAACACTATAGTGATGGAACCCTTTAGTGGCGGAACACTATAGTGATGGAACCCTTTAGTGGCGGAACACTATAGTGATGGAACCCTTTAGTGGAGGAACACTTTAGTGGTGGAACCCTTTAGTGGCAGAACTCTTTAGTGGCGGAACACTATAGTGGTGGAACCCTTTACTGGTGGAACACTATAGTGGTGGAACACTATAGTGATGGAACCCTTTAGTGGAGGAACACTTTAGTGGTGGGACCCTTTAGTGGCAGAACTCTTTAGTGGCGGAACACTATAGTGGTGGAACCCTTTACTGGTGGAACACTATAGTGGTGGAACCCTTTACTGGTGGAACACTATAGTGGTGGAACCCTTTAGTGGTGGTACACTTTAGTGACAGAACCCTTTAGTAGTGGAGCCCTTTAGTGGTGGAACACTTTAGTGGCTGAACACTTTAGAGGGGAAACACAATAATGGTGGAACACTTTAGTGGCTGAACACTTTAGAGACAGAACTCTTTTGTGGCAAAACACTATAGTGGTGGAAACCTTTAGTGGCAGGGCACTTTAGTGGTGGAACAATATAGTGGTGGAACCCTTTATTGGTGGTACACTTTAGTGACAGAACCCTTTAGTAGTGGAACCCTTTAGTGGTGGAACACTTTAGTGGCTGAACACTTTAGAGGGGAAACACAATAATGGTGGAACACTTTAGTTGCTGAACACTTTAGAGGCAAAACTCTTTTGTGGGAAAACACTATAGTGGTGGAAACCTTTAGTGGCAGGGCACTTTAGTGACAGATCCCTTTAGTGGTGGAACACTTTAGTGGTGAAACCATTTAGTGGCTGAACACTTTAGTGGTGAAACCATTTAGTGGAGGAACACTTTAGAGACGGAACACTTCAGTGGCAGATCCCTTTAGTGGTGGAACACTATAATGGTGGAACACTTGATTGGCAGATCCCTTAAGTGGTGGAACACTTTAGTGGTGGAACAGCTTAGTGACAGAACCCTTTAGTGACAGAACACTATAGTAGTGAAATCCTTTAGTGGCAGAACACTATAGTGGTGGGACCCTTTAGTGGTGGAACACTTTAGTGATGGAACCCTTTAGTAGAGGAGCACCTTAGTGGCAGGACACTATCGTTGTTGAATCCTTTAGTGGCGGAACCTTTTAGTGGCAGAATCCTTTAGTGGCGGAACCCTTTAGTGGCAGGATACTATAGTGGTTGAATCCTTTAGTGGAGGAACCCTTTAGTGGCGGAATCCTTTAGTGGTGGAACCCTTTAGTGGCGGAATCCTTTAGTGGAGGAACCCTTTAGTGGCGGAACCCTTTAGTGACGGAACCCTTTAGTGGTGGAACCCTTTAGTGGCAGGATACTATAGTGGTTGAATCCTTTAGTGGCGGAATCCTTTAGCGGCAGAACACTTTAGTTCTGTGGTTCTCAATCTTTTTTCGCTCATGTCATCCTTAACACGTAATCTAGAACTTGCAGGTAGCCTCTAATATTTTATAAATAACTTCACAAGGACTTAATGAAGGGCTTAAAACATAAATATATAGTTATTTTCAGGTTTCACAGTCACAATGACAGAAAAGATTACATTGTCTATCATGAATTCCATGAACATACATTAGAAATGCAAATGTAACCCTTTGAATACCATAGGGCTATGCAATGCATTGCAAAGCAGTGAGCTGCGAACGACTCTAGGTCTCAAAT
Source organism: Rhinophrynus dorsalis (assembly GCA_037306005.1). Lineage (NCBI taxonomy): Eukaryota > Metazoa > Chordata > Amphibia > Anura > Rhinophrynidae > Rhinophrynus > Rhinophrynus dorsalis. The sequence continues at coordinate 11,361,529 of CM074718.1, forward strand.
GGTTAACATTTTGGCTTCATAGAAAAAGTGGGGCCCCCGAGCTGGTGGACATGGCACAGTACCGTTCCACTGTTTAGATTTCTATTGCAATTTCTGTGAAACATTAACAATCAATCCCTTTCATCTTCTAGACAAGTCTTTGATGCTTTACAATGCCTTGGAGACCGCTCTAACTTCCAAGAGATTATTATAGTTCCAATATCACATTCAACTTGTGTTGATGATGTTATTGATACATTTTATTCTAATAATTTAGTATTACTACTACCAGGCACTTGTATCTACACTATTCTGTTTGTTATAGGTCAGGGCTCAAAATTTCCACTCGCCACTAGCCAATGACGAGTGAGAATTTAGCCCTGGCGAGTAGACATTCAGCCCTGGTGGGAATGTTATGGCTTGCAGTGGAGAGTAACTTTTCAGGTCTGGCTAGTAGCAAAGGTTATAGTCCTTATTATAAGAGATAACTTACAGAAAATACAATTGCACTGTGTGAAATGTCCACAGGGAAACCTGTAGATAAAAGCAGAGATAAAATCAGCACCTGCATTTGAATCCAGCCCCTGTTCTATAATCAAAACGAATGCGTTTTCACTACTATCTATGACTATATTCTTACTATTCCCTTATCAGTTTTGCTGCACATCTCTGTACCTTTTCCAGCTAAATAATCATTGTGTTCTTCAAACTTTGCTTTTGTTGAAGAATCATTTGCAGCAATTGCAGCCTTGCAGACCTTTGGCATTCTAGCTGTCAGTTTGTTGAGGTCATGTGAAGACAGTTCACCCCATGCAGCATGAAGCATTTCACACAATTTGGATTGGCTTGATGGGCACTTCTTACGTACCATACGGTCAAGCTGCTCCCATAACAACAAGGACATTTCTAAGTGACCCCATACTTTTGAATGGTAGTGTGTGTGTGTGTGTGTGTGTGTGTGTGTGTGTATATGTATATATATATATATATATATATATATATATATGCAAAAAGGTGAGCACTCATAGGACTTAACAATAAAAATATACTTATTCTATGTCCAACGTTTCGGGCCGGTAAGGACCTTTATCACCGGACCAAAACGTCGGACATAGAATAAATATATTTTTTTGTTAAGTCCTGTGAGTGCTCGCCTTTTTGCCTATATACAGTATTTTTGCTAAGCACCCAGGCATTTAGTATATGATGATGTGAGTGCCAACCTTGGAAGACTATATATATATATATGAGGGATAATCAGGTAATATATCACAACATCACTGAGGGTTAGCTATCAGATTTTATGATAAGATTGATGTTTTACTGCTTTAAACATTTTGATCTAAATGCGTTGCAAAGCGAGAGAGTAATAATATCGTCGATAGTAAGTGGTAGACAGACCACATCTTTATTTGGTATCTCTAATTTATACAATATCATATATCTCAATATGTTAGAAACACAGTTATATACTTGTCTTATGGATTTTGATCTGATGAGTTATGCCTTATGAATTATGTTATATATTCTAGGCAATTAACATCCTTTACATGTATATTTTAAGTAATAGTTCCTCTGTGTTTTGCACTTTATTTTTATCATACTGATTATTTGATACACTATATGTGACTAGACATGTGACGGCCGACACTTGCACACTAAGCGGTGTGTGCCTGACGGCTGTTACCTGACTCGTCTATGCATTGCGATGCGAGGGAGTAATGATGTCTACCACCTCGGATAGATTACTACATCAGTATTAAATCATCTATTCTTGACATGTAGGTATATTGACATGTATGCTGTCTTTTGATGATTTGAACTATGAGTATGAATTTTAATCGGATTGATGCAATTATACGCTCTGTTATCTTTGGAGCGATCTTTTGTTTCCGATTGTAAGAATCTTAATACAATATACATGTTTGTTTACTATCTGACTTGCTTCTGAGAATAATGGTGTATTATGTTTCTTCAGACGTATACAGTATTTTTTACATTTTATCCTAATGAGTGGTCATGACCTCTGACCCAGCCGGGTCACAGGTAATATAGGATTCATTTGTATGTATGATATACGTGTTGGTCTGGGAAGTATCTCTATGATTTACACGTATAGCATATGAGTTTTTATCCTCACACATTGGTATATGGTTTTTAGGTATTTTGATTTTTTCACACGGTGATATCACTTGACGCTAATTTTGGCACCAGTTTTAATCAGGGTGTATAGTGTGTGTTTGTTTCTATGTTGTGTGACCTTGACAAAGGCCACAGAGGTTGGCCGAAACGTTGGTTTAATAAACTTCAAGTATTTTGTGCCATTGAAGCCAGCTGTGAGTGCTTTTCTACAACGAATACTGGTATATATATATATATATATATATATATATATATATATATATATATAAATAGCTCATTATGTAAAAGTTAAATATTCATTTAATTGGTGAAGGATACACACAGAATAACTGACAATATCATGATGATATGTTTAGTCCATACAGGGAGGCGGACTCAGTTGACACTCACCTCTATATCACCAGACAAGATCCACACTGAGCTTTAATAACCCCCCCACTCAGTTCCTCAGCTTTCTTGTAAATACAATTTACCACATGTGTAAAGAATTAAAGGTACTATTAATTAGAGTTATATACAATGTTTGTAGTATATTTACAATGGTTCTAGATATATTTATTGCCCTGACGTGTGAATTATTAGGTCTGCACAAATGATAAACAAATATATAGCTGAGACTGGTAACAATTATATGAAAACAAGTTTTCTTGTTTCACGCTAATGATCGATGTTAAATAAAGGAGCGGATAAGTTATCATTGCGCTGTATAATCCACAAACCTATTACACTGAGTTTATATGCTTAAAATAATGGAGTGCAAACATGTTATTTTCCTGAAGAACCAATTAAGGATGAGAAAGTAATGAAGCTTTGGTGGGCGACTGGAGATAAATAAACTGTTTTTTCTTGCAGGTTCTGTGCAGCTGGATCTCAATCGGATGCCACGACCGTCAAAGACCGCCGATAAGTGCAGGCTGGACCTGCTGGATGATGAGGAGTCTGCTGATAGCTGCTCCTTGTTTGAGCAGAAGACAGTTAAAGGCTGGTGGCCTTGTGTGGGACAGGAGGGAGACAAGAAGATCCTTGCTGTAAGAACTGATTTTTACATAGTAACCTGGGGTTATATTCAGGAAATGGCTTCAGTAGTGTGTTTGCCTTTCTCTGAATCAACAAAACAGATCCAACAAAGGGTGGACTTGATGGACGCATGTCAACCTCATCTACTATACCTGGTTGCAGATGATACAAAGATCTGCAGTAGAGTAGACATTTCTGGGGGAATAAGCCAAGTGACAAATGATTTAGATACATTAGAAGAATGGACAAAAGTGTGGCAGCGGCAGTTTAATGTTGATAAATGTAAATTAATGCGCTTGGGATGTAAAAATCCAAAGGCAGAACATAGTATTAAGGGTACAGCGCTGTCAGAGACAACAGAGGAACAGATCTCTGGTTAGAACTCACCTACAGTATTGTGTACAGTACAGGAGACCCCATCTCCAGAAGGATATAGATACTATAGAGTATTGTGTACAGTACTGGAGACCCCACCTCCAGAAGGATATAGATACTCTAGAGTATTGTGTACAGTACTGGAGACCCCATCTCCAGAAGGATATAGATACTATAGAGTATTGTGTACAGTACTGGAGACCCCACCTCCAGAAGGATATAGATACTATAGAGTATTGTGTACAGTACTGGAGACCCCATCTCCAGAAGAATATATATACTCTACAGTATTGTGTACAGTACTGGAGACCCCATCTCCAGAAGGATATAGATACTCTACAGTATTGTGTACAGTACTGGAGACCCCATCTCCAGAAAGATATAGATACTATAGAGTATTGTGTACAGTACTGGAGACCCCATCTCCAGAAGAATATAGATACTCTACAGTATTGTGTACAGTACTGGAGACCCCATCTCCAGCAGGATATAGATACTCTAGAGTATTGTGTACAGTACTGGAGACCCCATCTCCAGAAGAATATAGATACTCTACAGTATTGTGTACAGTACTGGAGACCCCATCTCCAGAAGGATATAGATACTCTAGAGTATTGTGTACAGTACAGGAGACACCATCTCCAGAAGGATATAGATACTATAGAGTATTGTGTACAGTACTGGAGACCTAGAGTATTGTGTACAGTGCAGGAGACCCCATCTCCAGAAGGATATAGATACTATAGAGTATTGTGTACAGTACCGGAGACCCCATCTCCAGAAGGATATAGATACTCTAGAGCGAATTCAGAGAAGGGCTACTAAAATGGTGACTGGTTTACAGGAAAAGAAATATCAGAATAGACTAAAGGATGTGATCATGTATAGCTTGGAGGAGAGAAGAGAGAGAGGAAATATGATAGAAATATTCATATACATGAAGGGATTCAACAAAGTGCAGGAGGGAAGTACATTTCACAGGAGTAAAAATGTTAGGACAAGAGGCCATAGTCTAAAACTAGAGGGACACAGGTTTAGATATAATGTAAGAAAGTTTTACTTCACTGAGAGGCTAGTAGATAAGTGGAATAGCCTACCAGCAGAAGTGGTAGAGGTTAATTCAGTGAGGGAATATAAGCATGCATGGTAAAGGCATAAGGATATCCTGAACATAAGACAAGACCAAGGACAAATAAGGTTTGATATATTTACAGTAGGAAAATAGGCGACTAGATGGGGCGAATGATTCTTATCTGCTGTCAAATCCTTTGTTTCTATGTTAGGATGGGTCGTATCCAGAAAAGTAAAGAGGTGCATTTCTGGAGCAATCCAGATGCATTGAAGTGGGGGATGAAAATGTAATTTCCTTCAAATCCAAAATGTAATTTCCTAACAAACTGAATGTTAGCGAGGACTCCAACATATTGTGAGGAATTCAAGGGGTTAAAGTTATTTTTTAAATTAATATGAATTTTCATTTGTACCCTACAGTGAAATAGGTTTGACCTAAATTGCTCCTCTGTAGACACACAGAAACATGAACTTTGAATTGACTGTCATAATCTGATAATCTCCACTGTTTTATAAAACATTCAGATTCATTTAATCCTTAGATTACCCATAGATCTGTCCTTTGAGATCTTACATCCATTTACTGTTTTAGCCCTTACCACTTCCCCTGGGAGGCTTTTCCATGTATCTCTCACCCTTTTCATAAATAGTTTTTTCCTTACATTTCCTCTTATTTTTCCACCCTTCAGTTTTATTTCATGTCCTCTGGATCTAATATTGCTTTTAGTAAAAATTGTTTCCTTTATACATTATGTGAATATTTCAATTATATCAACCCTTTCATTCCTATCCTCCATGCTATACACACTAACATCCTAGAGGTAGAGATGGGCTAAACATTCAAAAGGGTCTGTTAAGACATCTTGTGGCAAACTGGACCTGTATACATCTCATGGTATGCACTAAAGTGGATTTGCCTTAAATCCCTGTAATTACCACTAAAAATGTGGCTGTATTGCCCTGCCTTCTCCACTCTTTCTACTCATTTACTACATACTATATTATAATTTGCTAGGATGTTTGTCAGAAGCCCCATGCGCAGTAGAGATGGCTGTGCGTTCTGCAGTCCTGCGCACTAGATATGGTTGTGCTCGCTGCAGTCCTGCGCAGTAGAGATGGCTGAGCGTTCTGCAGTCCTGCTCAGTAGAGATGGCTGTGCGTTCTGCAGTCTTGCGCAGTAGAGATGGCTGTGCGTTCTGCAGTCATGCGCAGTAGAGATGGCTGTGCGTTCTGCAGTCATGCGCAGTAGAGATGGCTGTGCGTTCTGCAGTCATGCCCAGTAGAGATGGCTGTGCATTCTGCAGTTATGCGCAGTAGAGATGGCTGTGCTTTCTGCAATCATGCGCAGTAGAGATGGCTGCGCTCCCTGCAGTCATGCGCAGTAGAGATGGCTGTGCGTTCTGCAGTCATGCGCAGTAGAGATGGCTGTGCGTTCTGCAGTCCTGTGCAGTAGAGATGGCTGTGCATTCTGCAGTCATGCGCAGTAGAGATGGCTGTGCGTTCTGCAGTCATGCGCAGTAGAGATGGCTGTGCGTTCTGCAGTCATGCGCAGTAGAGATGGCTGTGCGTTCTGCAGTCCTGTGCAGTAGAGATGGCTGTGCTCGCTGCAGTCATGGGCAGTAGAGATGGCTGTGCGTTCTGCAGTCCTGCGCAGTAGAGATGGCTGTGTGTTCTGCAGTCATGCGCAGTAGAGATGGCTGTGCGTTCTGCAGTCATGCGCAGTAGAGATGGCTGTGCTTTCTGCAATCATGCGCAGTAGAGATGGCTGCACTCCCTGCAGTCATGCGCAGTAGAGATGGCTGTGCGTTCTGCAGTCATGCGCAGTAGAGATGGCTGTGCTCGCTGCAGTCATGTGCAGTAGAGATGGCTGTGCGTTCTGCAGTCATGCGCAGTAGAGATGGCTGTGCATTCTGCAGTCCTGTGCAGTAGAGATGGCTGTGCGTTCTGCAGTCATGCGCAGTAGAGATGGCTGTGGGTTCTGCAGTCATGCGCAGTAGAGATGGCTGTGCGTTCTGCAATCATGCGCAGTAGAGATGGCTGTGCGTTCTGCAGTTATGCGCAGTAGAGATGGCTGTGCTCGCTGCAGTCATGTGCAGTAGAGATGGCTGTGCGTTCTGCAGTCCTGCGCAGTAGAGATGGCTATGCTCGCTGCAGTCATGTGCAGGAGAGATGGCTGTGCGTTCTGCAGTCCTGCGCAGTAGAGATGGCTGTGCGTTCTGCAGTCATGCGCAGTAGAGATGGCTGTGTGTTCTGCAGTCATGCGCAGTAGAGATGTCTGTGCGTTCTGCAGTCATGCGCAGTAGAGATGGCTGTGCATTCTGCAGTCATGCGCAGTAGAGATGGCTGTGTGTTCTGCAGTCATGTGCAGTAGAGATGGCTGTGCTCGCTGCAGTCATGTGCAGGAGAGATGGCTGTGCGTTCTGCAGTCATTCGCAGTAGAGATGGCTGTGTGTTCTGCAGTCATGTGCAGTAGAGATGGCTGTGCGTTCTGCAGTCATGTGCAGTAGAGATGGCTGTGCGTTCTGCAGTCATGCGCAGTAGAGATGGCTGTGCTTTCTGCAATCATGCGCAGTAGAGATGGCTGTGCTTTCTGCAATCATGCGCAGTAGAGATGGCTGTGCGTTCTGCAGTCATGCGCAGTAGAGATGGCTGTGCGTTCTGCAGTCATGCGCAGTAGAGATGGCTGTGCTTTCTGCAATCATGCGCAGTAGAGATGGCTGTGCTCGCTGCAGTCATGCGCAGTAGAGATGGCTGTGCTCGCTGCAGTCATGCGCAGTAGAGATGGCTGTGTGTTCTGCAGTCATGCGCAGTAGAGATGGCTGTGTGTTCTGCAGTCATGCGCAGTAGAGATGGCTGTGCGTTCTGCAGTCCTGTGCAGTAGAGATGGCTGTGTGTTCTGCAGTCATGCGCAGTAGAGATGGCTGTGCGTTCTGCAGTCATGCGCAGTAGAGATGGCTGTGCGTTCTGCAGTCCTGTGCAGTAGAGATGGCTGTGCTCGCTGCAGTCATGCGCAGTAGAGATGGCTGTGCGTTCTGCAGTCCTGTGCAGTAGAGATGGCTGTGCGTTCTGCAGTCCTGCACAGTAGAGATGGCTGTGTGTTCTGCAGTCATGCGCAGTAGAGATGGCTGTGCGTTCTGCAGTCCTGTGCAGTAGAGATGTCTGTGCGTTCTGCAGTCATGCGCAGTAGAGATGGATGTGGGTTCTGCAGTCCTGTGCAGTAGAGATGGCTGTTCGTTCTGCAGTCCTGCGCAGTAGAGATGGCTGTGCGTTCTGCAGTCCTGTGCAGTAGAGATGGATGTGGGTTCTGCAGTCCTGTGCAGTAGAGATGGCTGTTCGTTCTGCAGTCCTGCGCAGTAGAGATGGCTGTGCGTTCTGCAGTCCTGTGCAGTAGAGATGGCTGTGCGTTCTGCAGTCCTGTGCAGTAGAGATGGCTGTGCATTCTGCAGTCATGTGCAGTAGAGATGGCTGTGCGTTCTGCAGTCCTGCGCAGTAGAGATGGATGTGGGTTCTGCAGTCATGCGCAGTAGAGATGGCTGTGCGTTCTGCAGTCCTGTGCAGTAGAGATGTCTGTGCGTTCTGCAGTCCTGCGCAGTAGAGATGGCTGTGCGTTCTGCAGTCATGTGCAGTAGAGATGTCTGTGCGTTCTGCAGTCCTGCGCAGTAGAGATGGCTGTGCGTTCTGCAGTCCTGTGCAGTAGAGATGGCTGTGCGTTCTGCAGTCCTGTGCAGTAGAGATGGCTGTGCATTCTGCAGTCATGTGCAGTAGAGATGGCTGTGCGTTCTGCAGTCATGCGCAGTAGAGATGGATGTGGGTTCTGCAGTCCTGTGCAGTAGAGATGGCTGTGCGTTCTGCAGTCCTGCGCAGTAGAGATGGCTGTGCGTTCTGCAGTCCTGCACAGTAGAGATGGCTGTGGGTTCTGCAGTCCTGTGCAGTAGAGATGGCTGTGCGTTCTGCAGTCATGTGCAGTAGAGATGGCTGTGCGTTCTGCAGTCATGTGCAGTAGAGATGGCTGTGCGTTCTGCAGTCCTGCGCAGTAGAGATGGATGTGGGTTCTGCAGTCCTGTGCAGTAGAGATGGCTGTGCGTTCTGCAGTCCTGCACAGTAGAGATGGCTGTGGGTTCTGCAGTCCTGCACAGTAGAGATGGCTGTGGGTTCTGCAGTCCTGCACAGTAGAGATGGCTGTGGGTTCTGCAGTCATGCGCAGTAGAGATGGCTGTGGGTTCTGCAGTCCTGTGCAGTAGAGATGGCTGTGCGTTCTGCAGTCCTGTGCAGTAGAGATGTCTGTGCGTTCTGCAGTCCTGCGCAGTAGAGATGGCTGTGCGTTCTGCAGTCCTGCGCAGTAGAGATGTCTGTGCGTTCTGCAGTCATGCGCAGTAGAGATGGCTGTGCGTTCTGCAGTCCTGTGCAGTAGAGATGGCTGTGCGTTCTGCAGTCATGTGCAGTAGAGATGGCTGTGCGTTCTGCAGTCATGCGCAGTAGAGATGGATGTGGGTTCTGCAGTCCTGTGCAGTAGAGATGGCTGTGCGTTCTGCAGTCCTGCGCAGTAGAGATGGCTGTGTGTTCTGCAGTCATGCGCAGTAGAGATGGCTGTGTGTTCTGCAGTCATGCGCAGTAGAGATGGCTGTGCGTTCTGCAGTCATGTGCAGTAGAGATGGCTGTGCGTTCTGCAGTCATGTGCAGTAGAGATGGCTGTGTGTTCTGCAGTCATGTGCAGTAGAGATGGCTGTGCGTTCTGCAGTCCTGCGCAGTAGAGATGGCTGTGTGTTCTGCAGTCATGCGCAGTAGAGATGGCTGTGTGTTCTGCACTCATGTGCAGTAGAGATGGCTGTGCGTTCTGCAGTCATGTGCAGTAGAGATGGCTGTGCGTTCTGCAGTCCTGCACAGTAGAGATGTCTGTGCGTTCTGCAGTCATGTGCAGTAGAGATGGCTGTGCGTTCTGCAGTCATGCGCAGTAGAGATGGCTGTGCGTTCTGCAGTCATGCGCAGTAGAGATGGCTGTGCGTTCTGCAGTCCTGTGCAGTAGAGATGGCTGTGCGTTCTGCAGTCATGCTCAGTAGAGATGGCTGTGCGTTCTGCAGTCATGCGCAGTAGACATGGCTGTGCGTTCTGCAGTCATGCTCAGTAGAGATGGCTGTGCGTTCTGCAGTCATGCGCAGTAGAGATGGCTGTGCGTTCTGCAGTCATGCGCAGTAGAGATGGCTGTGCGTTCTGCAGTCATGTGCAGTAGAGATGTCTGTGCGTTCTGCAGTCATGCGCAGTAGAAATGGCTGTGTGTTCTGCAGTCATGCGCAGTAGAGATGGCTGTGTGTTCTGCAGTCATGTGCAGTAGAGATGGCTGTGCGTTCTGCAGTCATGCACAGTACAGACTGCCCACTCCGCGGCTGAAACGGATCAGGGTGCTCTGAATTCAGACCGCTTAGTCCCAGGACGGTGAGCATAGAGGACTATGGTCTGAATTTGGAGCGCACTGCTCCGTATCAGCTGAGACGCATTCGGGAAGTCAGTACTGCGCATGACTGCAGCTCCGCCAGTGTTGGGCTTTAAAACTAGTTTACTATATTTCATTGTCTAATTTGCCAATGGTGATTTGCATAATTAAACCAGATTAAATGAAGCATATTATTGTAAACTTGCTTATATGTTAGTGTGGCAATTTGCCACGTGCAGTAAGCCCCAATATCTGTGTGAGTCCACAGAAAGAGTCAGCTCCCCAATTCTGGTGAATTAGTGTCTGCCTGCCCATGACATGACTAACCATCCAAGTTGTGATTCACAAAATGTCCAAATCAGATTGATTAAAATGTACACAGTGCCGTGCCTGCAGCATTATGTCCCTATAGAGCAAGCTGCCTATCAACTGTTTGATGTAATCAATGGACTCAGCCAGCTTCTGGACGTTCCACAAGATAAGCAGTAGTACTCCGTTTGCCTTGCCACGTTTCCAGAAACTGATTGAGTCTACTGATTACAGCAAACAGCTGACTGGCGACCAGTGCAGTTTACGTATAACAGCTGATCGGTGGCCTGTGTTATTTAGCTGTAACAGCAAATCAGAGGCCAGTACTGTTTACCTATAACAGCTGATAGGCTGATTGCACTCTGGAGACCCACTACTGCTTGCAGGGGACTTTATGGGCAAAACAAAAAATAAAAATTATAAGCGGCGTGACTTGAATTATTTTTCTCTTGTGGAATATGTAACATCAGAAAGGCAATTTATTGTCGCTTTTAAGGGATAGTAATGTTTCACAAAAAAGCTGCTCCAATTAATCTTCATAGTATTTGGACTTTGGAGAGTGTTATTTCAGTACGGTCAGAGTTGTAGTTCAAGAGTGATTGAATGATAAAGTATCCCCCTCCCGCCCCTTTTACTGATGTAACACTGCTCACCTCAGATGTGGAATCTGGTCTCTTGACCGGACAGATCACAGCAAGGGACAATCTTCTTACTGTGATCATAAGGAAAACCCTGCCCCCCTTGACAGGTTTTCAGGTTTTTCCTTATGATCACTGAAGATTGTCCCTCTCTGTGATCCATCCGGACAGTCTTGCTGCTCTGAGGTGAGCAGTGTTACATCAGTAAAAGGGACGGGAGGGGGATACTTTATCATTCAATTACTCTTGTACTACAACTCTGACAGTATTGATATAACACTCTCCATGGCCTAAATATTATGAATATTAATTGGAGCTGCTTATATTGTGAAAAGTTACTATCCCTTTAAATCCTTAAATACGGTACAATGCATTGAAGACCCCTCAAGCATTCAAGGGGGTTAAATCATCCTCTTGACTTTGGAGGCTTGGGATGTTGTCCTCAGGTTGTTTTCCATTTGGATCTATTGCTTTCACGCTGCACGTTGTGGTGCTGACGGCGTGCTGCTCAGTGTACTCTCTGTGACCGGGGGAATAATACACAGCCCGGTGTTTACCTTTCTGAGAAGACCTGATCTGGAGAACTTTCTCCTCACACGTCTGCGTCCTGTCAGCGTTATTCCCCTCGCTGCGTTCTTTGTTTGCCTGGCAGTAGACGTGCTTCCGAGACCCCTTCATTCACCTTTCAACCAGCAGTCAAATTGCAGATCGGCACGACTGGCCGCAGAACACTCTATATCCATTGTCTTGCTCTACTTCACGTTTTATGTTGAATTTCTCTCCCATTCATCATATATCACCCACACACTTATCTGAATATGTCCTGAAAAACCTTATGGCCCCTCTGAATTTTGTCCTGATTCCTGGATGTCACATCCATAGAGACGGACATGACAATTTGCTGGAAGTTTTTTTAAACCCTTTGAGTGCCAGAGGGGTACACTACACATTGTGCACCCCTCTAGCACTCAAAAGGTTAAACTGAAAAAGACAGAGTGCATGAGTGACCTTCCCTTAAGAACCGCTTTGATCTTTGTTGGCGCAGCCGCAGACTTGACTGATCACATGTACTGGTGCTCCGAATCGGTTGGGGGGGGGGGGGTCTGAGAGAGAGACCGCTCTGATCTCTGAGTGGTCAATTTCAAACCCCCGCTAGTGCTTACAGCTCTCCCACAGGAGAACTATAACCGCAAAATGCATGATGTTTTTTCTGGGAAAAAAAACAGTGATGGTCCTGACACGTCTCTGGTCATTATGGGTTTAAAGAGATAGTAATGTTTCACAATAAAAACAACTCCAATTAATCTTCATTGTATTTGGACCATGGAGAGTGTTATTTCAATACTGCCAGAGTTGTAGTTCAAGAGTAATTGAATGATAAAATATCCCCCTCCCGTTCCTTTTACCTAGTGTAACACTGCTCACCTCAGAGCAGCAAGACTGTCCGGATGGATCACAGTGAGGGACAATCTTCAGTGATCATAAAGAAAAACCTGAAAAACCGGTCAAAGGGGGCAGAGTTTTCCTTATGATCACAGTAAGAAGATTGTCCCTTGCTGTGATCTGTCCAGTCGAGAGACCAGATTCCACATCTGAGGGGAGGTGACTTACACTAGGTAAAAGGGGCGGGAGGGTGGTACTTTATCATTCAATTACTCTTGAACTACAACTCTGACAGTAATGAAATAACACTCTCCATGGTCCATATACTATGAAGATTAATTGGAGCTACTGTATTTGTGAAACAAAAACAAAGGAAAGCAACTTAGGTATTATTATTTCATAGGAGTTGAAAGTAGGCAAGTAATGCACTTAAGCAGTGGGAAAAGCAAACAGGGTTCTTGGTTTTATAGGAAGAGGCAATAGTAGCAGGAAGAGAATGGTACTGATTCCACTCTATAAATTGCTGGTAAGATTTCACCTGGAGTCTTGTGTACAATTCTGGAGATAACATTTCCAGAAAGACATTAATACATTGTGTGTAGTTCAAAGAAGAACCCCAAAAATGGTGCAGGATCTCCATGACACAGAGTACCAGGATAGACCTAATATTTACAGCTTAGAAGACAGGATAGAGAGGGGGGATATGATAGAAACCTTTAAATATATAAAGGTATTTAATAAAGTCTAGGAGGGAAGAATTTTTCAAAAAAGAGGACAGACATAAGTCAGTTCTGATAAGTATGTGAGTGTTTTGTTAGATAGGGAAATAGTCAAACTGGATGGGCAGGATGGTTCTTTCCTGTGTTTCTGTGTCTATCACAGGTATTTCTGAATCCTTTGCCTGTATTAGCCTCTACAACATCCACTGGGAGGCTGTTCCATGAATCTAATACCTATACCTGTTCTGTAAAGTAGACCTTATACACATATTTCTCTGTCTTGCACCTTCCAACGTAACCTCATGTCCTTTTCTTCTACTATTCCAGTTTTCTGAAAAATGCTTCTTTAATATAACACACCGTAAAATCTCAGGTATAATACGAACCTGTGTATAATACATAGGTGCAAATTATACCCAAGCTTATAGGGAAAACAAGAGTTCCTATGTATAATACGCACCCTCGTTTTCCCCATCTAGTCACCAAACATGTTAACTATTTTTTTTTGTGCTTATTTGTATTATTTATTTTTATATATTGATAACATAGCCCAGTAGGAGCGCACCAGCTATTACTATATTTTTAAGTATTTTGTTTGCCCATTCCCTCCCTCCCTCTACCAAGTAAGCATAATCTACTCTCTGCTTAACTCACCTTCTCCGGAGCCGACTTTAATCACTTCACAGTGGGCGGCTCTGTTGCATCTTCCTCCCGCTTCCATCAAATCCCTGTGAGGACCTTTTCATTTTAGCCAATAGTAATACCTCAAGGTCCTCGCAGGGCAATACAGTATATCAGACGCACAGAGATCTATACATTGGATATGCTGTATTGCTCTGTGAGGACCTTGATATATTACCATTGGCTAAAATGAAAAGGTCCTCACAGGGATTTGCTGGAAGCAGGAGGCAGATGCAACAGAGCCGCCCACTGTGAAGTGATTAAAGTCGGCTCCGGAGGGGGTGAGTTAAGCAGAGAGTAGATTGTGTTTACTTGGGAGAGGGAGGGAGGGAATGAATGGGCAAAAAAAACTCCCCCAAAAAACAACTTTTTTTTTACTCGTGTATAATATGCACCCCCCCACGTCATATAAGGAGAATTAGGGCAAAATTGTTTATATACAGGATTTTACCATATACGTTGCAAGACATGTAAAGTTTCCCATTGATTTAAAAGGGTTTTAACCCTTCAAATTCGAGAGCGGTCTCGTAGGAAGTCTCTTCACATTTGGATAATATCTGTAGATGGGAGTTTCTGTTGGGGGGGGTCCCTATAAGAAGAGGAATGACGTGACCTGTTTAAAGGGATAGTAATGTTTCATAATAAAAGCAGCTCTAATTAATCATCATAGTATTTGGACTTTAGAGAGTGTTATATCAATTCTGTCAGAGTTGTAGTTCAAGAGTAATTCAATGATAAAGTATCCCCTTCCCGCCCCTTTTACTGATGTAACACTGCTCAGCCAGATCAGAAGGGAGGTGCCCAGGTAGACTGCAGAGAGGGACAATCTTCAATTAAGATAAGGGAAAAACCTGAAAAACTTGTCAAGGGGGGCAGGGCTTTCATTGTTCTCATAGGAAGAAGATTGTCCCCTGCTGTTATCTGTCTGGTCTATGGACTGGATTCCACATCTGAGAAGAGATGGCTTACACTAGGTAAAAGGGGCGGGAGGGGAAACTTTGCATGTGAATATCTCTCAAACCATAAAGGTTTGAGAGATAAGACTAATATCGTTCTTCATGATTTTTTAATGCCTACAAAATAAAATAAAGATAAAACAAAGTATTACTATCCCTTTAAGGCCAGCCTGCATGCCTTTCTCAGTATTGGGTTTGGGGGTCAACCCTATCGTATGCTGCACATGACCTACCTGTTACCACAGAGACGTCACAAAATGATTGCAAACATCCTACACATGTGGAAGCTAGACCTTGGTTTGTAATTGTTTTTATAATTAATCATCTTTGTCCATTTACCCTTAATAACAGGGTTGGGCAACATGGTGCCTTTCATCTGCTGACGAACCACAACTCTCATCATCTAGCTGCTGACTAACTACAAATCCCATCATCCTTTGGCTGTCAGTGGATGATGGGAATTGTAGTCCGTCAGCAGCTGTTGGGCCCCCCGTTGCTCTACACTGATGGGGAATATTATTTTGTGATTAGTGAGAAGGAACAAGACTCTAATCAGAACATTGTCTTTATTAATTCCTCATTATTGATCACTGTTTCTTATCTAAAACAAGTCTACATTAACCCTTTGCGTGCCAGAGGGGTATGCAGCGCATTGCTTTGCAGTGAGTTGTGTACCCCTCTGGCACTCAAAGGGTTAAGAGCTGGCCTCCGAAATTGAAACCATTTTTGTCTACATGAGCAGTCACAGTTTCCAATTAATCAAGGAATATTGGCAGTTGTCAGCCCATTTCATTACGTTAAAAAAACAATATTGTGACAGAAGGCAGAAGACGTCAGGAAAACGAGATCACACGTTGTGATTCCAATCAGAAAACTGAGTCACGCAATGCGTTGGAAGAGACGCAGGGAGATTTCGTTCCAAGCATCTTAATCCGTACTGAGGGATCCTGAAAAGCTAGAGAAATGTACAAATCTACAAGAGCAGCTCATTTTCAGGGCTAAGACGATGATCTTAATTTCCTTGCAATTCAGAGTATGTTCTTGAGCGCTGGTTCCCAAACTTGGATGCTATTGAGAGATGTTTTGTTCAAGAGTTATTGCCACTGAAACGTTGCATTATTTGTGGGGTGCAGTACGCCTCCATGGCCTGAAATGTTATGGAGACACTGTTGCAATGGCAGTCTATAGTCAGTTATCTATGGTTAGTTGACAGTGCAATACCTCCATAGCCTGGAATTTTTACTGTGACGCTATTGGTACAATATCCTTTGGAGGATTATGTGAACTAACCGGAGCTGTCTGTGTTGTACTGCACCCACACAAAGTATGTTTGAGCTGCAATAACTCTTGAAAAAAACATAACTCAGCAGTGGGAGTTCCCTTATTTTATGTAGCAGGCTAAATCCTACAATATAGATGTTTTTCAAAGTTAATCATTGCTAACCCTTTAATGCGAGCAAGCCAAGGACATCTCCCATATAGCATGTACAGAAACACAGAATTTGACATTAGATAAGATCCATTCAGCCCATCTAGTCGCACATTTTCCTATTGTAAAAAACCTCAAACCTTATTTGGTTTTTGGTCATGTCCAAGGGAGGGCTGCCTGGGGGCAGGAGGGAAATTGCCCCCTGGGCTGGTCATGTGTCTGATTGGTGGGCCACTGCCTCACTCAGTCTCCCACTTGTAAATGGAGCTAAACTAGTGAAACCACAGAGGTTACATTTTAAATGAATCTAAATACAAATGATAACGCAGAGCTACAGTCCAAATAGAGCTACACTAGTGGTATAGCCCATTTCCCTTGTAAGCTCTATGGCATCAATAGTGTAGGTTTACTTAAATTGTAAGCACTGTAATATCACTAATGTAGCCCCATTTCAACTGTAAGCTCTGTGGTATCACTTGTCTTACTTCACAACATTAAGGACAATTTTAAAATTAATGAAACAGGGGTGGGCTGGGACAGTGGGCTCGGACGATAGTAGAAATGGGCCACTTTGCCTTCTGGGCTGTATGTTGCCAGCCCTCCCCTGGTCTTGTCTTGTGTTAAGGACAACTTTATGCCTACCCCATGCATGCTTACATTCCCTCTCTGTATTAACCTTTACCACTTCTGCTGGTAGGCTATTCCACTTACCTACTACCCTCTCAGTGAAGTAACATTTTCTTACATTACGTCTAAGGGAAGTTTTCCATGTTATCCTGTCTTTATGCCAACATCCTTCAGTTCTTCCTGATAAAAGACATTGTAAAATAGTAAAACAATACAGTGATTCATTTAGCATAATGCTTGTGGCAGAAAGACAGTACAAACACTGGAGAAGCACATCATTTACTGGTGTCCTGTATGCAGACTGGGTCTGACTGACCCCCAGCTCTTGATGCTCATTAAGGGAACGCTACCAATGAAATAAAAATGGGTTGATATACATTCACTAGGTACTTACAGCTTGGATATATAAAATAATATCTTATGTCTGAGCCCTAAAATATTCAGATAATATTTGATTGATTTTGTTTTTGCTTCTTGTAATTAGAGATAAGAGCAAAGGCATTTCATACATGGAGATTAGTACCTATAGTTCTTCTATTCAGTAAGGCTGCTACCTTATCTCAGCAAATATACAGACAATATTGGTCTCTCACTTCTCAGAAGCCCATCAGTGCTGTATGTTTATGGGAGTCAGGGAGCGCGGCAAAATATAACAATGGCTGCCCACAGAGTGTATGTAAGACCTCAGATAGCAGAGACACCACAAACACATGCACGCATACACCACACACACACACACACACATACATGCAGGAACACACAAATATATACACGCATACAAATATATATACATGCAAGTGCACACACACACACAAACACACACAGACACAGACACGCATATACAAAGCAAATGCACACAGATATATATAGCGAGAGACACATGCATACATATACTCACACACAAATACACACACACACATATACATACATACACACACAAGTGCACAAAACACATACACATACTGTATATACATCCCTACACAAGATACACACATACAGTCAGACATTCACAAATACATACACACATGCATACATTTATACACACACACAAACACACATATATGCACATACAGACACGTACACACTCACCTACATTCATACACACATATATTCATACAAACACACACATATACAAACATTCTTTCATGCATTCACACAAACATACACACAGACACATTCATATAAAGAAACATACAGACTTGTACATATACTCACACACATACAGAAACACATACACACACACATGTATATACATACACCCATTCCTAACACATTCATATACATTCAACATTCACACACACACACACACACACACACACTTTCTCTCTTATTTACCTGAACTGGTTAGTAGAATCTAAAACTTCTCTCCATTTGCAACATCTTCTTTCCTTCTGAATATATTTGCTGAAACCCAAAATTGTCATGTGATCTGACACGTGATCTCATGAAGTGACAGTCACCCATTTCTAGAAAGTACTAGTATATGTATGATACTTAGAACTGGAATTGATCCGTATGTTGGTGTCACAACCTATTCTTTGTCTTCAATGCATCTTTTGCATTATTTGTCTTTTAGGGCAAGTTAGAAATGACTCTAGAAATTATAAGTGAACAGGAGAATGAAGAAAGACCTGCTGGCATTGGCCGTGATGAGCCGAATATGAACCCAAGACTGGAGGATCCAAAGTGAGTATAAATGTACATTCCTACTACCCAACAGCATGAGGTATTGAGGAGACTCTTAGTGGCTAGGTAATTAGGCATACTCACCTCGCTCAAATAATGACCACTCTATCAGTGTAATATGTCCGCACCAGACTGCGTAAGAAGTCAGAGGGATATTGTGTGTATGTGCATGTGTGTGTGTGCATTAGCCTATGTGTGTGTTTGTGTATGCATGAGTTTCTGCATATGTGTGTAGGTATGAGTGTATGTCTGTATGCGTGTCTATCTATCTCTCTATCTATCTCATATCTATATCATATCTATCTATTTCATATCTATCTATCTATTCTATCTCACATCTATCTATCTATATCATATCTATCTATCTCACATCTATCTATCTATATCATATCTATCTATACAGCCGGTGAGATAGCTCAGTGGTAAATTCCCTGACTATGGAGCCTATTCAACCTCAGGGTTGCAGGTTCAAATCCCGGCAGGGTCAACTCACCCCTTCATCCTTCCGAGGTCGATAAAATGAGTACCATTGATTGGGTAATAATAACACCTATTATTTCAGCTGCCGATTTGGTTAATTCTGAGAGCGTGCGCTGAAAGCGCTTTGAGTCCCACTGGGAGAAAGGCGCTATATAAATACTAGTTATTATCTATCTATCTAATATCTATCTAGTATCTATATGTCAGCCTGCCCATCTATCTATCTATATCATATATCTATCTATCTATCTATCTATCTATCTATCTCATATATCTATCTATCTATATCATATATCTATCTATCTCATATCTGTCTATCTATCTATCTATGTCATATCTATCTATCTATCTATCTATCTATCTATCTATCTATCTATCATCTATCCATGTTATGTGCATGCATGTGGATGTGTATGTGTGTAAGTATGTGTCTGGCTGTATGTGTGTGTTTATGTGTGTATGTATGTCTGGACCTATGTGTGTGTTTACAATCATAATAACAAGATTAACCCCTTAACGACCCTTGACAGTCATAGCACGTCATGGGTAGATGTGACTTAACTACGCATGATGTACTACGACCGTCATGGAATTCTGGGTTCCCCCCCGCGGCTGCACGCTGTTCGGGGATTCCGGAACAAGAAACAAAGGAAAAATAATGCTCAGTGGTCCTTAAGTGACCGCCGCATGTGTAGGTGGCAGGTCCTTAAGGAATTAAACATAATGTACATAACAATTTCTATAAATCTTTATCTAAAAGTCCATTTTTGTTAGTCTTCATGTAAAACACGGGGCACCCTAAGCTGATGTCAGTGGCACACCAAAGTGCCACGGCACCCTGGTTGAGAATCACTAGTTTAGCATTATATTTTAGATTTCAATCTAGATCTTGGTGTTTTTTCGGTGTTACTATGTAATACATCTTGCCTCTTACTGCCCAATGATACTAAAATAATCTCTGCTTGTTTTTAGGCGCCCAGAAACCTCTTTCTTGTGGTTCACATCCCCCTACAAGACCTTGAAGTATATCCTATGGAGGAGATATAAGTGGGTCATCCTCATCTTCGTCATCGTGCTCATTCTGCTGCTGTTTCTGGGAATCTTCTTGTATTCTTTTCCGGTAAGGAACTTTGCATGGAGAGTTTTATTCGGACATTTGAAGGATATAACCAGCATGGAAATAGTTAAACGATAAGAAAGAGAAAGGGTCGCAGACCCTTGTATGAGCAAACCTGTTATGAGGTATACAAATGACCAAATGCCCCCCATCGCCATCAGATATGTCGAGTATTAAAACATTAGTATAGAGGAAAATGCTTCTTCCATATATGAATCCAATAATAGACCCTAAAATGTAAGAAAGCAGCAAGTCCTCTCTAGAAATACAAGTTGAGGTTAACCCAGAAAGTAAATATTTATTGTGCCCCAGTGTATAAAGAACTAACACACACAGAGCAATTCAAAAAATCTAAATACAGTAAAAAGTAGCCCAACGCATTTCATATCAAATTGACACTTCTTCGGGGAATAAATATAGAAAAAAAAATAAAAATACAATAAAAAAGTAGCCCAACGCATTTCGTATCAAATTGACTCTTCTTCAGGGTCATTAATAAAAAAAATCAAAATACAATAAAAAGTATCCCAACGCATTTCGTATCAAATTGACACTTCTTCAGGGAATAAATATAAAAAGAAAAAAAAATACAATAAAAAGTAGCCCAACGCATTTTGTATCAAATTGACACTTCTTCAGGGAATAAATATAAAAAAATAAAAATACAATAAAAAAGTAGCCCAGCACATTTCGTATCAAATTGACACTTCTTCAGGGTCATAAATAAAAAAAAATCTAAATACAATAAAAAGTAGCCCAACGCATTTCGTATCAAATTGACACTTCTTCAGGGAATAAATATAGAAAAAAAATAAAAATACAATAAAAAAGTAGCCCAACACATTTCGTATCAAATTGACCCTTCTTCAAGGTCATAAATAAAAAAAAATCAAAATACAATAAAAAGTAGCCCAACGCATTTCGTATCAAATTGACACTTCTTCAGGGAATAAATATAGAAAAAAAATCAAAATACAATAAAAAAGTTGCCCAACACATTTCATATCAAATTGACACTTCTTCAGGGTCATAAATAAAAAAAAAATCAAAATACAATAAAAAGTATCCCAACGCGTTTTGTATCAGATTGACACTTCTTCAGGGTATGAATACAAAAAAATCAAAATACAATAAAAGGTAGCCCAACGCATTTCGTATCAAACTGACTTCTTCAGAGTCATAAATGTAACAATGTGACAATGTGTCAATTTAATTGTAGTTTGATATTTTAATTGTGAAGTGGAAGTGTGTTATAACATTATACACTGAGGCACAATAAGTATTTACTTTTTGGATTACCCTCATCTTCTGGGTATTTCTTAGAAAGGACAGTTTCTGACATATTAGGGTTTATTGTTGGATTTATATGTGGAAGAAGCTTTTTCCTCTATTCTATTGCTTTAAAGGGATAGTAATGTTTCATAATAAAAGCAGCTCTAATTAATCATCATAGTATTTGGGCTTTGGAGAGTGTTATTTCAATTCTGTCAGAGTTGTAGTACAAGAGTAATTCAATGATAAAGTATCCCCCTCCATCCTCTTATACTGATGTAACACTGCTCAGCCAGATCAGAAGGGAGGTGCCCAGGTAGATTGCAGAGAGGGACAATCTTCAATTAAGATAAGGGAAAACCTGAAATACTTGTCAAGGGGGGCAGGGATTTCATTGTTCTCATAGGAAGAAGATTGTCCCCTTCTGTTATCTGTCTGGTCTATGGACTGGATTCCACATCTGAGAAGAGATGGCTTACACTAGGTAAAAGGGGCAGGAGGGGAAACTTTACTTGTGACTATCTCATAAACCATAAAGGTCTGAGAGATAAGACTTATATCATTCTTCATGTTTTTTTAATGCCTACAAAATAAAATAAAGTTAAAATGAAGTATTACTATCCCTTTAATGCTCAGTATATCTGGTGAGAATATTATATATACAGTGCCGGGGCTGTTGGTCATTGTATACAATATAACAGGTTTGCTCTTAGACTTGTCTGCACCCTTACTATTTCTTATCGTTGTTTATACACAGTGTATAGTGGGCAGCGCTCAAGCGAGAGGATCTTGTAGGACCCCCCCGACCCCCCAAGAAGTGTTTTGAAAGGATTTTTTTTTATATATTCTAAAACATTTTGAACAATTTTTATCAGTCTTGAGTTTCATGCACCGCGTCCCCTTATGGATATTTCTGATTATAGATATTCGCTTCTCTTAACTATAGTGCCGGCTGAGTACAAGTGTTGAATTTTGTAATGTTAACCCCTTAAGGGCCCATGTCGGTCCTGGCACATCGTGGGTCCCGCATGCGATAAGGACCCGTGACGTGCCAGGATCGTTATGGATTTCAGGGCTCCCCACGCGGCTGCACGTCATTCGGGGAGCCCTGATTCATATTGCTTAAAAAAATGGTCTTTAATTGCTGGCCATGTGCGTGCTCGTCCGGTCCTTAAGGGGTTAAGGAAGAGTTAAACAGGACTGTTTATGTTCCATTGGAACAACAGATAACATCATGCAGCCCTGCCCAGATCACACATTTAACTATTTGAGTGCTGGATTGCTTGCAGTTGCTCACCTTAGCAGGAACACTGCATATAACATAACCCTTTAAAACCCTTTGAGTGCTGGAGAGGAATCCAATGCATTGCAATGCATAGCAATACATTGGATACCTCTCCAGCACTTGGAGGGTTAAGGCGATAACATCAGTCCTGGGTGCTTTGTCCGTGGAAGCGGCCATGACGGTTTCTAGTAGAAGAGGTGCATCTACCACCGGTGCGGCAGGCACAGGCACCAGGGCCCAGACAGTTTCGGGAATCTGAATTAAATGCCGACCATACAGAATGTTTTTGGATTATTGGTAGTTTGCAGTGAATTGCAGGCCAAAACACCAGATCCCTCAATCACTAGGTCCTTCCCTGTCTTGCTGGACCCCAGGACACAAGCTCCACCCTCTGAATGTGGTAATCGTAGCCGTTTAAAGACCAGAGGTGTGCCCTGTGCATTGCTTTGCAGTGCTGTTCATGCCCACTCTGGCCTTAAAGTGGCCCTGCCACCTACACAGCTTATAGTATCATGGAATGTGTCTATTTAAACTGCCTGTAACATTGTATTTTTATTTTATAGACGGGTTAATGGTTTTAGAGGTTTTTGGTTCAGTAGTTGGGGAATCTAATCTCAGCAGAGCTTTGTTCTCTGGCTTGGTCAGATAACGCTTAGAATTTACTGATTCACAGGTGCAGAAAATCACTTTTCGCCACCTTTTTGGTTGCATTATGTCACAATGTTTTGGAGACCTTTGTATTTGCCCCCATAGCTGGTTTGTTCCAGAATTGCCCTAGTTACTCTCAGTATATTGATCTCCTGATGATCTCATTCAAAAGAATGGACATTAAACAACCTCCTCAATTATCTTACTATGGCCAGAAAATCTTAATGGTGCTGATGTATTTTGACCTTGAAATCGACAGGAATTAAGCGAAACATGGTGGGAAGGAGAATAAGTGGGAAGGAAGTTGGAGGAGCAGGGTTGGAAGTAGAAGTGGATGAGACATGGGTGAACTGGGTGGGAAGGAGGAGAAGTAGGTGGGTAGCAGGAGAAATAGGGTGGGAAGGAGGAGAAGTGGACAGGAAGTGGGAGTGTAACGGTTTTCAAGACACTCAGACCAGTAGGTTAGAATAAAACACAGTTTATTAAACAAAATAATAAGAAAAGATCGCCCTCTATAGGCAGCACAGAATAATAGCAAGATAAGGCTATAGGTGCCCAGTATACTGAGAGATGAACTTTACATATACTGTCACATGACAGGTACAAAAGACAGAGAACACAAGGGTTAAACACAAGTAATCAGTCAGTCTCTGTTGCGGTGTTTGGCACGCCCAAGGTGGTAATAAGGCAGTGAGCAGTGTTAGTTGATACAACACCTTAAGTCCATAAGACAGAGATAACTGCTTCAGCAGAATGGGAACTGAGGCCAGAATCCTGCAGAGAAACTTGAGCCTATAGCCCCCACGGGCGTAGTAACGGAAGCAACTGGATTGCAAGAGCTTGAGCCAATAGCCCCCACGGGCGTAATAACGGAAGCAACTGGATTGCAAGAGCTTGAGCCAATAGCCCCCACGGGCATAGTAATGGAAGCAACTGGATTGCAAGAGCTTGAGCCAATAGCCCCCACGGGCGTAGTAACGGAGGCAACTGTATAGCAAGAGCGTGAGCCTATAGCCCCCACGGACGTAGTAATGGAGGCAACTGTATAGCTAGAGCGTGAGCCTATAGCCCCCACGGGCGTAGTAACGGAGACAATTGGATAGCACTGCAAGAGCTTAAGCCAATAGCCCCACCGGGCGTATCACGGAGAATAGCACAGAAAGAGCTAGAGCCAATGACGCCTACCACGGGCGCGGTAACGGAGACCGACTATACTGCAAGATGTCAGAATGAGCCGTCGCCTATACAAGGCTTGGGATGGACCGGCTCAGCAGTAATAGCGGCTGAAAGGTAACGGCTCTGCAAGTGTAAGAGTAAGCTATAGCTCTGCACAAATGAATGGAGGCTCAGAAATGGAAGCACAGCTCTGCACGGTATAACAGAGGCTCAGCAACCAGGAGCACAGCTCTGCAAGGGTTAACGGAGGCTCAGCAAATAGGAGTACAGCTCTGCACGGGTTAACGGAGGCTCACGATCAGCCCAGTCACTTCCACAAGCGATAGTCAGAATGTCGCCACAGTGACAGCAGGAAGCTGGAACGCTGGCGGGGTCAGTAGCAAGCCGGTACAGGTCACGGAGCAGGAAGTCAGCCAGGCCGGGTCGGATCACGGAGCAAGATTCTCAGACAAGCCAGATCAGGTCACAAGCAGGAACGTCAGCCAGGCCGGGTCAGATCAAGGAGCAGGATTCTCAGACAAGCCAGATCAGGTCACAAGCAGGAACGTCAGCCAGGCCGGGTCAGATCACGGAGCAGGAACACAGGAGCGTAGTCAAAACAGGCCAAGTCTGTACACAGGAATCAGGAACACTGGAACACAGCACAGCAATACTGGCTCAGGAACACCACGAAAGGGCACCTGACAGGTGCCAAAGGCCAGGCATAAAAAGGTCACCATGGGCGGGCCAAACAGGTTCAGCCAATAGGAGCGCAACACAAGTGAGAGTGACAGAAGGATCACGGGCACCGTGATAGGGAGAAGCAGTGTGAGAAGAACAAGTGGGCAGGAAGTGAGAGGAGTAGGAAGGAAAGGAGGAGATATGGGCAGAAGGTGAGAGCAATGGTTGGGAAGCAAGAGAAGTGGGTGGGAAGTGGGAAGAACAGGGTGGGAAGAGAATTGGTTGGTAAGTGGGTGGAACAGTGTGGGAAGGAGGAAAAGTGGGTGGGAAATGGAAGGAACAGGGTTGGAAAGAGGAGAAGTGGGTGGGAAGTGGACAGAACAGGGTGTGAAGGAGAAGTTGGAGGAACGGGGAGGGGAGAAGTGTGCAGGAAGTGAGAAGAACAGGGTGGGAAGGAGGAGAAGTAGACAAGAAGTTGGAAGAATAGGGTGGGAAGAAGGATAAAGGGATGCAAAGTGGGCAGAACAGGTTGGGAAGGAGAAGAAGTGGGAGCGAAGTGAGCAGAAGAGGACAGGAAGGAGGAGAAGTGGGAGGGAAGTGGGCAGAACAGCATGGGAAGGAGGAAAAGTGGATGGAAAATAGGAGGAACGGGGTGAGAAGGAGAAGTGGACAGGAAGTGGGAGGAACAGGGTAGGAAGGAGGAAGTGGGACGAACAAGGTAGGAGGAGGAAAAGTGGGCAGGAAGTGGGTAGAACAGGGTGAGAAGGAGGAGAATTGAGTGGGAAGTGGGCAGAACAGGGTGGTATGGAGAAGTGGGCAGGAAGTGGGAGGGACAGGGTAGGAAGAAGGAAAAGTGGGTGGGAAATGGGCAGAACAAGGTGGGAAGGAGGAGAGGTGGTCAGGAAGTGGGTAGAACAGGGTGAGAAGAGGAGAAGTGGGCAGGAAGTAGGCAGAACAGGGTGAGAAGGAGGAGAAGTGGGTGGGAAGTTGGAGGAACAGGTCGGGAAGGAGGAGAAGGGGTGGGAAGTAGGTGGAACTGGGTGGAAAGGAGGAGAACAGGGAGTTCCCAGGTATGCCCCCTGGACTCATGCACTCTGTCTGCGTCACCCTGAAGAAATTGCCAGTATCTGTCATGTCCGCCTCCATGGGCATTACATCCAGGAGTGAAGATGTTATCTTTAGAAACAAGGAGCAAGGGGAAGAAAAAAATCATATGGGACATTAGGATTTTCTGAACAGATATTATTAGGAGTTGTTACTTCTCCTTTAACCCTTTGATTGCCAGAGGGTTACACAACATATTGCTCCACAAACCAGAGGGATAAAAGTACATCAGCCACCATTCATATCTCATCTCTGTCTATCATGAAAGTGTCCTTTGAAATGCTGCAGCTTAGTAAACAGCACATTGACTCACCAGCCTATGAGCCAGGAATGCTACAGCTTAGTAAACAGCACATTGCCTCACCAGCCTATGAGCCAGGAATGCTACAGCTTAGTAAACAGCACATTGCCTCACTAGCCTATGAACCAGGAATGCTACAGCTTAGTAAACAGCACATTGACTCACCAGCCTATGAACCAGGAATGCAACAGCTTAGTAAACAACACATTGACTCACCAGCCTATGAACCAGGAATGCAACAGCTTAGTAAACAGCACATTGACTCACCAGCCTATGAACCAGGAATGCTACAGCTTAGTAAACAGCACATTGCCTCACCAGCCTATGAACCAGGAATGCAACAGCTTAGTAAACAGCACATTGACTCACCAGCCTATGAACCAGGAATGCTACAGCTAGTAAACAGCACATTGCCTCACTAGCCTATGAACCAGGAATGCTACAGCTTAGTAAACAGCACATTGACTCACCAGCCTATGAACCAGGAATGCAACAGCTTAGTAAACAACACATTGACTCACCAGCCTATGAACCAGGAATGCAACAGCTTAGTAAACAGCACATTGACTCACCAGCCTATGAACCAGGAATGCTACAGCTTAGTAAACAGCACATTGCCTCACCAGCCTATGAACCAGGAATGCAACAGCTTAGTAAACAGCACATTGACTCACCAGCCTATGAACAGGAATGCTACAGCTTAGTAAACAGCACATTGCCTCACCAGCCTATGAACCAGGAATGCAACAGCTTAGTAAACAGCACATTGACTCACTAGCCTATGAACCAGGAATGCTACAGCTTAGTAAACAGCACATTGACTCACCAGCCTATGAACCAGGAATGCTACAGCTTAGTAAACAACACATTGACTCACCAGCCTATGAACCAGGAATGCTACAGCTTAGTAAACAGCACATTGACTCACCAGCCTAAGAACTGGGAACCTGGCACCACTTTCTCTATCACCAGTGGACAAGTTATTAGTTAAATGTTAGTTATGGGCTCTTTGAACGTACTGGCATGTCTGGATTTAATTTATTTTTTTACATAGCGGCAGCATGTGGACTGCTCTCCAAATCGGAGTGCCACCCACATCTCTCATTGAATACTTCGCATATCAATCAGCAGATGAAATACAGCACCTTGGACCTTAATTTACTGTATTTAGGATGATTTCAGTCCTTTCCAGTGTCTGTATTAAGTGATGAGATTTTACTGTGTGCCCTCAACCTCATTTTGCTCAATTACAAAGTAATTTAATAGAACACTTTGTATTTTATCAATTGAATATGTAATTTTCTTGGAAATTACATTTTTGTACTTATTCTCAGAACTTCAGAACAGCAATATTCTCATTTCCATTTCATTTTGTTGATTTTGGACCCCTTAAGGACTGAAGCTATTTTACCAGATAAGTACCAAGTCATGTTTTAGTCATTTGTGTTTAAGGGTACCCATACCTACTATATATATTTAATTTTTTTTTAAGAACGAATAAGCCTTTTTTGGTAGCATCTGTAAATATTTATTTTACACAGATAATATGTATAAGTATGTGAAAATATTGTCATGATTGTACCCTGATTGTGGGCAGATAATGCTTTGCGGTTGCG
Source organism: Rhinophrynus dorsalis (assembly GCA_037306005.1). Classification (NCBI taxonomy): domain Eukaryota; kingdom Metazoa; phylum Chordata; class Amphibia; order Anura; family Rhinophrynidae; genus Rhinophrynus; species Rhinophrynus dorsalis. The sequence goes on from CM074718.1 coordinate 11,389,628, forward strand.
ATATAATAATACCCCTAAATAAATGCCATTAATTCTCACATTTGCATGAATTATTTGTATATGTTTTAGTAGAGTAGAGATTGTAGCCGTATTAGTCCAGTGATGCAGATGTAAATTAACAAACAAAATTAATATCTTGTAATACCTTTTTTATTGGACTAACAGAATTATGGATTGACAAGCTTTCGGGATAAACTCCCTTTCTCAAGTCTAAAGCATTTCTGAGCACAAGGACACAGAATTCACAGTTAATACAGTTAATACATTGAATTCAGAGCTGTGTTGTTTGCTGGGGTTAAACACTGCGGGACTCCTGATAAGACAGGGACCAAGACAAAATATATTTTTTAGTGAATTTTGGCACTTACGGGCCTGAGAATACAGGCGTTACATTGCATTTTATACATCTTCAGTAACATACATATACATATGTATCTATCCATCTATCTATCCATACATATATGTCGAGTGGAATCCATTCAATACTAACGCCCAAGAAAAAGACCAAAAACAAGATGGACAGGTGAAATTACAAAATGTGTTGGAACAAAGTGGCACAAGAACAAAGTTGTTGGAAACTTGCTGAGGATGCCTTCAACCTGCCTTTGATAGACAACGGCTGAAGTTGATGATGATGATGATGATGATGTTTTATATATATGCAGGGCTTAAAATTTGAGGTCATTTGCTACTAGCCAGACCTGAAAAGTTACTCGCCACTGCAAGCCATAACATACCAACCAGGGCTGAATTTCTACTCGCCAGGGCTAAATTTTCACTCGCCATTGGCTAGTGGTGAGTGGAAATTTTGAGCCCTGATATATGTATATATATACATTTTTAGGAAGAGACGGCACTCTCAGGAAATTGGTTGAAAAAGTTCAAACGATGTTTATTTTGACGTTTCGGCCACCAACTATGGCCTTTATCAAGAACACGTGTTCTTGATAAAGGCCATAGTTGGTGGCCGAAACGTCGAAATAAACATTGTTTGAACTTTTTTCAACCAATTTCTGAGAGTGCCGTCTCTTCCTAAAAATGTATATATATACGTCGAAATAAACATCGTTTGAACTTTTTTCAACCAATTTCCTGAGAGTGCCGTCTCTTCCTAAAAATGTATGTATCTTTCTCATGATTGGCACCCAGGCTTTTTGATTAACTTCAAGCCATAAGACTTGCTTTTTCCACAGAAATCTCCCATTTGCAGTGTTGTTACTACTGCAAGGGATTCTGGGTAGGCATATTCAAATAAGTTTAACAAGGAATCACCTTTTTGCCTCAGATTCCACTTATACATGGATTCCTTAGAGTATGTGTATGCTGAGTAACAGCTTTAAGACACAACTCAGGAAGAGATGCAAAGCCAGTGAATATATACTTTTTTATGAAAAAGCAAGCAATGATCGATGCCCTGATCAACCATGGAACAAAGAATGCTTACGTCAGTCAATATCCTCCAATCAATATATGAAAATACAGCTGCCTCAGTACAGGTCAACAATGATAAAGTCCTGCCTCAACATAGAAATAGTGTCAGACAAGAAGACACAATCTCCCCAAACTATTTTCTGCTTGTTTAGAAGAAATTGTCTGCAAACTAAACTGGGGCAAAAAAGAATTTAAGATCGATGGAGACTACCTACATCACTTACTCTCTGCAGACAATACATGAACAACTGCAAGAATGCACTGAATGACTACAACAGGAAATCAGATATTTTAGTCAAAAGATGAATATCAACAAAACGCGTCATGTTTAACAAATTTACCATACCAAGGAAAATGGATAGTAGATGGACAAGAACAAGAAGAGGTCGACAAGTATTTTTACCTTGAACAGGAAATTTCAACAGATGGAAACACCATGATGGAAAATGAGAGATAAATAAAATTGGGATGCAAGCATTTGGAAAACTTAGTAGTACCGTCTTTAAAGAGATAGTAACGTTTCATATGACAAGTAGCTCAGAACATTGAGCATATTCATTAATACTGCTCCGCAATGTTCATACTCTTCAAAACTTGCTAGTTACAATGTAATAATATGTTGAAGATGACCCCTCACGCCCCTTTCCACGATATAAGCATTTTAGTCTGAGATCTGACATCGGATCACAACGAGGGGACAATCTTCATGCATTATTAGGAAATACCTGCCGTCCTGTGTGAAAGAGGGCAGGGTTTTCCTTATACTGAATGAGAGTTGTGTTGTTGTTGTGTTGTGTCTGGTCCTGGAACCAGTTTTCAGATCTATGGGGAGATGTCTTGCTATTGGGAAAAGAGCCGGGAGGGATCATCAACGTATTATTACACTGTAACTAGCAAGCTTTGAAGTGTATGAACATTGCGGAGCAGTCTTATTACATATGCTCAATGTGATATGAAACTTTACTATCCTTTAAGACAAATTTACCACTGCCTCAAACAAAAGGTTTCTGACCAGTGTGTCCTCCCAGTCTTTACGTAGAGCTGCAAAACATGGACGCTGAATGCCAAAGCCATACAAAAACTTAAAGGGATAGTAATACTTCGTTTTATCTTTATTTTATTTTGTAGGCATTAAAAAAACATGAAGAATATTATAAGTCTTATCTCTCAAACCTTTATGGTTTGAGAGATATTCACAGCGACCTTTCCCTCCCGCCCCTTTTACCTAGTGTAAGTCATCTCTTCTCAGATGTGGAATCCAGTCCATAGACCAGACAGATAACAGCAGGGACAATCTTCTTCCTATGAGAACAATGAAAGCCCTGCCCCCCTTTTACCTAGTGTAAGTCATCTCTTCTCAGTTGTGGAATCCAGTCCATAGATCAGACAGATAACAGCAGGGGACAATCTTCTTCCTATGAGAACAATGAAAGCCCTGCCCCCTTTTACCTAGTGTAAGTCATCTCTTCTCAGTTGTGGAATCCAGTCCATAGATCAGACAGATAACAGCAGGGGACAATCTTCTTCCTATGAGAACAATGAAAGCCCTGCCCCCTCTTGACAAGCTTTTCAGGTTTTTCCCTTATCTTAATTGAAGATTGTCCCTCTCTGCAGTCTACCTGGGCACCTCCCTTCTGATCTGGCTGAGCAGTGTTACATCAGTAAAAGGGGCGGGAGGGGGATACTTTGTCATTGAATTACTCTTGTACTACAACTCTGACAGAATTGAAATAACACTCTCCAAAGTCCAAATACTATGATGATTAATTAGAGCTGCTTTTATTATGAAACGTTACTATCCCTTAAGGTTATGCAGAGACGTGCTTGCCAGCAGATTCTAAACATAACAATAAGAGACCGAAAAATGTGTGCCTGGATTCATCAGCAAACAAAGGTCTATGACATCACTGAAACACCTGAAATGGAAATGGGCAGGCCACAAAGCAAGAACCCCTGATGGTAGATGGACCAAACAAATTTTGGAATGGATTGCAAGTAATACGAAACACCCAAGGAGTAGACCAAAGACAAGATGGGTAGATGAAATTTGCAGATGTGTTTGCACACAGTTGCAACAAAAAGCACAGGACTGACGTTGTTTGAGACTTTCTGAGAAGGCCTTCATCCTGCAGGGAATGGACAACGGCTGAAGATGATGATGAAGATATATATATATTTAGGTTTAAAATTTACTATGTTTAACCCCTTAAGGAACGGAGGTTATGGGACATTTCCGTCCCATAACGACCGCATAGGGGCACTTTGACGCGCCGGTACACGTGACCTGTCACGTGTATCGGCGCGTCACTATGGGGCCTGATAGAGGTCGCTCCGATCTTGGAGCGGTCTATTTCATGCCTATTTTTACTTACAGTGCTCCCGGTAGAGCGCTGTAAGTAAAAAGTACGTGACGTACCGGGACCGTCAAGGGTCGTTGGAGCACATTTACCCTTGACAGTCCTGGTACGTCAAGGGTCCCTAAGGGGTTAAACATTTTATTAAGTCTAATCCTCTGAGCCTGAGCGCCAGATAGGTATCCAAAGCATTGCAACATAATGTGTTGGATACCTATCTGGCACTCAAAGATTAATGTATACATATGATTTTCCTTGGTTAGAGGTTCCTGCTGATCTTGCCAAAGTTTTGTATGTCATCCAGGATTCATCCAGGATGACCAGATTTTAAAGCAGAACTTTCACCCCTGTATAATCATGGCTTTATCCCTTCCTTTGTGTCCCCTGTGTATATTGCTGTGTTTCTTTTCTCTTAAAAATCTGTATAAATTTAGCAACAAGATACTTGAATTCTTTACCTGATGACGTTCGAGCTGAACCGTATGGTTCAGATGACACTCCCACAGGGCTTTGCAGTGAATCTTCCATCCAGCACTGCCTCTGCTCCCGTCACTCTACCCAGCATCCTCCAATGACGGAGGCTTTCTGTTAGTAAGCTGGAGCGATCTCATTGGCTAGATATCGATCTCTGCCAATGAGATCACTCCAGCTTTCCAACAGAACGCCTCCGTCAGCGGAGGATTTTGGGAGAGTGACAGGAGCAGAGGCAGAGCGGCAAGAGACGTGTACCTGGAAGTAGGCTGCTGGGCATGCTTTAAACTGTATTTTCTTGCAAATACGGTTTAAAATAAATGAATAAAGTTTTATAATTATTCTCTAAGTATTCTAAATATTGATCAAAACTTGTAAACTGGTGATAGGTCCACTTTAATAACGTTTACTGAATTTGCCTAATCTCTGCAATTTCTCTATTTCAAAGCAAATATTCAGTGCAGGACATTTACCCAGATGTGTACATACATCCCAGTGTCATCACACCCTGTTCAGCATACATTTTCACTTATTTGTTTCACATTGTATCATCTTTGGGGGTGAGCTACCGCCTGTGAAGCATATTAAATCCTTGCTTTGTGTGTGTTACATAGTGGGGAGATGTGAGGTGTTCTCCGACTAGCGACTAGCTTAATAATAGTTCTCATACCTCTCAGAACTAGATGATTCTAAAGAAATCCTTAATCTTCGTAGACCTAGCCAGGCATCAGCGCAGACAACTCTTCTGCGCGCCTTTGCTGTCAGTCCCGGTCTCCCATTAAAAAGCACAGACCGGAAGGGACTGACGGCGCAGGCACGTGAACTGCACTAACCTGACTGTCAGTCTTCGAAGATTAAGAATTACTTTAGTATCGGCTAGTTCTGAGATGTAAGATAATTATTATTAAAGGGGACCTACCACCCCAACATAATGTAATCCCTAAGTCTTTGTCTTCTTAGCGTTATTACCAATCCATAGTTAATTTTCTCCAAAAAAGCGTTGTAAGAGCACAATCTTTATACTAAATTTCTACCTGATGACGTCTTGCCCCTTGAATCCGTTCTGCGCATGACCACTATGGAGCCATTCAGCTCCATTGTACCTCCCTCCGTCTTGCCCATCACTCGTACATCACTGTCCTCAGCACCAAGCTGGCATCAAGCGCGGTCAGGTCATTTCAGCCTAGTGGGAGCGGGTGCATGTGAAGCACTCGCTATATATAAACCACTGGTCTGTTCCAGTAGGCTGAAAAACAGCTGCAAATTACCTTTGATTTAAATGAAGATTTTCACCCCTTGAATGCACTGGATTCCTCTTTATCATTCAAATCCTCATTTAAACCACTGAGGATTTTCATTCAACCTCTTTGGTGCACTTGGTTTGCTCTAGAAATGTACCTCTTTAACTGAATGAATAAGACCCACAGCTCAGTGTATCCCAAATACCACAATACTAGTGCCATTCTGTGTGCCCAGCCGAGCCATGATAGTAATCACACTTGTAAAGGTAGGCAGGCAATGTAACAAAGCGGTGGGGAATGCAAGCAGGGTGCTGGGTTGTATAGCTAGGGGCATTAGTAGCAGAAAAAGGGAAGTGATCATGCCACTCTACAGATCTCTGGTTAGACCTCACCA